>OY743177.1:52550595-53150595 GCA_963555705.1 Ligustrum vulgare | reverse complement strand
CTTCCAAAGCTTCATCTTTGCTTTTCAACAAGTATACATAACAGTATCTTGTACAATCATCTATGAATGTGATGAAATACTTTTTACCACCTCTTGTTTGTATGAACTTCAAATCACACACATCCGTGTGAATTAGCTCTAATGGTGTGGTGTTTCGTTCAACCGAATGAAATGGTGTTTTGGCCGCTTTTGCCTCTACACATGTTTCGCATTTTCCATTATTAAAATGCATATTCGAAAGTAAACTTAAATTCATTAATTTGCGTATTGAATAAAAGTTTGCATGTCCTAATCTATGATGTCATAGATTAGATGACTCAAGAATATAAACTGAAGATGATGTTTTATTGCTTGAAGTATTTGGTACAACAGTTAGGACATTCATTTTGAATAGTCCATCTTTTATATAGCCTTTACCTACATATATATTATTTTTGGTAAGTACAAACTTATCTGATACAAAGACTAGTTTAAAGTCATTCTTGCTTAACAAAGAACCCGATACAAGGTTCTTGCGAATATCCGATACGTGAATGACATTATTGAGGCTAAGTTCTTTTCCTGACGTCATCTTCAATACCATTTTGCCTTGTCCTTCCACTTTGGATGTTGAGGAGTTCCCCATAAATAATTTTTCTCCCTCAGTTGGAGTGTATGATGTGAACATTCCTCTATCAGCACAAATATGACGGGTTGCACCCATATCAACCCACCATTCCATGATATTTCCAACAAGGTTGCATTCAGAAACAACCGCCGATAAATTCATATCGGACATGACATTTGATATGGCATCAAATTCGACTGTGTTGGCTTGGGCTTGGGCTTGGGCTTGCTTCTTAGGTTTATGACAATCAACCGAGCGATGTCCAACATTTCCATAAGTATAGCAGTTTTTCTTGAACTTCTTTGCATTCTTCTTTGTTTGTTCAACGGAATGCTTTCTCTTTTTCCCTTTGTTATTGCTAGATCCCACCACATTTGCCTTTACTTGTGGTATGCTATTCCCAACACGTTTGTCCAAACTTCGGTTGTCTTCTTCAATCCTCAATCGGACCACAATTTCTTCAATGTTCATCTCCTTGCGCTTATGCTTCAGATAGTTTTTGAAGTCCCTCTACATGGGTGGAAGTTTCTCGATAATTGCAGGCACTTGAAATGATTCGCTCACAGGTATATTCTCCACACGAATGCCATGGAGTATGACTTGCAATTCTTGCACTTGACTAATGATGGTCTTCGAATCTACCATCTTGTAGTCCAAGAACTTTTCCACAATGAACTTCTTTGTTCCGGCATCTTCGGTCTTGTATTTCTTTTCCAAGGATTCCCATAGTTCATTTGCAGATTTCTTGGAGCAATATACATTGTATAAGGTGTTGTCCAAGCCATTCAGAATGTAATTCTTGCATAAAAAATTTGAATGTTTCCAAGCATTCCAAGCAATCAATGATGCCCTATTGTTTTTCCCTTCTTGTATGGCGGGAGGATCTTCATTCAAGAATTTTTCCAAGTGGAGGGTTGTGAGATAGAATAGCATTTTCTGTTGCCACCTTTTGAAATTAACCCCAATAAATTTCTCCGGCTTTTCCCCATGTGGAATGGAGTTTGAATGTAAGATAGTAGGGGCACCCACAATCGTAGGAATCACATTAGTAGTAGTTGGATTCACAACCTGAGGAATTACACTGGTAGGAATACTTCCTTCAGAAGTTCCCATGTTCGAAGTATCATTCGAAGTAGTATCGGTATTAACAACTGTATTCATTTCTTCTTACGTAAAACAGAATATCAACCAAATCAAAATAGAAATAGAAGAGTAGAAGAAGTTAAACTTAACAAGTTTAACCAACAAGTATGTCACTTCAACAAAATATAGAAGAAAATTCGACTTAAGATTGTTTTGTAAATAGTGGTGCCAAAGAAATAGAATATTATATATGAAATTCGTGCTGACAAGTGGACGAAATAACAACACGGAAAACAAGAAGAAAAAGAAATGGACAAGGTCGAGGCAAGTGTTGAACACTTTGTCCTTAAGTCGAATTTGCCCCGCAAATGTGCCAACAGTTTATGGCAATCGACTCCTAAGATACAACGACTTCAACTTGTGTTTGTAGCACTCCAAAACATAAACACAACGAACCTGAATTTCGGTTTATGTACTCCAAGAAGAAACGAACAAGAAAAATCAAAATAATGCAACAAAAATGCAAGAATTTGATTTAGGAAGAGAGAAGAGAATGATAGTGATATTGCATATCATTGATGTGTGTTTTGGGACACCCCAAGGGTCCTTTTTATAGAGTATGAAAGGTTGTGGACGAAGTGGTGTGGACCAATCCATGCAACATTTCCAAACATTGCAACTCTTCGGAAATACACATCCCTTCGGACCACCGTGCGATCGCACCGTTATAAGCCATGCAATCGCACGGCTTTACGCGTAACAGAATTTTTAGTAAAACAGTTGACATGTGATCGGATGGCAAAATTCTAACCGTACTTTTGTTCTTTTTCGTAATTTCTTATTCATCCGATATTGGTTTCAAAATGTCAAATATACCCTTTAATGCATGCAGAAAATCTAAATTCTCATTCGATCCCCATTTGTGCGCTCCGAAGCGGCGAAGTGGCAAAATAATTTGCCTAAATGGATAAAGTCAGGTTTGAGTATTTGGCCGAAATCGACAGGAAGTCAATTTATTCTATTTTCAATAATTAACCAATTTCTCGATTTATTAAACCAATATCCAACAATAACACATTTTATTTAAGGGAAAAAAAGGTATTTCACACTCCAAAATTGCGCTTTCTATATTTGACATTTGGTTCTTCATTCTTTTATTTGAAAAATCATTTATTGATTTCTTCTTTTTTTTTAATTCTTTTAAAATTATTAAACTTTCCAATTTGTACTAAACTAAAGGCAAATGAAAGGGAAAGAAAGAAAATGTTTAACAGTCAGATGCTATAGGAGGTAAGAGTAATTTATAAACTCCTCTAAGATCTTATCATGAGTTAAACGATAATCGTATAGCAGCTCTTTTGAATTTTGAGCATCATAAATGGAGGAAAATATTACAAATTTCATGTCTCCTTATAGTGGCAAGATTCTAATAGTGATGAATGATAAAGAAAAATTCACATTGATCCAGTTCTCATAGCGAGAGTATTCTTCTCGCCGAGTCCATGCTTGAGAAAAAATCAAAATTTTCAATTCCAAGTATAAGAATTCCAATGGATTAGTCTACATTCACAATTCTAAAAAGTGATGATGAAGAATACACTTAACTATGCCACCTCAAGCTACCAGGCATAGAGGTCAATCAACCTAAGATCCCACCGAGAAGTTCACCAGTATCGACTATGGATTCACAAATATACCACATAACAAATCCATCATGCTTGAAGATTATATGAATATCTCAAAACCAGTCAACAATTACTTATCGATTATAAAATGTGAACCTAGACATTGTCAATGGATCATACATTACTATGAACAAAGAGAAAACTAACATTTCTTTCTTGTGGCGGGGTGTAAAACTGCTTAATTCAGCCATGTTTTTGTGTCTTTGGGTGTTTGAAACCAGTATATACATCTAAGGAATTAAAGGTTGTTCCTCTTTCACTAACTGTATTTAAATAGAAAGTACTTCTTGGTTTCTTGCAGTTAAAAAAGGGAGAAGAAATCTGAAAAGTATTTTTCTATTGCATAAAGGTTAAAATTTACTGCTTAATCTGTTCTCCTATAAATAGACTATGTACATAACAACAAGGAAAGAGAAAGACTACTCTGTTACAGATTTTCCATAAAATCAGCAAGAAGGAATAAAAGGTACAAGCACTAAAATTCTACCCCGTTGCATTCTGATCTTTTATCCAGCAGGGAAAACGAGTTTTGTATTTGAAAAATACGCCTTTGAGAGTTGTTGGTCTGATGATTTACACTCTGGGCCCTTGACTATTAATTGTTGCAAATCAGTCCTATTCTCAGCTCCCCCTTTCAAACTGAACTTTACTTCCAGGAGGTTCAGTTTGTTCTTGAGAGAATCGAACCTTGAACCAGAAATTGGTTTCGTAAAAAGGTCTGCAATCTGATCACTTGTAGGAACATACCTTACCTCCAGCTCTTTGTTCAGTACCTTATCTCTCATGAAGTGGACATCAATTTCTATATGTTTCGTTCGAGCGTGGAACACAGGATTAGAGGCTAAAGTACTGGCGCTCATGCTATCACACCAAATTATGGGAGTCTTGGAAGCTTGAAGTTTCAATTATCTAAACAAAGACTGAATCCATGTCAATTCAGCTGCTGCATAAGCGAGTGCTCTGTACTCGGCTTCAGCACTTGATCGTGCAACTACTTGCTGCTTCTTTGAAGACCAGGAGACTAAAGATTCACCAATGTACACACAATAACCAGCCACCGATCTACAGTCATCTTGGCAGGAGGCCCAATCTGCATCTGTGAAGCATGTAAGATCTATTCTTTCATTTTATTGAATGTACAGACCTTGATTAATAGTACCCTTAAGTTACCTGAAAATTCTCTTAATGGCTCCCCAGTGCTCACTTGTTGGTGATTGCAGGTACTGGCTAATTTTATTCACATGGAATGCAATATCAGGACGTGTATGTGTCAAGTATTGAAGTCCACCCACAGTACTACGATAAAGAGTTGGGTTTTTCAGTAATTCTCCCCCCTGTTGCTGTGATGGGTCTTCCAGTGATCATGGGAGTAGAGCAAGGCTTGGTGTGTTGTAAACCAAATTTGTCTAGCAGGTCTGTGATATATTTTCTTTGGGTAAGATACATTCCATTTCCATCTCTAATCACCTCAATGCCCAGAAAGTAACTCAAATCACCCATATCTTTGAGTGCAAACTTATGGTCCAGTTGTTGAATAAAAGAATCAATCATAGCTGAATTGTTTCTAGTTATAATAATGTCATCAACGTAGATAAGGACAAGAATGATAGTACCTTGATCTATGAGGAAGAAGAGAGAGTTGTCTGATTTTGACTGTGTGAAGTTTCAGCAAATTAGTGTATTTCTTAGCTTGTCATACCAGGCCCTAGGTGCCTGTCTAAGCCTTGTGAAGCTTGCAAACATATACAGGTTTCTTGTTGTCTGTGAACCCTTCAGGCTGTGGCATATAAAGTGTTTCTTCCAAGCTTCCATTTAGAAGAGCATTATTGATGTCAACCTGCCTCACTCTCCATCTCTTAGATACTGCCAGAGTTAGAACAATTCTGATGGTTGCTGTTTTTACCATAGGGCTGAATGTCTCACGGAAATCCAAGCCAGGCACCTGATGAAATCCTTTGGCTACTAGCCTAGCCTTATATTTATTTGTGGTGCCATCTGAGTTAGTTTTGAGTTTAAAAACCCATTTGTTGCCAATCAGTTTGTGAGAGGAAGAGTATGGAACCAAACACCAAGTTCCATTTTTCATTAGGGCATCATACTCCATTTGCATTGCATTTTTCCAGTTTTTTTTATATAGAGCATCACTGACTGACTGTGGTTCTCTTTGCTGCAGAGAAGACTGGGGAAGAGAATGGCTGAGATAAGTCTTTGGCTTAAATATCCTTGCTTAACTTCTAGTAGTCATGTGATGTTGTTTTGATCTGAAATTCTTCTTACTGGAACCAAGTTCCTGCTCAACACTCTGATCAGAGTGATGATTAGAGGGATGTTCCTGATCAATATGTTCCTGCTCAATATTCTGAGTATTTTCTTGAGGTTGTTCCTGTGGTAGAGTCTGAGATTCATGAATTGCAATTGTCTGACTGCCTTCACTGTTAAACTCCCTTGATTGAGGATCTTGAGTATGTATTTCATGATCAGCTAGATTAGGACTAGAGCGGTAGAGATCCTCTGCAGAGTCACTGTCAAGTGGAGTTGTTTCAGCTGGGATGTTTGGAATGTAAGAGTTAACTGGGAGATGAAAAAGTGAGTTGACATTGGAGTTACTAAGGATTTGGGAGGAGTCCTGTTTTGAGCTCATTAAATACTACATTTCTTGAAATATAGAGTTTACCAGTAGACCCTAAACACTTTTATCCTTTATGAGAGGAACTTTGGCCAAGATAGACACACTTTAAGGAATGGAAACCAAACTTGTGATTCTGGAATGGTCTGATGCATGGAAAACAAGAGCAACCGAAGACTTTGAGGCTGTTGTAATCAAATTCCCTTTTATGAAGTATTTGGTAAGGTGTTTTCATGTGTAGGATGGGAGTTGGTAAGACATTTATCAATTGTACTGCACATTCAAAGGCATCCCACCAAAATTTTAATGGCATTTTTGCTTGTGCTAGAAGAGTTAGACCGATTTAAGTTATATGTCGATGTTTTCTCTCTACCCTTCCGTTTTGGACTGAGGTCTTTGGACATGAATGTCTAAAGTTTATTCTAGCTTGTGAGACTAGGTTCGTAAAGGGCCTATATTCTCTTCCCCAATCTGATTGAAGGACTTTTATTTTATTGCCAAACTGATTTTCAACAAAGTGTTTGAAGTGAGTGAATTTTTCAAGGGCTTCTGATGAGATCCCAGTCGGGGAATTTTTCGTGAATATTTGTGGCGTTCCAATCAGAAACTTATCAAGAAGTTTGGCATCCCTTGTGGCGTTTCGAAATCCTCGGTTCTTCAATCTGCATCGTCAATTTATTGCGTCGTGATTGTTGGGTCCAGGTCCTATCGTCAATTTTGTTTATTCCAGTATTTTTAATCATTGTGTTCTTGGCTGAATCTGGATCTTTCCTATCTTCATTTTGTTTAATTTCGCGTGTCCGTTGTGACCCCCTCCCGGGATCACATCATCTGGTATCGGAGCTTGGATCTATTTCAGATTCTTGCGTTCTTGATTTTTTTTTTCGTGTTCTTCGCGTTCTTCGTGTCAGTCATATATTTTTCCAGTTTGATCCATAAGAGTCAGTCCCAAAAATTCAAAAGTGTTTTTCTTGTTCGTTTTTCGTCCAAATCCAGTTCCGTTTTTTCTACCATACTCGTAGTCCAATTCTCTGGCAGATTAAAAAAAAAAAAACAACCCCAAAGTATGATGCATAGAACAAAACAAGAACAGGTCTCTCGAACCAACGAAAGCAAGAGACAAGTTTGAGTTGATTAATAAAATTTGTAAGAGGATTCTCCAAAATTGAGAGGTTGAGTTTATTCCCTTTTTCTTGAACTTATCAAAGATCCGATCTTTGTGGCATTCTTCCAGCAAACTTATCAAATATTCGCAAGAATATTTGTGGCGTTTCCAAATTCGATACTTATCAAGGAAATTGACAAGTCCTTGTGGCGTTCACCAATCTTGGTTCTTCAATCCGCATCGCCATAAATTGCGTCGTGATTGTCGGGTCAAGGCTTTACCGTCGTTCTATCCTTATTTTTCGTTGGTTGTCTTGTGTCGATCTGATCTAGATCTATCCTAGGGTTTTAATTGTCGTTATTCCGCGTGTTCGACAAGATTCCCCGACTGGGATCTCATCATCTGGTATCAGAGCTTGGATCTAGATTCAATTCTTGATTTTCTTGTTCTTCATGCCAGTAAATTTCTCCTTTGTTTGATTCATATAAATTCCACAAAAAATTCAATCTTGTTTCTTTTAGTCAATTCTTATCCGAATTCAATTCCGTTTGTTACGTTGCACTTGTAGTTGAATTTCGGATTCAAAAAAAAAAAAAAAAGACCGAAAATTTCATATTTATCCCCGAATATTCCGGATTTGTCTCGATTTTCAAGTTTTCTTGTTCTTACTCGTGTCTATCGTGTCCTACCCTTGATTGAGTTTTAGAATTGTTTTTGAAGCGCTTGGAAGGGGGATTCTTTTTGAGTGATACACGAGCGATATATTTTTGTGAGGAATTTTCTACATATTTCTGTGAAGACTAATAATGTCTAGCAGACGGGATTCATCATCTTCATCAGTTGGGGACAACCAGGGAATTTACAGAAGGGAGCCAGCAGCTTCATCAACGAGCCACAACAAACGACCGGAAGGTATGAATAGGGTGAATAACAATGTTGTAGGAGTGATGGAGACTTTAAATGAGCAATTTGAGAAATTGATGACTAGGATGGATAGGCAGGAAGAAACTATTAACAAGTTGCGTAGGGAACAAACTCATGCGGGTCCTAGAGCTAGGAGGGAAGACCGGAGAGACACATAAAGGAGAGGCCATATACGGATTCGAGGTCGAATCCTTTCCAAGAAAGGGGGGATGATGTGATCCGAAGTAGGAGACCAAAGGAGAAGTCGACCTATCGGCAATGCGACAGTGATCTACGCGGGAAACGGCAAAAGTTTCATGTTGGAAGCGAGCCGAGGAGACAAAGGGATCGAGCCGAATCAAAAGGGTTAAGGTTTGGTGACCAAGAGCACATTCACGGCCGTTAAACCAGTGTTCACGGCCGTAACAGCTACATTCACGGCCGTAACTTTGCTATCGCACGGCCGTAACAACCAATTCACGGCCGTAACGGAGTTAGGCAGTTTTTATTCAGAAGGTGTATTACGGCCGTAAGAACCAATGTCACGGCCGTAAGAGTTAAAATCAGTTTTGGACCCGAGGGTCAATTACGGCCGTAAGGTAGATTTTCACGGCCGTAAAAATGCGCCGCGTCTTATTTTTGGTATATTGCGGCTAGGGTTATTTTGGATGCGTTTTTGGACTATATTAACTTTTCTTTGTCATTGTAAAAACACAACTTTGATATTATTGAATGAATGTGAGAATTTTCTCTCTCGAAAAGGAGGATTCCTTTTTCTTGTTCTTGAAGAACAATTCATAGAACTTATCAAATATTTTCGTGAATATTTTTGGCGTTCCAATCAGAAACTTATCAAGGAGTTTGGCATCCCTTGTGGCGTTTCGAAAACCTCGGTTCTTCAATCCGCATCGTCAATTTATTGCGTCGTGATTGTTGGGTCCAGGTCCTATCGTCAATTTTGTTTATTCCAGTATTTTTAATTATTGTGTTCTTGTGTTCTTGGCTGAATCTGGATCTTTCCTATCTTCATTTTGTTTAATTCCGCGTGTCCGTTGTGACCCCCTCCCGAGATCACATCAGCTTCTGACTTGTTCCTCATAGGATATATCCAAGAAAATCTACTACAATCATCCAAGAAAAGTATGTAATATTTGTATCCAGAAGTTGAAGCTACGGGTGATGGTCCCCATAAGTATATGTAAATAATTTCGAGTTGTATTTTAGAGTGAGAGTTAGATAATTTGTATGGAAGGGAATGTGATTTCCCAAGTTGGCAAGCATCACAAAACATAATGTTTTCATTGAACTTGATTTTTTTATTACAACTCTTCAAGACATCAGCTAAGATTCTAACAGACGGATGACCTAACTTCATGTGCCACAGTTTTTTGACATTTGCCTCTACTGACTCTGCACAACTAGACTCATTTAGGGAATTATGAAAAACTGAAACTGCAGAAAATGAATTGGGATTTGAGGTTCTGTTTGTGGTCTTTTATGTGTGAGGGAGTGAGTTGAGAGTATGGTGGCTTCAGCTGATAAACTCCATCTTTAAGTGACCCTTGAAGTATCACTCTCGTTGACCTCTTGTCCTTCACAAAGTAAAGATCAGAATCAAATATAACAGTGACATGATTATCATGAATGAGTTGTGCAACACTCAGTAGATTCTTAGTAATAGCAGGTACGCACATAACATTTTTCAGCATTAAATTTTTGTTATCTAAGGTAGGTAAATGAGCAGATCCTATATGAGATATATTCAATTTACTACCATCACCAATGGTGATTTTCAGCTTACCAGTGTACTCATTGACTGTATTCATCTTACTCATCTCAGCAGTGATGTGATTAGAGGCTCCACTGTCCATTATCCACGTTGGATCAACAATGATGTTTGGAGTTGCTATCAATGCAGGATTCGTCATGCTTTGCTGACCCCCATTTTGTCCAGAGTAATTATCAAACGATCTATTCTGCCCAATAGTTGGTCCAGTGTAGTTCTCATTGAATCTGAAATAACATATGTTTCCAGCATGCCCATACTTGCCACAAACTTGACAGGTGGGCTTAGGACCTTGAGTTCTACCTCCTCTTCCTCTTGCTCTATTGTTTCTGCCTCTGAAATTGTTTTGATGTGGTGACCTTCCTCCATTCTGAAAGTGTTGATTTCTTGGCCTTGAAGTGAAATTTGCAACTGCTTGGTTGATGTTCAGACCAACCATTTCATTCTTGACTACATTGATATGCTCTAATCTGGTTTCATATGACATCAATGTAGACTGTAGCTCTCCCCAGGTAATGTCTTCTCTACTGTTGATCTGGACTACTATTGGAGTGTAGTCCTCATCAAGCCCAGCTAAAACTTGAGTAATAAGGTCTGACTAAGATACTTCCTTCCCTTCAATTTGTAAATTGTCAGCAAGAGACTTGATTTGATTCAAGTATTGATCCATAGACATGGCTCCCTTTCTTGTTCTCTGAAGTTCTGAGGTAAGAAATATTATTCTTGACCGGTTTTGCACTCCAAGATTTTGTTTCACTGATTCCCACATATCTTTTGAGTTTTTGTAGCCCATGACTCTCATGGCTATGTTTGGAGTCATAGAGGCATATAACCATCCTAACATGAGCTAGTCAGTTGACACCCAGATAGCATATTCAGGGTTGGGTTCTCCCTTTGTGACTGCTCCATCAGCAGTTGTCTGTGCTTCTTTGAGCTTGGGTGGACATGGCTTATCTTCGGTGAGAAACCCTTCAAGGTTGTGACCTCTAATGATGGGTAATATCATATTTTGCCATAGTAGGTAGTTATCTCTGTCTAGCTTCACCGAGATTTGTGTGAGATTTCCACCAATGTCTAAAAATGGGTTACTGATTTGCAGGGATATATTTGAGCTAGAGGAAGGGAATGAATATGTGCTATGGGAATCGGTTGCCATGCTTGGCTCTAATACCAAGTTAAAAAAGGGAGAAGAAATTTGAAAAGTATTTTTCTATTGCATAAATGTTAAAATTTACAGCTCAATCTATGCTCCTATAAATAGACTATGTACATAACGGCAAGGAAAGAGAAAGACTACTCCGTTACAGATTTTCCATAAAATCAGCAAGAAGGAATAAAAGGTACAAGCACTAAAATTCTACCCGTTGCATTCTGATCTTTTATCCAGCAGGGAAAATGAGTTTTGTATCTGAAAAATACGCCTTTGAGAGTTGCTGGTCTGATGATTTACACTCTGGGCCCTTGACTATTAATTGTTGCAAATCGGTCCTATTCTCAATTCATCTTATCATATAGAAGAAGTACTATCCTTCATGAATTTTATATATAGTTTAGATAATAAAATTTTCATTTATTACTGGAAACAACAAATTTATCGTCAAATAACTATGGACTAATAATAATAATAATAATAATAAATACATAAACAATGTGTTATAAGGGTAATCTACTCAATTAGGCTTCAAAAAAATCCTCCAATCTTGACGTCTCGTTACTAATCTGCAATGGTAATATGATGTGATCTCACATACAAATATATAATATCAACAAATCAAGCATGAATCTCAATCGGAAGTGATAACAGATGAATCATGATAAATTAAATTAAGATTGCTAATTAGTTACACATTGAAGGATGAAGATTCCAACTTCCACAAGCAAAGAACAAATTTAGATGCCGAAAAACGGACGTCGGAATTCATTCTAAACTTTATTCTCGTATTTCCTACATCAATGAACGAAAGGAGCGTGTGCTTTGCCACCCGTGTTATTATTGTTTGAAATTTCTCCGTACTCATAAAATACCTAAATAGATTTTATCTTTCTTATTTCAATAGTAAATTGCAGAGTATTCTGAAATGGGAATGAACCCGTTCACTAATAAATATGCAGACGGAATAAATGGAAGTGATGCAAACCACGTAGCAATTGTAACTACGCAACCCACAAAATATTGAAATCGACCCAAGAACGTCAAAGAACCACGATTTATGGATCCAATTAAGATTAATTGAACCAAGCAACCAATACAATCACTGTGATATATTGATCTCTTGATCACAAGCAATAATAATTTTCATCGAGATTTGAACAAATAAGAATAACTCGCAAGTTCGGATTTTATTCAAGGAAGAATAAGTTGTGAAAGCAAAATAGCCTTTCAATAATAATATCAAAGTTGTCTCTAAAGTGTGTTTTACAATGAATAGAAAAAACATATAAATAAGCAAAATAAATCTAGCCGCTAATTAGGCTCAAAATAGAATTCTAATTAAAGTAAAATAGTTAAAATAACTAAAACTGGAAAAATGAAATAAAATCAGCAAAATTCTATCCGCTCCATTTTTACGGCCGTGTGAGATAGGTTACGACCGTAAGTCTAATTTTCCTGGAAATCTTATTTTCGACAGAGAGACAGTTACGGTCGTGATGGATGTTGGTTACGGCCGTAACTTTAAGCAGAATATAATTTACGGCCGTGAGGATTGTTTTTACGGCTGTAATGGCCTGACTGCAACATTTTCGTTATTCTTGGTCTCCAACTTGATTTTCGTACTTGAGCCCAACATGAAACTTGCCTCTTTAGTCGACAAGAATGTGTTTTCATCCATTGTTGCTTAAAGACTTGTATTCAAGATCTGGATCACATCATTCCCTCCTTCTTCAGGATGATTCATCCCGAATCATAGCTTGGTTCATGGTGTTTCAGTGCACCGCCGGATCAAAAGGAAAATTCTTGCCTCCATTACATAGGATCAACCAATAGTCTAATACTTGGATTGGATGGACGAGTCGAAATATGAACTTCCTTGACCAAATGTGGTGTGACTCAAACCTCCAAGTATATTCAACCTACAAGAAAGAATTAAGCAAAATAGGGTGGGAAATGTTAGTTTCACAAAGTACAAGATAGGGATCCTTGTACTCATGGTATATCATCTCCAAATCCTCTTCCCTAACAACCAGGTCCTTCTTTTCACCTCATTCCTTTGTTGCAATTTCTTCTACATTTTTAGTCTCAACTACCTCTTCCACATTTTTATTTTCAACCACACCTTCATCCTCAATCAACTCCTTCATGTTTTCATTCTCTACCCCGTCAACTTTCAATTCATGCATATCCTCATCAATAATTTTAAATTTTTGTTCGTCCACCTCTTTATTACCCAATTCCACACCTCCTACCTTAAATGTTGGATTTTTTTCAACTATTTCTACTCTCAACTCTCCCTTCTTCTTCCCAACATTCATATCCTGAGGCTCTTCTTGCAACTTAACTACATTTTTACCCCCCCCCCCCCCCCGTGCAATCATGTCCTCTTCTAGAAGTATTAATTGATAATTCAATCTAGATAATGGATTAATCTTTTCCTTCACCTCCTTTTGATCTTCAAGTATTTGCTCTAGTGTTAAACTAGTTAGGGTGATTGATTCTCCATCCTTCACAAATTTGTACTTGTTTCTATTCTTATCATAAAATGCTTTCATCTCATGCCTCCATGGCCTACCCCCACAACATATGACAAGACTCTAGAGGCACCACATCACATAATACTTCATCACTATACCTCCCAATGGTGAAATTCACTAAGACTTGCTTGGTCACTTTGAACTCCTCACACTCCTTCAACTATGTCATCCTATAAGGTCTAGGATGTTGTAGTAAATGGAACCCCAATTTTTCAACCATGTTGATACTAGCCAAATTAGAGATGTACTCCCTATCAATAGCCAAACTACACAGCTTATCCCCCACACGACATCTAGTCATGAAAGTATGATCGAACTCATAATTCATCCCTTTATGTAGCTTTCAAAAATTTGAGAGACTCAAAATAAGAGAGTCCAGTTATTGACAAATATCAAGAAGGAATTTAATGTTGACTCGAAAAGGAAAAACAATATCAAGAATTTTAAAGAAATTCAAGAAAGTGGTTCTTGAATGGAAATATTTTTTTTGTTTTTGAATTTTGGGTGAATTTTCGGAATAAATAAAATAAAATAAAAAATAATCTTTTTTTTTATAAATCCGAAATTTCGACAACGAACACGACAAAACAAACTGAACTTAATTCGAATAAGAATTAAGCAAAACAAACACTTTTGAGATTTTTTTGGAACGATTTTCTGGATTAAAAACTCAACAAACTCAAGAACAAGAAGAACGCAAAAAACTGAAAAACAAAACACTCAACAAGATATGGATGATTTTTATGGGACTCGATGATAAACATAAAAATCAAACTGGATAGAATACTCAAGAAAACAAAATAAAGATATAACCTTGATTTTTGGAGCCTAAGCTCTGATACCAAATGATGCAAACCACGTAGCAGTTGTAGCTACGCAACCCACAAAATATTGAAATCGACCCAAGAACGCCAAAGAACCACGATTTATGGATCCAATTAAGATTAATTGAACCAAGCAACCAATACAATCACTGGGATATATTGACCTCTTGATCACAAGCAATAATAATTCTCACCGAGATTTGAACAAACAAGAATAACTCGCAAGTTCGAATTTTATTCAAGGAAGAATAAGTTTGTGAAAGCAAAATAGCATTTCAATAATAATATCAAAGTTGTCTCTAAAGTCTGTTTTACAATGAATAGAAAAAGCGTATAAATAAGCAAAATAAACCTAGCCGCTAATTAGGCTCAAAATAGAATTCTAATTAAAGTAAAATAGTTAAAATAACTAAAACTGGAAAAATGAAATAAAATCAGCAAAATTCTATCCGCTCCATTTTTACGGCCGTGTGAGATAGGTTACGGCCGTAAGTCTAATTTTCCTGGAAATCTTATTTTCAACAGAGAGACAGTTACAGTCGTGATGGATGTTGGTTACGGCCGTAACTTTAAGCAGAATATAATTTACGGCCATGAGGATTTTTTTTTACGGCCGTAATGGCTTGACTGCAACATTTTCTTTATTCTTGGTCTCCAACTTGATTTTCGTACTTGAACCCAACATGAAAGTTGCCTCTTTAGTCGTCAAGAATGTGTTTTCATCCATTGTTGCTTGAAGACTTGTATTCGAGATCTGGATCACATCAGGAAGAATACTTCGAGTGAAACAGAAACATTATACTGCATACAAGACAAAAATGAATAAAAATACTGCTATAGCCATATTTTTCCAGCTAAAAAAGTTCAACTCGTGTATTTATTTTCCAATAAAAGGAAAGTAACTTATCCTCCCTGAAGCTTTATTGAAGACCTCTGAAACTTTCCAATATCAAAAATGGCAACTTTCTCGAAGGATCATCCCATGGGTTCCATTTATCCCTCCTTGTATCAAATGATATTTTCTATTATTTGAGTTATTATGGTGTATTTCTATTAGTTTTTTCAATTTTTAGAAAAAGGTAGTGTTGGGAACCCGGGTTGTTTTACATACAAAATGATTTCTTGTGATAGTTCATCCCGTTACGGGATTTATTGTTTTATGTATTTAACTTAGAATAAATAATTTTGTGCACACAACAAAGGTTTTGAGAAGATTACCCTTGTAGCGTGTTTTACAACAATCTTCATCAATTGCTTCTTGATTCCACCAAGGCTTCAAACCCTCAAGCTTTCATCGGTGTTCTCCAATAGTAGCTATGCAGGTGTTTAGTCACCTTTTTCAAAATTTAGGTTACACTAGGATTAGAGTTTATTTGTAAAGAGGAAAACATACACTACACACTTTAGTGTGTGTCTCGCCACTTTTCAAATTTTGTCAAGAAAAAATAGTCTTAGGAGACTATTTGTAACCTCTTTACATTCCAAAACCCTACCAACCCTAGTACCATAACCCAGACCCATTTCTGCATAGCCCAATACAGGTAATAAGTCTGTATAAGCCTATTATAGTGAAGCCACCGAGGGAACCTAATCAGTCCCAATTAAACTAAGCTCCAATAAATTAATTATGACTTTGTCAACTCTTGATCAGTCAAAATTAATTTATTAATTACATTTTATTCCATTAAAAGAACGAGATTGCACTTTTAGTAAAATTGAAATTACTGAAATAATTAATCAATAATTATATCCTCTGAATTATCGTTCTTACATGTTACCTCCGTCGATCAACTGAGTATTCGGAGCAAGTTAAAATGACCAAAATGCCCTTCTCTGAATATTCATAAACTCTCAACTCTCATCTTCTATCTAACAATTCGATGTGATCACATCACATCATAGAATTCAACAGTCACCGTCGAATTACTGAGCTCAGATTCAACTGTTCACTAGAATAACTAGTGAGATTATGATCATACACAAATGGTGACGGATTTCATAATACGAATATATGTTCCTCGTTAGTTTACTTTAATTCCCAAAGTACCGAGTTATTGATCAGCAATTTGATCTCACCCATTGATACCTCAAAGAACTTCAAGTTAGTAATCGAAGTCCATTATCTGATTATGATTAAAGTTCCACGTACGATAGACAAGTGAAATTAAATTTGTATGATCAATGTCACAAATTAATTTCACGTGGTCCCATCCAATACGTTCCAAACGTATTCTCAATTTTATTACCAAATTCAAAGATAGACTTTAATAAAATCGAGACGATCTTATCAAAATAAATTGTCCATATTTATTTACTGATCTTGAAAGTTAATTTTAGATCGAATTAAAAATTCAATTTTTCTGTATTTAACAACTTAAACACTCGATCTGTAATATCAAATCGACTCATGGACAAATGCAACATCATATTAATACAATCAATTAATATTTTATTTCAAATGTAGTAAATTATACTCTATAGGCATATATAATTCCAACAATCTCCCACTTGCCCTTAGAGTATACATGAAATATCGAATCATCCATCTTGTCAACATCATCATTACACTAATGATTATGTTCTCAACCAAGATGGTAACTCCTTTCGATGTAAGTCACGGTTGTTTAACAAACAATCCAAGATTGTATTATACTCAACCAATTAACCACATTATCTCCCAGTTATATTCCAATTTTGACGACTCTCGAGAGTCTTGATCAAATCAAATCTTAATTAGTTTTAATCCATCACATCACAACCTGAATAAATAAGCAAATATTTATTCATTTTCCAAAAAATACTTGAATATATGCTTTACCTCTATTCAATAATCTGATCCTGGATCAAACTAATAATCACCAACAATATCCCCAGCATTAGATATAAACCTATCTAGTGCAAAATAAGGCTTCCTATAGCCGAAGCATAAGGAATCTTCTCTAACTTACAATGAGTCTAGGATAAAACTCATAAGATAGATAAAGTCCACAAAGAAAGTTATCACTTTCAGGACTTAAATATTGCAAATGTAGATAGTATTTTATTATTACATGAAACATGAGACTATTCTATTCCATTTTTCTTCCACTCCAAAAAATACGGATATCTAGAAAAAATAGACAGTCATCTACAAGTCCTTCAAGTCTAATTGTTGAACCAACTACTATTTAATGAAAATACTCTCACCCATAAGTAGAGTGTCATTCAAATGAATAGTCGCAAAAACTGTCTCATCTTTCTGTATACACGAGTGTATTTAAGATATATCAAGATTTTGATCAACGACATGTATCACAATGGTTCGATCAAATTCTATATTCCATATCTTGAACAATTACCCAAATTCAAAGTTGGAAACTTGTAAGTCATGAACTTTACTTTCATGGTCTTTAGTATGAACCCATCAGGTTACACTTTGTAAATGATTTCTTCAAGATGCATTAAAAAAAAAGCGTCTTGACATCCATTTGTCGTACCTCATTTTCACAATGCACAACAATGGGTAAAAGATCTAGGTAAACTTTTGCATGTTGATTTAAGAGAAGGGTATAATAAACCCATAACCATAAGTCTTGCGTTAAAGGCATCAACCTTCCCATCTACCCCTCTTTTATCATCTTAAAAATCATCACACCCTATAGGTTTGACCCCATTAGGTGCGTTTACAAATATCCAAACCTTGGTTAGTACAAGGAATCCAATTCCGAGTTCACGTTCACCTTCCATGATTTCAAATCCATAATTTCTACCACTTCCCTAAATGAGGGGGAGTCCTCTTATTTCAGTAGAGATTGTCTAAAAAGACTCTCTGTAGAATAAGTATCAAGAAGGTGGTCTTACAACCTCTTACTCCAATTAGTAGCTGGAAGTGAATTTTCATTATGTCCAAATAGAGTTACTTCATCTCTTCCCACTACTTGGTTATATCCCTTATGTAGCGATCGGAAATTTTTCGTTACTTTTAAATAAAATATTATGAAGGTGTGTCGCTGCGACTCATCCCACTTTTTTTAAAAGAATATTCGTTTAGCCAAAACTCTTAATTGAAATTTTATTTATTTTTAATCATAGCCCAATTTTCAAATTTTATTTAAAATAGTTTAATATCAATATTTATGCTTTAGCCCAAATTTAATCATTTTCTTTAGGCCAAACACTTAAGCCCAAACTCAAACTTGAAGCCCAAATTCACAATCCGGTTCATGCTTCTCCCTCAAGTTGCTTAGTTTCATAATTTAGCAAGATTATATCAAATCTCCTAAATCAAGCCAATCAATTTGTTTGGAAAACTAAATCACCGATTTCCTTCCAACTTCACCTCCTCATTCCATACAATATGGATATCACAATCTTTCCATAAACCACAAGTTTTGCCCTAATCTACCAAAATCAAGTCAGCAACCTATGTTTATTAACACAATCCCTCACACAGCCGAGGAATCACACAAAGCATTAGCTTCTGGGTAAGCTCTCGAGCCTCACAATAGCTGCACACGAATTCCCACAGTTCCAAATCAACTACAGAACCTCCGTCGTTCAAACCATCACCCCTGCCACCACTGCACGAAATCAACAATGGCTGGAAACCTCCACAACACCACTAATTCAACTTCAAGCTGCCGCCACCACTGCACGAAATCAACAATGGCTGGAAACCTCCACAACACCACTAATTCAACTTCAAGCTGCCGCCAATTTCCCGAAAACACCATCACAAATCCTCAATCAGTCGAACCAGAATCTGCAGAACCTCAAACACCATCGAGCAACCAAGCACCTCCACTGTCGGATGGAATTCAACACCCAGCCGAACCCAGTTTCACAACCACTCAAAATCGAATTCAAATCACCACTGTTGCCCAACCTCGAGAACTCCCACAATCAACACCCAAACACCAAGCAAAACCCAAGAATAAACCCACCAAATACCTACTAACCTTCGACCGCCACTTCGCCGGAGCTATTGCCGGAATCGCGACACAGACAACCCAAAACTCTAATTAAACGAGAAACCCATATACTTACCTCCACTCCCTACCCATTCCAGTCGGAGTACCGCCGGAAAATTCACCAAAGAGTTGAACCTCCAAGCCTCGGTTTTTGCTTGTTTTCGCACCTAATCGCATACCAAAAACCACCCACTCCCTCCCCTTCACACGGCCATTACCGCCACCACGTGACGGCGGTTCCGACGCCAGGTTTTCCTCCCGCCGACGTGAATTAGAGAGAGGGCCGGATCCATCCCCCTCCTCATCGTCTCTTCTCTCTCGTCTCTCTACTGATTTTAGAGAGAGAGAGAGTTATGAGAGAAGTGGATATCTTATTTAAAGTTTTGAAATTTGCCCTTTCACCCCTAGTTTTTTTTAAAGTTGCAATTTAGTCCTTTCATTTTAAAAGAACTAAATTTCAGCCTTGGTTTAATTTTATTTAAAATATTTTAATTCAGTTTCAAAGATTTCAGTACGTAAAAAATTGGTCCCTGCAGTCCTTAACTCCTACAATCAGCCCTATTATTTTCGAAAATAACTATTCAGTCCCTAAACTTTTAAATTTCAGTCTTCCTTAAATTTTCACTCAAAACCCTATATTTTATTTTTCGTCACTTTAATTTTTATTATTTCGAAAATATTAATTAAATTAATTTTTCTTGGCTAGACGAATCATTTGGAGAATTAAGAGATTGACGTACTTCCCGCTCCACTTTTGTGAACTCGTTAAGTTTGAGGTAGACTCGCCCCACTAATTGATTTAGACTATAATTGCACGTGATTATGTGAATTTGTGTGATTTTTGTATGCTTAATTGCATGAGAAAAGAAAAGAATATCTCGTATGAGATAAATTTGAGAATTTATGTTATGCACGTCATAACTTATCTGCTAGCATGAGACAAGAAAAGAATGTGTTCATTTGCACTCATTTTATGATGCTTATGAATAAGAAAAGAATATCACTACATTATTTGCATAATTACTTGTCCAATTATCTTGTAGATTAATTATTTGAGTCGAGTCTACTGAGTATTTCATTTTGAAAAGCTCACCCCGTTCTTTTAACAATTTTTGCAGATTTCGGAGACGGTGGCAAGTGATGGGCAATGACGGAAAATTACAAATTGATATTTTTTTGAAAGTCGTGAACTTTGAAATAATTATTTCATTTTATCAAGAATTGTTATTTTGTACGAATTACCTTATTCCATCTGAATTATCGCTAAACTTTTATTCAATAAATGTGATATTTAATATTTAGTCATTTTTCGCAATAAAGTTTATTCAAAAATTTAGAAAAGTGACGTTCTCACGTTTCTCGGAACTCGGGGCGTTACACCTTACTGGGATCAACCTCTCCACTACCTCCCTATGAACATAAAGAGGAGGTGGAATAGTGAGAACTTCTTCGACTACAACCTTTGGTTTTTTCCTGTCCATTTGGATCACTAGGCAAGAATAGTGGTTGAACCACTTGCCCATTTCTCCCACTAGGATCGGTAACCATTGGTTCTGTAGTAAGTCCCAAATCATCAAGATTAATCCTATGCGGAAACCTGGAATCAAGTTGTTTGAACCACGTTCTAACATCTTATCCAACAGAATTTTACTTGTGGATTTGTATTCTTTTATATGCCTTATACTCTAAGAAAGTTACATTTGTACTCAACAAATACTTTCTTGACCAGAGGAATATAGAAGAAATAATTTCTAATTTCGTTGTATACCTCACAAATAATCAAACCTTCATTGTCGCCTCCATTTCGTCAATCCTTCCTTTCAGCGTGTATGTCAAAAGTCCCCAAGTCCGAATGTGGTATAGACTGGGCTTGCACCCATGCCATAACTCTAGAGGTATTTCAGGAAATGAATCAATGGTACTAGGCTATAAAGGAACCTGACTATCTCCAGTGTACATTCCCAAAATGAAACTAGTAATGAGGACAACTCGTCATTGATTTGGTATTACCTTGTTTTCCTTTTCGATGAATGGTTCCTAAACTCATATGAGAGATACACAAACATCGATCAAATCGAAGTATTTCGATTCTCTTAATTACTTCTCAACTTCTATCCAAAATTCTAGAATTTCTTCAACATTTCGGATTAATGAGATATTAAGTATAGAATCGAAATCTGGAGTGATCATCAGTAAAAGTGATAAATTACTCGCACTTTCTTGTAGCTTGAGTACAAAAGGATCCACACATATCGAAGTGTATTAAACTCCAAACTCTTAAGTCCATTTAATGTATGAGGACTATTGGTTAACTAATCCTCTAAACAAGATTCAAAAAAAGTATAGATTCCATCTCTAGTCTTTTCGAGGTCCATCCCTTACCAGTATTAGAATCGAGTTTTGAATAAGTGCGACCAAGCCTAAGATCTTAATCATTTTACCCTCTAAATGAGATTCATAAGCCCACGTAGATTTCACCTCCAAAATAATTAGAGATCTATCTTTACCAGTCTTTGAATCTTATTTAGATAAATATGATTCTCTTAAGATCTTATCGAAGAGTCATTAATACAAGGAATCGCCTATCCCTTATCACTTGTGGTAATATTACACAAAGAAACCATTTATAAGACTTTAATATTATTAACCATTTGTCTTGCAATAATAAGAACATTATTTTACTTAATTCCAACTGACAACTAGAGATTAAGTGCCAAATAATTATGCTCAAATAATAAAGAGACAAAATAACAATAAAAAATGTTTCGCAAACATAAAAGTCCAATGGCTCTTTCCATATTACCGTACCCGTGCTTATCCTTATAGTATACTCTATCTCTCATTGAGCCATTTGATCACCTAGGACCATATTGCAACAACTTGCAACAGTGATTAGTTACTTTAGAATCTATAATCAAGATAGACTCAATTACTAACCATAACACAATGAATAGATTCATACTCCGTTATAGAGTTTCCAGGAAAGGCTACTCCTCATTAGTCCTATCTTTGCTCAAAGCAAAAAGGTTAGAGGGCCTACCATACTATCCGTTGCTTTAAAATAATCTCTACTCTATGAATAGCTTACATTGAGCCTTTCAGAGACATGTTCATCCTGATGAATTTAGTCCACACTGAACCGTAAGAGATTATCTTAAAAAATTTCTTAAGCATTATGCCACAAGAATCAATGTTTTCAAGTTGAACCTTCACCACGTTAAAGTGACCAATCATGTTTTACCAAATGGTCTCTTGCAAAAACGCGATCGGTTCATAAGTAGAGATATATTATAGCTTGATATCATATTTTGTATAACTCTATAATTAAAATGTTCAAATTATCAAAAATACCCTTCCATCTAGAAAATAAATATGGTATCCCATTTTGATATTTTTATTGCGAAATACTTGATATAAGAATCAAAACTATACAATAATCCATCTCATCAAAATAACACTATTTTCATTGGAAGATTTATGATTACTATTGAACAAGGATCTCCTAACACAAAAAAATGTTATAAGTGGAAAGAATTATAACGAGACATATTGCAGTTTTCGCCAATTAGTTGATGATGTCTAAACATATAACTAGTTGTGGAAAATACGACATTCAAATAAAACAAATGTATTAAACACAAGTTGCATAAATGATGAATACTTTCATATATGATGCATGAAGAAAAAAATTAGCATGAAGAAAAAAATTATGCACAAGTAGACCCAAAATTGCTATAAAATGACAACAACCTAAAAATCCAAAATCTTAAACACATTTCTCTATATGAGAAATAAATGTGATTTATGGCTAGGCTGTGACCCTCCCACTAAATTAAATATATCCAGCATCTCATGCAATATTTAATTTATTGTCATTAAAATTTGGTCATCATTGACATCGTTTGGATATTCTATAGGAAGTCCTCACGATATCCTTGATTTAAGTGTATAACCCTTATATTGATAATATTTCAAGTACCAAATTAATTACGTTACCTATAGGGTAATCATGGTTAATTCACACTTAAAAATTACCACCCAATGGGCCCAATCTAGTAACCAAAACAGTGCATCCCTCCTATAGGGAGACTAATTAGATTAGCACGAAGCATACACAAATTTTTACTAATGGGCTCATAAGGGAGGCTGCGGGTTCAAAAATTGCACCCTCACTCACTTAATATTTGAATTGTCGGGTTTTAATTTAATAATTACCAATCAATTTTAACTCTTAAAATTCATTTAATTATTAATAAATTAATTTATTTTCTAATCTAACATTTAGAAAAGAAAATAAAATATAAAACAATAAAGGACAGTATAGTACCTAGAGAGGTGTTTATGCGATCTACATGACATGTTATTTAATGACATTCATTCACCATTTAATTAAAGTAATAAATAAATACGATGATAAAATAAACAAGAACATAATTTATGGCTCAAACTTAGATACAAAATTAAAAATTAATTAAAGAATCTATTGAGCCACAAGTTGGCCCAATTCTTCAATTTTCATTTGTAAATGTTCAGCCCATTACTTGAACTCTTCAACTAATATTTCTTAGCCCATCATCAAACCGGTCCAATCTGCAAAGCTACAATCTTTTGCCCAAATGCCAAAGGGTAAATTACACAAAATCATGCATTTATATTGGAAATTTTTAAAAGCAGGTAGTCATAAACTAATTTATGAAATCAGGTATTAACTTAATAAACCAAAACCAAAAACTAAACATAACCATCAGTCTTCCGTCCCTCTTTCTTCTCTCTATTTTTCTCTCTCTTTCCTCTCTCTTCACACCACATCATCGCATCATTCACTCCCTACGACAACACTATTTCTTCAGCGGCTGAGGCCAGATTGACAACTGTGTGAGAGTCCACGTATGCAAGCATCTAATTCATCTGCTAAGGCATCTTAATTGAGAACTCCCAAGGAAAATCTGAGACATTCAGATGCTTATTGTTCAGAAAATGTTAATCAACTGATGATGGTGAAAAAGCCTTCAATTGGGTCGGTCACTGAATCTATTGCCAGCAAAGGATCCAATGCTTCAAGTTTGGGTCAGAAGTCAATTTTTAACACAATTGTTTGGCTTTTTCCTTTGGATGAAGTAGTTGCAATTGTGTTGTTATTAAGATGACGATGGTGGTGGTGGTGTTGTCAATACAATAATTAATTATAAATTATTATAAAATTGAAACAAAGTTACATTTGTAATTAACTGTATATTGTAATTCAAGTAATTAAGTTGCAATTGCAGTTGAAATTATAGTGAATATAACTAATTTAATTAATTTTTGCATAAGAATCTGTCATGTTTTACAAAATAATTAATTACAATTGTAATTAATTGTAAAATTGAAATAAAGTTACATTTGTAATTAATTACAAAATTGAAATGAAGTTGCAGTTGCAATTGTAATTGTAATTAATTACAAAATTGAAATAAAATTATAATTTTATTTCCGATGGTAGTTCGACAACGAGGGTTGCGGCGGTGGTTGATTATAAATTAGGTGGTGATCGATGGTGGTTGGTTGTGATCAGTTGTGGTGGTGTTGGTGGTAATTAATTGTAATTATAGTTAAAATTAAAATTGTAACTAATTACAAAATTGAAATAAAGTTACAATTATATTTTCGATGGTGTTTGTGGCAGTGGCTGATTACAAATTAGGTAGTGGTGGTTGTGGTGGTAAGTAATTACAATTGTAACTAATTACAAATTGAAATAAAGTTACAATTGTAATTAATTACAGAACCTGATTCTAATTTTAAAAAAAATACCTGATTTTGAAAATTATTTTGATACTTGTGTAATTAGTTACAAATTATCTGATTACAAAAAATTCCAAGCCTGAATGTCGGTAGTTGTTTACTTAACCCAATGCCAAATTGTATTGATCTAATTAAATATTCCATCCTATTGTAAAATTCAGTCCACATTTCATTAGCTCGACTAAACAATTTAGCCCACATTGCAAATCAAAATAGACCAATTTTACAATTCAGGACTATATTTAATTTCACCCATATCTTGCCCAACTTCAATTCAAATTAGAAAACTTGGCCCATTCCTTTATCCAGCCCAATCTTCCATTTAACCCAAAAGTTGGCCAAATTTCAAATTCATCTCCTCTTTATGTATTTATCTGTATCTGGAAAAACGCAGTCACTGCTCACCTCACGTGCCGTCGCTGAAAAATCTCCATGGAGGGAAACCACTGTCCGACAACACAGCGGTTTGCGTGTACCGCTACCGCCGCCATTAAGGTGGTGCGAACCACCAATCGAATACACGGCAGCACCATGGATGCTGCTGCTTTTCGCACGCTGTTGCCGAAAAAATGGAACCAGGAGAAGCGACGACATCCACTTGTCTCATCATCTCCACCATGACCACGCACATGGCTGCATATCGCGGACTCCGTCTCCTTCCATCGCAGCGGTACGCACGCGGTACCACTACCATCGCAGTCGAGACCGGACAGCAGCGCCGTCGCTCATCGACTGCATCGGCAGAAACCACAAGTGTCGGCACTAGTTTTTCAAATTCTCAGCAAAATTGCATTACGGATCCTTACACTTTTGAAGAAGGTGAAGAGTAGTCCCTGAACCGAAATTGCAGCAGAAGTCCCTCAATCTGATTATGCAGATCTGGTCCTTGAATTTACAATTACAATTGAAATTACACAAAACCTAATTCTATTGCAAAATCATAATCAAAGCAGAAAATATAGAGTCGTAATTCACCCCCTTTGTTACATGACTCGATAATACAATACAAGATTTCACAAAATAAAATCTAAGGCCATAAATAAGTTCAATAAAACATCATTCATCCAATAACAAAATAAATAAATCACATAATCATAACACCGTTCTACTAACACATGCATAACAAATTATTTAGTCTTAAATACACAAAACAGCATAAAAACCTGACGCTTTGATACCAATTGTTGAGAATCCGGGTTGTTCTACACACAAAAATTGATCTCTTCTGGTAGTTCATCCCGTTACAGGATTTTCTGTTTTATGTGTTTAACTTGGAATAAATAATTTTGTGCACACAACAAAGGTTTTGAGAAGATTACCCTTGTAGTGTGCTTTACAATAATCTTCATCAACTGCTTCTTGATTTCATCAAAGTTTCAAACCCTCAAGCTTTCTTCGGTATTCTCCAATAGTAACTATGCAGGTGTGTGATCACCTTTTTCAAAATCTAGGTTACACTAGGATTAGAGTTTATTTGTAAAGAGGAAAACATACACTACACACTTTAGTGTGTGTCTCACCACTTTTCAAATTTTGTCAAGAAAAATAGTCTTAGGAGACTATTTGTAACCTCTTTACATTCCAAAACCCTACCAACCCTAGTACCATAACTCAGGCTCATTTCTGCATAGCCCAATACAGGTAATAAGCCTGTATAAGCCTATTATAGTGAAGCCACCGAGGGAACCTGATCGGTCCCAATTAAACTAAGCTCTAATAATTAATTATGACCCGGTCAACTCTTGATCAGTCAAAATTAATTTATTAATCACGTTCTATTCCACTAAAAGAACGAGATTGCACTCTTAGTAAAATTGAAATTACTGAAACAATTACTCAATAATTATATCTTCTGACTTATCGTTCTTACATGTTTCCCCCCTCGATATTCAGAGCAAGTTAAAATGACCAAAATTCCCTTCTCTGAATATTCATAAACTCTCAACTCTCATCTTCTATCTGACAATTCGATGTGATCACATCACATCATAGAATTCAACAGTCACCGTCAAATTACTGAACTGAGATTCAACTGTCCACTAAAATAACTAGTGAGATTATGATCATACCTAAAAGGTGACGGATTCCATAATATGAATATATATTCCTCGTTAGTTTACTTTAATTCTCAAAGTACCGAGATATTGATCAGCAATTTGATCTCACCCATTGATACCTCAAAGAACTTCAAGTTAGTAATCGAAGTCCATTATCCGATTAGGATTAAGGTTCCACGTACGATAGTCAAGTGGAATTAATTTGTGAATTAAATTTGTATGGTCAATGTCACAAAATAATTTCACATAGTCCCGTCCAATACGTTCCAAATATATTCTCAATTTTATTACCAAAGTCAAAGATAAAATTTAATAAAATCGAGACGATCTTATCAAAATAAATTGTCCATATTTATTTACTGATCGTGAACTTTAATCTTTTTGTGTTTAACAACTTAAACACTCAATCTGTAATATCAAATCGACCCATGGACAAATGCAACATCATATTAATATAATCAATTAATATTTTATTTCAAATGTAGTGAATTATACTCTATGGGCATATATAATTCCAACAGGTCGCGATTGCATTTTTAATTAAAACTTTGAAATTTCTTATAAGTTCTGAAGTTAGATGGTGATAGAGATGGCACTGTGGGGGAAATGAAGCATTATTATGTTAAGAACGTTACAAAGGACTGACAGTAAAATATCTTGAAAATATAAATGAGGATAAAACTTTTGTAGTTGTGAAGATGTCAAAGGAAATGCAAAAAGATTGCTAAATCAAAGACAAGCATAATGAAAAACTGTAAGTTTTTTCTTTTTTGATATAGATATGTGAAGTAAAAAAAATTGTCTTTTCCATTTTTCCATTTTTAAAAAGGGTTGATAGCATGTTGAGCAAATGGCTTACTTCTCCAAGTTGAACATATGAATGATGCAAGTATAATATAAGAATGGTGGATAAAGTCAGCTTGGAACTCAGAATTAGCTCATGTTTTTGGTGCCATGTGTTTGTCTAAAAGATACAAGCATGCAAAGTACCAGCATAAGTAACCATTTACCTTTGTCAAATGGAGTAAAGATGTGATACTCTGAAAGTTTCAATGGAATCAGTAGGATGCCACTCATCTGGAAAAGTAACATTAGATGCCCAAAGGTGCTATTTATTCAGCACTCCATGAGAGAGACTAAAACTTTCTACTGTGACCATTTAACTATATCCTATGACAAAACTAAGAAACAACAGCATTTGGACCAGGCAAAGATAGGATCTATACGTTCTCCAACAAAGATTTGATTTCTGCATATTGCTGCTTGATCTCTTGGTTTCCTGGCTCAAACCTCAAAGCAAATGTAGCACCTTACCAGCCACAAGCTTCTCCATCCCTCACAGCAACAGCCACGCAGTCCTCTCTCTCGTTCTCACCAACCCTCACTAGCCTCTCTCTCACTGCAGCACAGCATCGGCAGTCCAAGTATAGAAATCAAATTGGAGAAAACCCATCAACCCAAAGACATTCCCTTCTCTGCCACACTTCGAATCCACCACTTTCCTTTCACCAATAATCCCAAATTGCCATTGCCAAATCCCTCAAACATATTGTTCCACATCGTGCTGAGGTGGATAATGGGTCCAACATCGAAAGACGTCAACTCTCAACTTCCAATTGCATGATCAAAAAACTGTATTTGACCTGGAGGAATGAACGCAAAATAAAACCGAGGTGATTTTGTGCCAAGGTGATTTAATAGACCGACCTCAACTTGAAGAGAGAGGTGATTTGGTAAAATCGAGGTGATTTTGTACCGAGGTGATTTAATTGACCGAACTCAACTTGAAGAGAGAGGTGATTCGGTAAAATCAAGGTGATTTTGTGTCAAGGTGATGTTGACCGAGGCGACTATCAGCCGAGTTGAGAATGGAGGCACTGCTGGAGCGTCAAATCAGCCGTATTATGTGTCAGTAATCATGATTATCTGTAATGTGTCAGTGTGATCGTTTGTTATCATGTTGTCAGCAATGTCATTAGTCAATATCAATCACATACTGCAGACATGCTATGATGTAATAATTATGTTTTGTCTCCTCTCCTACTATAAATAAGAGACATAAATGCTCTTTGCCAAGGATGGAAAAATAAAAACCTCTTAAAACTCTTGTCATTTGATTTCGTTGATTCGACCTAACTGTAAGATCAGTATCGAACTGGACGCAAATTTATGATATTATCTCTTCAGTTCGCATTTGATTTGTTACCCTTTTTATGACATTAGTTATCCACAGTTTTTCTCAATATTGGTCAGGAAAAATAAGAGTTGTATTCTTAGCCAAATTTTCATCAAATATATTGTTCACTTGTAAACTTTAAAAATCCCACTATCTTTATTTGTTGACAAAAAGAGACGTCAACAAATTGGCGCTAGAAGGAGGGCCCTTATCCTTGTTGTTGGCAACCACATTCTTCTTTCCCTGATGCGATGAGTCGCCAACAAGAATCGGGAAGTCATCACACACATCATAGTAACGATTTGCACAGGGATGTTCACGGATCTGGAATGTCTTCCCTTCCACGACCCCCAACAGACGCAAACATGCAAGTGGTCTTTGATCGGCTTGAACGGACGCAAAGGGATATGGAAGAAATGAGGAGGAATCAAAATCGAGGTCGCCGTCAGGAAGAAGGCGAGGTCCAGTCGCAACTACAAATATCTAACGGACCCTCCCGGTATGAGGAGCAACAAAATGAATACTTGGACTATACTAGGACTGCAGTCGGTGAGAGCACACCTCAAATACGAGGTCATAAATCGCACGATTGGAGGGGACAGATATTGGGGAGTGAATGCAATAAAGTGGGGACATATCCTGAGAGAAGGATTGAAAGAGAAGGAGAGAGTAGAGCTTCCCAGACAAGGGGAGATGGGCATAAGTCCTCGACGAAGAAAGTGAACTTCGAAAACCAGCAAGCTGATAGTTCAATCCTCCATTTAAATTAGCCACCAACTCCTCCGTCGAGCAGACCAGATCAAACCGAAGTTGAATAGTTAAAGAAGAGGTTGTCCGACCTAGAAGAGAAACAGGAAGGGCTAGGGTCAACAGAACCATATACCAAGAGAACATCGCCTTTCACAGAGGTCATACTGTCACAACCATTACCTGGAAAGATGAAGATGCCACACCTCGCCGGGTACAATGGGGAAACTGACTCGGTATCACACTTGGACCAATACATGTCCTGGATGGAACTTCAAGGAGCAAGCGATGCTATAACATGTAGGGTGTTTCCTTTAACTCTAGGAGATAGAGCTCGGGTTTCGCAAGATATCTCAACATTCAATCTCTAGTTGGTCTCAGCTGAGTGATCATTTCCTGAAACAATTTATGGGGTCGAAAATTCCGACCACCTCGAAAGAGAGTTTGGTGATAATCAGACAGGAGAAAGAGGAGTCTTTAAAGAACTATTTGAGCCGTTTCAATAAACAAATCATGAGAATGGAAAAAATATCTGATGACACGCTGTTGATGGTAGTTCTATCAGGTTTGCAAATATAAACTCGTTTCTGGTGGTCAGTGCATGAGGACGGGCCTCGAACGTATCAAGAATTTCTGAAGAGGGCAGAAAAGTTTATCAAGTTTATCAGGATATCACCAATGTTACAAGGCAATCCACCTCAAAGATGAAATAGATCCCCTTGAGAGGCCAAAGCTAAGGATCCATAATTACTTGTGACTACCAACCGAGGTAATATTTCACCGACCTCCAATTTACAAACGAGGTGTTTTGTTGAGAAAAATCGAGGTGATATTTTACCGACCTCTACGTTACAAACGAGGTGTTTTGGTAAGAAAAATCGAGGTGATATTTTACTGACCTCCACTTTACAAATGAGGTGTTTTGGAAAGAAAAATCGAGGTGATATTTTACCGACCTCCACTTACAAACGAGGTGTTTTGGTAAGAAAAACCGAGGTGAAATGTTGAGATGACATTAGGCCTTATCCGCAATTAAGTAATTATTTCATCGATTAAGTAATTATTTCATTGAAGGGTTCACTTCTCTATTATGTTTACCTATGAAATAACTCCCTAATTAAAAAACATTTAAGTGTTCACTTCGTTATTAATTCACCTCTATTCGCTATTCAGAGTGAATTGAAGTTTGAAAATCATTTTAAGTGTTCACCTCGTTATTAATTCACCTCTGTTCGTGATTCGGAGTGAATTGAAGTTTGAAAATCATTTAAGTGTTCAATTCATTATTAATTCACCTCTGTTTGCTATTCGGAGTGAATTGAAGTTGAAAATCATTTTTAAGTGTTCACTTCGTTATTATATTCACTTCGCTATTATATACGCCTCTGTTGGGTTGTTTGAAATAGATTGATGATAGCAACTTTCATCCCCGTTACTTCATGTCGTTTGAAATCCGAATAATTTTTTTTTCACTTCAAAAACAGATATGAAAATTACATGACAACATCGATCCAAAAATACATGATTATTCATCAATGCTGATTGCTTTATCGGGCAGGTTGGTTTGGGACTCAGGGAATGGTGATAGAATGGATTCTTCTTCGACATCATTAGGCATCATCTCCAAATATTTCTTGTAGACTTGGTCGAGCTTATCCATCAAGAAGGTTATGTCCACCTCGGGTCGTTTAGTCTCCAGCTCCTCCACTATCTCTTTGAATGTAAGATAGTAAGTCTCATCCATGTCATGTTTGTACTCCACTGAGTCCTTGAATTTTTGGATGGACTCTTTATAGGAGCCTTGCACAGCGACCTCCAACTCCGCCTGTTCCCTTTTTAGACTCGCCTCTATGTGATTGGCCTCATCCAATTCCTTTAAGAGTCTCTCTTTTTCCCCTGCAGTTGGACCACCTTGTTCTTTAGGGAGGCCACCTCCTCTCTTAAGGGGACCACTTCATCCTTGAACTTGGATAGTTCAAGGTTGGTCTCCTTCAGCTTGGCCATTTCATCCTGAGCCTCTTTCAATTTGGCCTCCGCCTCATGTTTGGCTTTCACTTCCGCCTCAAACATTTTTCTGGTGTCCTCGGCTAACTTCCTAGACTTTATGGTGTCATAGGTAGCTTCGCTCAACCTGGATTGAGCTCAGCAAAGATAATTCAAAGCTTGGCCAACGTGAGCAGTGCTAGTTGCCAATAGGTCATCCAATGGCATGTCTTCACAAAAATTTTCGTGGTGAGGTGTCTAGGTCTTGGCCGGAATATCCATGGCCATCTTGGTCCGCAAGGGGACTCTCATTAAGCCCACAGGAGTCAGATTGGCCGAAGCCACAAATCCCTTGTAAATTTTGGGGCGGGATCCCTTTAGAGAACTTTCCAGTTTAGCTCTAACGGGGTTCACTCCTAGATATGAACCCTCCGCCTGTAGGGCTGATTGGGAGGATCCTGCTTTGTCCCCAGAACTTTGTGGAGGCAGAATTGGAATTTCTGGCCTCTCTTTCATGATCTCGGCTCATTTAGATTTCTTTTGAAGAGGTAGTTCAATTGGGTCCTCTCTGGGAGGGGATGAGGTTCTAGCCGTTTGTTTCTGGGCTGCTCTCTTGCAAGCCTCTGCCTTGGCGTTTTCGAGCTTTTTAGCTTTCATTGACTCCATTTTTCTCTTACCTTTACGAGCTGATATGGAATGAAATGCAGAAATAAATTTTCTAAGTAGACACCTCAGAAATATAAGGCGTTGAATTTGGATTGTCGTGATCGAACACTTACACTTTGGAAGTGGCGGGTAATAGTCAGATGGATCAATGAAAGTAAGGGTTCATTCGAACAGAAGTTCCTCGGTTAAAAGCTCCTTAACCGATCTGTAATGGTCTGGTTAGTCCTTCAAGTTAATAATTCTTTCTATGACTTTTGGGTCCAACCCTGCCTCTCTCACCTCTGCAAAAAACGAGATGATTAATATTAGAACAATTCAGCTCGAAAATATCACAAGTATAAAAACTTACTGAATTTATCCCTATAGTGGACATGAACAGTTGAGTTGATTCCATCACTTCGATAGGGACTCGTCCAATTTCCCCCTACGAAGAACCATTTTTCTTTCCAAAAGCGGACTGATTCGGGAAAATCAAGGATGTACCTCCAACCGTTAGGGTGAATTTGGGTGGGGGATACACCCCAGGAGCGGAGGAAGTCAGTTATGATGAATGGAAGTGGAAATCTGAGGCCTGCCTCAAGAATTTGGTAATTGGTCGCAACACAACCTTTAGGTGGTTGGTTAGCTCGTTCATAACTTTCAGGAAGGAAGAAGTGAACATATCCAGGAATTCTGTATTTATTTTTCCAAGTGTTCAGTTCGTCCTCTGTGGCTTCAAAACGGAAATGCTTGCAAGCAAAATCAGAAATGTAACTAAAGCAAGGGTCAGGTCTTTAGAACGTGGATGTAGAAGGGTATCGAGAGGTTGGGGTTGTGGGATTTCGTCTTCATCCTCTTCGTTTCGAAAGAGGCACTGGGTTTCCTTACTTTCCTCCCATGATACAGATGGTTCGGCCTCTTTACCTCTATTATCCGACCTCACTCCACTTTCCTCAAAACTAACACTATCACTTATCCTTAAACGCAATTATGAACGGCTGGGTACTTAGGAAAATAAATTTTAAATCAAGAGAAATAGAGCAGAGATGTCAAAGCACCCTCACCTGATGTAAGTAGTAACCTAGTATGATCTCTTAACGAGGCGAAATACGGGTCGTGTAAAGAAACGAGCTCGTTTTTGTAGAGAGAATTTTGAGGATTCGATAGGTTTCTTATGAGAAGGATACTTCTATTTATAAGAAGAGGAGAGAGAGATGTCATTAATCAGTCATAATGACAAGACGCGTTGTCATTAAAGAGGCGGCGACACTTGATCCAAGAACTGACACACCATCCATGTGGCGACACCTGGCAATTGGAAGGGTGAAATATTAAAAGCAGACTTCAATTGGTATCCAGCGAGACGATGAGGATTTTGAGATCCGTCCTTAAATCTTTTTCGAACCGATCTCAAGGGGACATTTGTTGCACATCGTGCTGAGGTGGATAATGGGTCCAACATCGAAAGATGTCAACGCAGTCAACTCTCAACTTCCAATTGCATGATCAAAAAACTGTATCTGACCTACAGGAACAAACACGAAATAAAACCTAGGTGATTTTGTGCCGAGCTGATTTAATTGACCGACCTCAACTTGGAGAGGTGATTTGGTAAAACCGAGGTGATTTTGTGCCGAGGTGATTTAATTGACCGACCTCAACTTGAAGAGAGGGGTGATTCGATAAAATCGAGGTGATTTTGTGCCGAGGTGATGTTGACCGAGGCGACTATCAGTTGAGGTGAGAATGGCGGCACTACTGGAGTGTCAAATCAGCCGTATTATGTGTCGGTAATCATGATTATCTATAATGTGTTAGTGTGATCATTTGTTGTCATGTTGTCAGCAATGTCATTAGTCAATATCGATCACATACTGCAGACGTGATATGTTGTAATAATTATGTTTTGTCTCCTCTCCTACTATAAATGAGAAACATAAATGCTCTTTGTAGAGGATGGAAAAAGAAAAACCTCTCAAAACTCTTGTCATTTGATTTCGTTGATTCGACTTGGCTGTCAGATCAATATCGAACTAGACGTGAATTTATGCTATTATGACCTCAGGTCGCATTTGATCTGTTACCCTTTTTATTACATTTGTTATCCACAGTTGTCTCAATATTGGTCAGGAAAGATAACAGTTGTATACTTAGCCAAATTTTCAACAAATATATTGTTCACTTGTAAACTTTAAAAATCTCACTATCTTTATTTGTTGACAAAAAGAGACGTCAACACCTATATCCAAATTTAGAGATGCATCATTTAGAAGATACTAAATTCACACAATTAAAAATTTAAAATAGAACAATTTCCATGGAGCTTTACAATCCTGTCAAACATGAAAATATCGGGAACATTGTTGAATATATTTTCTCTTCATAATCACCACAATAACAATATGTACTTGTTCTTCTCTTCACTTTTCATCGTCATCGCCAATTAAATTGTTATACACACACTACCGTCGTAAAATTCTTATTCTTAAAAGGAAAAGCAAAGTATATTTTTGGAGGGAGAGAGAGCGAGGTGAGGACCTGAAGGAGTCAGTTAATCACTGGGAAGAAATGGTGGTCAGTTAAAATGAAATAGCATAAATTTAGATGTAGTTACCAGTTAATTTAAAATCCACTTCCCAGAAAACAAGGTAACTGCCAAAAAAATAAAATAAAAAAATGGAAATTAAGATATATAGATTTGCCTAAAATTCTGTTCATACTAAAGAATCTGCTCCAAATTGAAAAATTGAATTGAAGATTCCCAGAATCTCTATAGTTTTTATTAATAATATAGATAGATATAGACTACTTCCCCAAAAATATGATCCATAATTAATCATGGCAAATATTACAGTCTCTTTCATAAAATTCGGTATTTATCTAAAGTTGGGTTGTGAAATCCAGCAATATTACGAATATTTTCAAAACTACGTATTTTTCAATTATAGGCCATTACATATAGGTAGTTGCATAAATTTCCCAAAAGAATATGCTAAAAAGAAATCTCACGAAATTGGGCTTTTCAATTTTTTTGGATTGGGTTGGGTTGTTGATTGTCAAAATTGGCCTGGTTCCAGGCCAAGAAATTTGACCCATTATTTTTTCTCGTGGATCCAATACGAGCAGGCGCATTCCCTCGCCATGTTATGGATCCGCCCCTGATCATATGCATAAACTTTTTTCCATTTTCAATTTCTCACATGATTATATACATTTATTTGTAATCCATAATTTGACGATATTTATTTGGACTTGAAATTAATGTTTTTATCAGTATCATGATCTCCCATGAGTAGAATCGAACATATATTTACATGTATTTATAAAATGAATGCAAACATGTAAAAATGCATTAAATTACAATTACATGTATATCTATTTGGAATATTCAAAATATAGAAAATTGTTCCTAACTTTTATAGGATTTACACAATGATTTCTACTTGTGCTCAATTCATATATATTCCCCCAAATAATAATGGAAATTACACATCTAATCGATTACCAGTATATTAATCAAAAATCATCAATTCCTAACAATCATTCAAATCAAATAAATATATAATGTCAAAATATACAATTTAATATCAACATAAGTTCAACGTTATCTAATATTTATACAACTAATCAAGCATCAAAGGATTATAACAACGCGAATTAAATAGATAAAACATCACCCAAAATGGATGTTTGGGAAGAAAGATGAAACTAGTATTGAATCATGAATACCTTCAATGGTTCTTCATTTATATTCTCTGATACCTCATTCTTCTTCAAATCCAAAAAAAAAAAAAAAGGTATAAATTGACAATATAAATGTTTTGTAATGATAGCTTCTTTAAAGTTTTACAAGAAACTAGTATTACACCCGTGTGATGCACGATCATTTGTTACTCACATATATCAAATTTATATGTTAACATATGAAATGACTATTTCTTGAAAAATGAGAAACGGAGAAAGAAAATTCATTACAAAAATGTACAATTACACGTAAGGGTTTGTTGATCTCTTGTGGCTCTAATGAATGTGTAATTTTACATACAAGAGCCTCCAAGCTTCCTCTCATTTGATTCGCATATGAATATTATATTTATAGACCAAAAAATGTGTCAAAATTTGTGTCCCAATTGTTTTCCTAGAAGAGTTTGAAAAGAAACTATATCTTACGTCGTCTATGGAATTGCATGGTTTTACTCGTTGTGGTCGCATGGAAAAGCTCATTTGCTATGCAATGCGATCTCAAACCTATTTTTGGTCCATGAATTGCTCATTTGGTACAACTTGAATTCCTTCCTATACATGTATTTAGTCATACATGTTTAATTCTTCTTAGTTTGGTCCTCCTCATCATCTCATCGTTCGTAATGATCTGGTGCAAGTTTCGAAGTTCGCATTTAAGTCTACAAGCATTTTAGACGTTGGATTTAAATCTAGAAACTTGTGAATCTCCTTTGATTGTTCTCTTTATTTTTTAAACTAGTATTCGCACCCGTGCGTTGCACGGGAAAAAAAATTATAATTATTAATTAATGAAAATGTGAGAAATACACAACGAAAATAATTAAATTCATATTTTATGAGAAAGAATATGAATAAACATAAAAGTTTCAATAGCAAAATTTAATGTAAATTACAAAACACTTCTTTCAAAATTTAGGATCCTTAAAATTTAGGATATTAAAACTTTCCAATTTAATTGTGCAGAACATCAATCAATACATGAAAAAGAATTACACGTGAATTAAATTTATTTTTTGAAAATAACAATGTTTTTTTATTTCTTGCGTTAATGTTGTTCAACGTTACAAATAATATTTTTGTAGATATTTTTAGTAATGTCAAAATATAATAATGATAAAAAAATTAAAATAAATAAAATTTCTATTTCTCAAACGGAAATGATTTTTTTTTTTTTCCATTCTTGAATGTTACATAATTTGTCCTTGAAATCCATATGAAAATGATCCAATTAATGAATCAATGCATTATAGAATTGATTAAACAAAGTTAGATAAAAAAAAAAAAAAAGATTAAACAATTTGTCAGTGCCAATGCACTGATCCTCATCATCATAAGTCAGACAAATAACTGCCACAATTTGACCGTGAGGAAGGCAAAAAAAAAAAAATGGAGAGCAGTTTAGGCGGGAAAATATGGGCCAACTATCCTGTTATAATAATAATAATAATATATTAAGATTAAGATAAGATTTCTCCCGTACATAAAATGCATAAAAAATAATATATTAAAATAATTAATAAAATTTTACAAACAATAAAACTATTTCAAATTATAATAGCTTCTTTGAGTAATAAAAATCAATTTATATATTTAAGTAATAAATGATTATTAAGTTTTCCACATTTTTTCACAAAAAAAATTAAAAAAAAAAAACTGAAGTTGTTGTTCAAAAAAAAATTGATATTATTTTTTTATCGAAAATAACATATATTTGCACATTGTTTGGAGTAGCGTTGTTAAGTATTAAAATGAACATCCTTAATAATTTCAATTTCATTTCCCATTGCACTAAACGCATCATCAAGCCCCTATTTGGTACCTATTATTTTTAAATCTCATTTTTTAAAAACTCATTTTCAACCACACATTATACCAATAAAATAATCTACACATAAGTTCAAAAATATTCTCCAATTTTTAACTACACATCTCCAAAAAATTTACTATTTCAAACAACATTATTCCAAATAATGGGTCTCCAACAGGAGCCAAATACAGTCAACACGTCATCCATAACATAGTAATTAATTTCACTACGTAAAATGATTTCCATAATAACATTCAAATTTTATTAATGTGATGACATAATAATTAGTTTTAGTTTCAATAAATTATTAATTATCATAAGTACCTCTTACGTTGATTTAGCAAGTTTAATTCAAATAATTAAAAAAAAAATGAATAGTCACCGTTTTCTTAAAAAAAAATTACCGTTTTCTGGAAAAAAAATTTATTAAGAAGTGTAAACAAACTTATTTGTCACTAATATTTTTAACTAAACAAAAAAGAACAAATATAAAATTTTAATAAAATATTAATCTAATTAATGCACAAATAATGCACGAAAAAGTAAAGTTATTTTTGTTTTTCAAAGTTAATGTGTAGTTTTCCAAATGTATTAATTTCTTTATAAAATTTATTTTTTATAAAGCAATTAATGATGAATATTAATGCAAACAAACTTACTTGTCACTAATATTTTTAACTAAACAAAAAAGAACAAACAATAAAACTACTTCAAATTATAATAGTTATATTAAAATTTTTTGAAATTTTTTTATCATCAACTCTTTATTAATTTTCACATCTTGTTTTTTGAGACGATTTTCATTCAATATATTTGTTTTGTTGGCGAAAAACACTTATTTATCTCTCATATTTTTAAATAATCAAAATAAATAATTAATACAAAAGTTAAAAAAAAAAATATTGCACATCCTTTCAATACAAATTAGCAGAATATTTGAATAGAATTTGTGATTAGAAATAAAATTTATTAATTAATTGAATGTTATAAATAACAATGCGATTAAAAAAAGCTAAGGATATAAAAGCAAAACTAAACAAATATCGAAGATCTATCTTGCAATTAAACTATGGTGTAAATTTAAAAAAATGTGTTGTATGAATATTGTTACCTAAATATAATTAGCTTGATTTTCAAAATATGAAAAACACGTACAATGAAATGATTCATCTGTTTTAAAACAATTACAAATTTGGATGGATTAATGAGTGAAGTGAATGAATTGGAATATAAATAAATGTTATGTCAACAATTATTTCTTGTAGGATCCATAAAAATTGTAGGAAATATATATATATATATATAGAGAGAGAGAGAGAGAGAATAGACAAATTATTAGCAATCAATACATGTAGTCAAGTGCCTATTTACAATGCATTACACACTTTCCCACATTAAATGTCTCATTAATTGTCAACAACTCATTTTCCAATTCCGGAAATTCAATTGAAAAAAAAAATTCCAAAAATAGAAACTGAAAATGGGCGGGAAAAATTTTGACGGCTGTTCTGCTTTAATCTATATACTATATAAAAGCAGCTGAGTCAATAATGGTCAACTTCATTGTTTTCCCGCCAAAAGTTTTGCCTCATCTTTATACATTTTTTTTTTTGTCTGACCATTTTTTTTTTCGATGCCTTTTTTTGTGTTAATAACCATTTATCATATTTACTACTCCCGCACAGTAACCAACAGAGTATTTCCACTTTTCACATTTTTTGGCCCTTTTTTCAATTCAAATTTTACGTTGCCAAGATATACTTTTTCTTCATCTGTTTTTCCAATCCAATAAATGACTCTTTGATTTCTGCTGCAGTTATTATAATCACAAAAAAATAGTGTTATCATTTTTTTATTTTTTTGTTGACTCTTCCACTTTCACATTTTTTTTCTATATATAATCGTTGCACACCCATTTTGTAATCTCCACACAACCGAATTCTAAATCCTTACAATATTATCATTATTCAATTTCTGTTGTTTTTAAGCAAGTAACACGTCGATTGGCGCCTTAAGGTGCTGTGCACAAGGAAATGGCTGGTGCCACAATCAGATAGATTTGAAAGCAGGCTGGAGATCTTCTTGGATTAAACGGTAATGTCATTCTTATTTGAAATCACATATTTGTCGTCATTTTTCTACCTTCTAACTTGCAATTTAAAATACATTTTTCCTTAAAACAGGGTGATAAGAAAATTACGATATGAGACCCTATAAAAACTGAAGTGTAAATTATGATATGAGACATCAAAAATTGATAATCAAGAACCTGCTACCATACCTCGAATTCCGGCAGTGGCACTTAGTGACATAACTAATGGTAATCTGTCTATATGGTAAGCCTTTTCTTCTATTTTTTTTATTTTTTTATGTTTACATACAATTGATTTTGTTATATTTTACTTTTTTTAATTTTAAAATAAAATCCACGATCAGCTCCGAATTTGCCCACGGTTCAAAGGCTTCAAGGAGTTGGTCTATCTAATATCGTCCACTAACTTCTGGGAAGCATTTATTGGAGACAAAGTCAATGATTGAAAATTGTAGCCCCATCATAGCAGATTCAACAATAGATAGCAATATGAATGATTTATAACGAAAGGTAATGCAAAATGAATTTATGTCCTTGGTTTTTTCTTATAATTTGCTGCATATTTTAATATTTTATTGTTCTGTGTTGAAAAATAGAAGGAGATGCTTCGACTTTGCCCGGTGTTCATAGGCCAATAACTACAGTAAAGCATGTACTAGGGACTAAGTCGTTTAGTGTTAAGTGCATTCCCACCATTACAGGTCCATGTCTTATACTATATATTCTTTATTTTAGGATAAAACTGATTTTTTATTACATTGATTGTGAAATTACTTTAATTTTTAGGTAATTATTCTAGGCAATCAGCATTATCTCCTTGAGGTAACACTCATGTTATTTGCTCATTGATAATAATAGATTTATTTATGATAAATGTTGTACAAGTGTCCACTAATTGTTTTTTGATATTTCATTTCTTTTTTTATAGATAACATTATAATTCAATTCACCCAATATATCTAGGTTGAAATATGACATTCAAATTTAGTGAATAAAAGAAATTTTTAAATTTTATATTGTGAACCATATACGGGTGTTGTATTGGCGTCAATTTAATACTTATTCCTATGTATATTTTTTCACAATATATTTCTTCGATGTGACATAATTTAATTATGAAATTCATCTTACTGGATATATAAATTGTTTACTTTAATGCTTTCAACTACTTTTGGCTATTTATTCCTTACTATTCTATTATTAAGATTACTTTGTTTATTTATTTCTCGCTGTGATATTTTTAAGCTTGCTTTGATCGATAGATGTTGTTAAATAAATGGCTTGCATAAGAGTTTTTTTATGATGTATGTATAAGTTTTCAGAATGTGTTTTGGTACTTCTTTTATGTTCTTATAGTTATGGTCATACTCACAAGTAACCCTAATTTGATTTATATCTAATTTGATTTATGCTATTCAGAATCAGTTTAGTAAGACTCCAAATAAATAATACTTTCAAATATAGAGTGCATATTTTTACCAAAAAATTAAAGTCAGTTATGCAGTCAGCAAGTTCAAAAGAGAGATTTGAGGGTAGTATTACATCTTCCAGTGTGGTATGCTTGGCTCTCCGCTCTGTGCGGACTTTCCATTTTGTCATCAAACTATTATGGTAAATAGAGTTAAGAAAATGAAACTGTTAAAATTTAAACGGTTTACAAAAAATCCAAATAAGTACTACTTTGATATACATCAACCAAAGTTTTTTCAAACTTTAACTTTGTAATTTGATCAACAAATTAGATTATAGCGGAACTGCTCTCTCCATCAAGATCTACGACTTTTTGAGTCGAAATTTATGGAGTTGGCTCTGACCAAAGAAAAAAAAATTAGTTCAATAAACAGGTACAAAATGCTTCGACGAATCTTTTAAAAATGCAAAAAAAAACTTATGACTAATTATATCTCTATTAGATCTTAACTTTCAAAAAGTTTGGTACGATGACGAGTTCGGTTGTAAAGCTTATTAATGTTGCTCGCTTTTTCAACATATCTAATCTTTTTTCAGTCGACGATTGGAGTCCAGTATTTTGTGACAGAAGAAAAAAATTATTAATACAATAACATTGTATCTAAAGCTTACAAAAACGATATGAAATGCAAAAATAATTTCGGATTCAGAATGGATCTTCGAGATCTTATCATTCCAAGTCAGATCTGAGAACGAGTTCTTCGAAGGTATACCGATCTACGGGTGTTTCTTGCAAGCTTTGAACTTTCGGTATGCGTTATCGGCTAAAGCAGGAAGGGTAGATTCAGATCTCATGAATTTTTGTTGTAGCATTGGCGGATAGTACGAGATGTTGAAGGAGGGTTTTCTTGTGGAACGTCTCCTTCATCACAGCGGCGATGAAAAAGGAATGTGAGGAGTCATATATGTCCTTTTATATTAGCTTCTAGATTTATCTATTAGGGTCACAAATGTGTATGGTTTATGGGCTACTTAGAATTAGGAACCATCTGCAAGGATAATATTTGGGCCTTGCATGTGGGGACGAAATGTTGTGTATTTTTGTCGTATGTGATATAGATGAAAATGTATATATTTGCATAAAAAGTCAATAATGAGAAAAAACAAGAAAAAAATGTATATTTTTTGGTTTTTACTTATTTATATTTGATTTTCTGTATTGCGCCCTCTCTTTTCATGAGAGTTGTGCTCTTTTGATGTTTTCAATCTTATAGATGAATATTTGTGTTCATTCATACAAATTCAATGTTAATATCTTCAGTTAATTTTTTTATCAATAGTTTATTACAAACCATAATGTTAATTAAATCACATCGTCTATTTATTTCTTCTGTAAAGAATCTTATTTTTGTAGTTATCAGTACATTTACATGTTATATTTACTTATCAATATAATTTTATTGAAAATTACTTTTAATTCTGAATTAAATTTTTGTTCCACATAGAAGAAATATCTCATTTTTTAACGTTGTATAATCGACAAATTTATTCATATTATTTTAGAATGATATAGTTATTATAGTCTTTGTTATTTTCCAAAATTTGTACTTATATGAAACCAATAAATTATGATCTTATCTTTATTTATGATTGTAATTTATTTTGTTTGAGAATTCATTTAATTTCGCATTGAATTATCTTTATCCAGACGTTTCTTTCCGTGCATCGCACGGGTGATTCACTAGTATATAATATAGAAATATAGATTGATCAAAAGCAACCCAGTTGATGTTCAATTACTTTTAATCAACTCCAATTGCTTTCTCAAACCAATTGCAACCAAATGCATTTAAGTCGAGGTTTTAACTATAGTTAACCCTAAATTAGATAGATATATGTTCAATTAATCATAAATAATCTAATAGCTACAATATCTAAAAATGAAGAATAAGAGTGAAACTTTTGATTGACTATTTTGCGCTTCCATCTTTTGCAATAAGCCAAATATACCAATTGAAAATATTAAATCTTCTAATAATATACACAAAGAAATACAAACGTTAGTACGTTTCAAACCCTAGAAAACCAATCGAAAAAATCCCCCATTGTTATGCTCACCGTCTTCTCCATCCTCATCGTCCATTCATCTCATGTGCTTGAGTAACCCAACTTGGATCCACCGGTGGCCCAAGAAAAAGAAAATGTTTGACACTTTTCTTCAAAAAAAAATTATGTTCAAACTTTCACAAGAATCCGAAAGAAACTAGAAGGATTATCTCTGCCACCCAACTTTATTCCACCGGTGGCAAAACATTTTGAGGATTTTTTATTTGTTGTGGATAGCTTCGAAATGTTAGACAACTATTCATGTGATAAAAGAGGCCTTGGAAGCGATTTTGTTTCAGATAATGGGGTATCCAACTATTTTAACATACATACGGTGATATGATCCGGATCAGGCATCGAAGGACGAAGTCGAGCCATCGGCAATATGACAGCGATCTACGTGGAAAACGGAGCAAGTTTCATGATGGAGTCGAGCCGAGAGGGCGAATGGATCGAGCCAAACCAAATGAGCAAAGTTTGATGACCAGAAGCTTCATTACGACCGTAAAGAATAATCCTCACGGCTGTAACTTCGCCTCGGGTTTAAACGAAGAATTACAGAATTTCATAACTACGACCGTAAGAAATATGGTCACAACCATAAGTCTTAAACAGAAAGTTATTTACGGCCGTAAATGTGTTCGTCACGGCCGTAAACCTGATTTTTCCGGATTTTCGCGTTTTTTTATTATATTTCCGTTTTTAAGTTATTTGCCTATTTTAGTATTTTAGCTTAATTAGAATTCTATTTTGAGCCAATTAGCGGCTAGGTTAATTTTCTTATTTATATTTCCTTTTCATGATTGTAAAAGACAGTTTAGTTTTGAGATTATTGAATCTAAATTGAGAAAGTTTTCTCCAATTGAAAGGTTGAGAAGTCTCTTTGGTATTCTTCGAGAATAAATCCAACTTATCAAATATTGTAAAAATATTTGTGGCGTTGAACTTATCAAATATTCGCGATAATATTTGTGGTGTTTCCAATTAGAATCTTATCAAGGAAATTGACGAGTCCTTGTGGCATTCACCAATCTTGATTCTTCAATCCGCATCGTCATTCATTGTGTCAAGATTGTCGGGTCAAGATTTTATCGTCGATCTATCGTTAATTCCGTTATTTATTTCTGTATTCTTGTTTATTTTTGTGTTTAAATCTGATCTAAATTTTTCCTATATTTTAATTTCGTTATTTCGCGTTGTTCGACGAGATTCCCCGATTGGGATCTCATCATACGGACTCCTACATGAACTAAGAAAGGATTTTGTATGATGTATCCATCATTGGAATGTTATGCCCTACTCCAGGTGCCACCAAGTTTTAAGATTGCATACATTTATTGTTTTTCTGGTTTTTCGTTCCTCTTCTTATATGTATTTTTTAGCCTAGACAAGTTTTATCCACATTCTCTATAAGTGAAATATGTCCTTCGAAATTGCTACAATTTCTCGATACTCTTTTGTTTCTTCAGACAAAATTTCATGCTTTAATATTTTTCCTTTTATTTTAATTGAATTTAAAAAAAATACTTTTTAATTAGTAAAAAATGTAACCATCTTGTAAGGTATGATATAATAGTTTCTTTACATCTTAAATGTCAAGAAGATTTATCCATATTTCTATATAGGCTGCCTATGTCAAATATATGTGCAAGCAATTTTTATCTCGGATGAAGTTTTGCTTTACATATTGATAATGATCTGAATATACAAGCTTTAAGTTAGAGGCCTACTCACCTCTAATAGCACCAGTTTGGTTCTCCTCCGCTTCAAGCGCAGGAGAACTTGGCAATGCTCATTGACTTTTCAACTATTGCTATTTTTTAATTTTATTTTTAATGTTTTGTTTGTTTAATTTTTTGTCTTTTTTTATCTTATAATTTGTTTGTTAATTTAATTTTTTTATTCTACTTGTTTATCTTATAATTTGATTTTTTGTAATGCATTATTTTTATCTTTTATTTTGTCATAAAAAAATCTAATAAAGGTACATATATTAATTTTTTTTTTTTTTTTTTTATATTCTCCTATTTGGTTTTGATAGCCTCCGTTTGGTAACCAAAATAAATTAGTTTATAAATTGTACAATTTTTCAAACCAATTTTTAATTAAACACATTCTCTCTAATTTTCAAATACTACTTTTTACCTCAAAATCATACATAAACCAGTTTATAAACCAAACAGTGTACTAAACAAATCTGATTTTAATTTCAAGTAAAAGTCAATAATTAATGTGTGGTTGAAAAAATGTGAGTTTCATAAAATATGTGATTAAAATTGATTGTTGACTTTTACTTGAAATTAAAATCAGAACCGAACTGGAGAATATCAAGCAAAATTTACGATGTTGGTGTAAACAACAGACGAAGTCCAATACATGTACGTCTGTTAGAATTTATTATGAAAAAATAAAAGACAAAATAATGCATTACAAAAAGACCAAATTATAAGATAAATAATAAAAAATTATTTTCAAAAAAAAGTAGAATAAAAAAATTAAACAAACAAAACATTAAAACAACAAATTACATTTTTTTTTTTTTGAAGTTTAAATGGTTCTCTTGCGCTTGAGAACCGAACTGCTAATAGCACCTCTCTCCCTCCCTCCCTCCCTCCATATTTTTTTATATATAAATAAATAGACTTGACACAACAAAATATTCATATTCATTAAGAAAAAGTATGCATAAATCGGAGAGAAAAATGGTTTCCAAGACAATTATTAGTTTTTGCATTTTGTTTGCTGTGGTTCTTCTGATTACTTCAGAAGCGGTAGCAGCTACAGAATTATTGCAAAGTGAGCTCTCTCCGCGCTATGTGACACGATCCTGTCTCGAATCACCCTAATGGATCCGAGATGTAGCGTGCGCTGATGATGAATGCCAGCTAGATACTGGACCCACCACCAAGGCTATTGAAACTTTTCAAATTCTATAAGACTTCTCGTAATACCTCATGATTTTAAAAAAATTTTGACAGAGTTTCCCTTAAATATTGGATATAACCTCCCTGTAATAAAATCAACAACTCCTCAAACAACCAAATGTAAAATACTGGGAATCCATATCCCTTCACATCATCATATCAAAAATCAAAAGAGCTTATGCCAGCTCATCTAGTTTCTACTACATATCATCCATTCCACTTACATTAGATACATCAACATATCATTCAAATCAACTAAGTACTTGACAAAACAATAACTCGAGAGTGGACCGAGTTAAATATATATAAATGGATCCCAAAAGAAGATGATATATATTATGAATACTTGAAACATACAACTAAATGATCTTGTGGCTCTTTGGAAGGCTTTCAAACGTCCTCTCAAAACTCAAAAGTATCCTAATAGGAAAAAATATTACGAAAATATGAGATTTTAACTTAGTGAGTGGAGGGTTTGAAAACTAGTCATGTTTTTCTCATTTATATTTCTTTGTAATATCACTATTTGTTTTGTAACTATAACTGTAAGACCGCTTTTTATTTTTACGTGCAATTTTAAATTTCACGTAATAATTATGTTAATGATATTTGAAATTTGAAATCTAATTAATCCTACGTCAATGTTTTGAATTTTTGCAGTGGAAGGACTTGGGCGCCGTCTCGATCAATGTGCCAATTAAAATGTTTATAAATTGTTAACGTATAATTCTATGTCTAATTGTTTATTTTAATTGTTACTTGCCATTTCTATTTTAATTGAGTAGTAAGTTGCCTAAATTGCATTACATTGAAGTTGAGAAAAGTTTGGTGACACTTTGGAATTTTATTTGAAAGTTATGAACCTAAATTACCAATTTATGAGAGTTGAGGGACTGAATTGCAATTTACCAAAAGTTAAACACTTAAACCTAACCTAAAAACCTCACTCTCATATCTCTCACTCACGCTCCACTCCCTCTCTCTCGGCCTCTCGCTCTCACGTCACCCGGCGACTCCCTCTCTCTCGCACTCTCACCACTGTCGCCGACCACTGTCGCCGACCGCCGGAAGTAAGCCCTCCCCCTCTTCCCCCTTCCTCTTCGCGTTACACACACACACACACACACGAACCGCGCACACACACGCACACGGTTACACACACACACACACACCCATAAATTGATATACACATGTATATATATATATATATATATATATAAGTTCTATGTGAATAACGTATGTATGCACCATATATGTATAAATTCAGAATTTTGGGAAATTTCAGATTTTTAGTTCTGTTGAATTTCGAATTTTACCTTAAATTGGGGATTTAATGGTGTTATGTGTGTGAGTATTGATGTATAGGAATGTGTATATTGTTATGTGTATAGGTATATGTAAATATATATATATCTTGAAATTTTGGTGTGGGCATATGTATATATTCAAATTTTGGCGATAAAGGTAAAATTTTCAGACTTGAGACTCATGAAATTTTTGACTTAATTGATGTGATATAATATCAAATTTGAGGCTGAAATTATGTATATATGATCATGTACATGTATATGAGTATTTAAACGACATGTATAATTTTGAAACTTTGAGATAATAACGGCATGTGTAATTTTGAAACCTTGAGATAATAGTATAAAAAAGTAAACATTTACATTAAAAGGAATAGGTTAGTTTAAATTGAAGTTATGTTCAAAGTTATAAATTTTTAGTTCAAGATCATTTTTTTGAATAAGAATGCTTGGCTTTGATTTGTGAAATTGATAAGTAAGATTCCAAAATTTTCCTTGAACTTAATGTATTACTGCGAGTATGATATTATATGTGGTGTTAAATGTGTTTGTTATATTATGAGTCACATGAAAGTCTCGACCGTATTTAAGAGTGTTAAACGTGGTTTTTCACTAAAAGTCATATTTTGTTAATGAATGGAAATTAAGTAGGAGAAACGGTACATTGACGTCGCGGGCAACCAAGACTTCCACCTGCATATTAATCAAAGTAACTACTGAGGACCGCAGGTAAGTAAACTTCCCCCTATTTTCATCAAAGTTGAATGTAAATGTGAAAGTTATGTGTAAATGACTGTCTTGCAACTTACTTGCTTTGATGAATTTCATTTACTTTGTGAAAGTATATGTTATTATGAAGAATGTTCAAGCATGCACATTATCATGTCATTGCATCATCAAGCATGCATTGGCATCGAAATTGGGAAGTGAAATGATTTTAAATGAAAGAAATGTGTCAAGGTGCAAGTTTGTTCAAAAGTTATGTATCCCAAGTTTTTTAAAGAAAGAATGGGTGTACTTCTAGTTCATGAAAGTTGCGAGTGGGAAATGGGGCGCGGGGGACCGGCGTACCCGAATTTAGTCGCTCTGTGACAGAATGTTCAACCGTTTACGGTGGACTGTTAAACCGCTTTGCGGTGGGAAAGTGAATGTTAAACCGCTTTGCGGTGGAAATGTGAATGTTAATCTGGTTCCAAATAAGTAATTTCCCACTGTATTCTGATTGACTAGAAGTTACATCAAGTGAGCTCACGATGGAAATGAAGTTAAAGTTTTGAAATGAAGTGAAAGTTTGAAAAGTTTGAATGTTCTGGAAAGTAAAGTCAAAAGGGGATACATATATGAAAATTTTAAAGCATTCATGTCATAAGCATGCATTCATGCATAAAGTTTACTTACTGGGCTTTAGCTCAGCCCAATCCCTCCCCAACATTTCAGGTGATGAAAGTTAGGTGATCCGAGGAGAGCACTTGGTGACAGGCTCAGGCTACACCGCTTCAAGTTTTAAAAAAATAAAGTTAAATTTGAAGTTAATGAAGTTTATGATTAATTATTTCTTAATTCATTCATTTTATGTTGATAATTGTTTGGTTGAGATTAGTTTAATTAGTTATGGTATTTCCCTGCGGTTAGTTTTTATCATGTTTCATGAGTTTATAAATTTATACTTCAAGTTATTTTGTTGAGGAGTTTGGGGAATTGATGTTGAAGTTGAATTTTGAAATTGTGGTTGAATGTTGGATTTGAATGGGTTGAGGATTTCATATGTATTGTAGGTGTGATGTCCCTCTACAGGTTGGTTATATCCAAGTTATAGAGGAGACTCTGCCGAAATTTCTATAAAATTTTAGAATAGAAAATGAAAAGTGAAGTTTTTAAACGATTTATTTCCGCATATAATGTGAATGAAAGTTAACACGCCTAGGTTTTAAGTTTTTTGAACTTGGGGTGTTACAATAACTTTTGATTGACATAAGAAAATGTTTAACTTATTTTGAAAAATACATCTAGCTGAAATGAGAATTTATAAATACTAAAATCATGGCATAAATTGTGATAACTGTCTGATAATACTAAAAATTCGTTGAACTATACTGAGAAGCTGAAATATTTTTCTATGAATAAATATATCATAATGTACTGAAAAGAATCACATCAAAATGTGCCCAATGAATAGCTCTACTCAAGTACAGAGTACTTTCGATGTACAAGGAAAAGTCATTCAAATCTGATAAGCTGATAATCTGATAAACTGTGTCATATGCGCATAGACTGTCCCAAAGGCTAAAGCACCCTAGTACACGGCCCAAAGCATATATGTGCACAAGAGTGGGTCCCAAAGACCTTTGATAATCTAATAATCTGGTCATACACTGTGAAAATAAATTCACATCAGTGCAGAGTGGGTAGTATCACCTGGTTACTTTCTGATGGTTTTTCACAATAATAATTTACATGTAACAAATTCTTTTATAGAATAATGTACTAAATTTATAATTTGATTAACTTGAAATTTTAAAAGAACTCTAAAATCATGCTTCTAAACTGTTATTTGCGAAAAGTAGTAATTTCTGTAACTTGCCTACTTAATTGAAATTATGAAACATATAGAAAATTTATGCTATTAAATATTGAAATTCAACTTTAAGGAAGAATAAATTTCTCCACTCACAGAGATTGTGACAGAAATTTAATTTGGCTGATAAGTCTGACCAATCTTCGTGTCGCCTCCTGAAATTTAAATTAAAACCTTGGATCAACTCCAATAAATACAAATATTTAACAAATGCCCAAAATGAAATAACATTCTATACAATAACTTCAAATTTCATATACCTCCAACATTACATCCAACCAACATTCTCTTATGTGAAATATAGCTTCATTATAACTAATATATCCTTCATTTTACCAATATCTCAAAGGAATTCTTATTGACATCAAAACCCCTTTCCAAGAAACTAGTAATTGACTAAATTTTCAACTTAATTGCATGGGTAATTTAATCTCCAAATAAACATCACCAAGTTAAGCATCTAAGCATGAAATAATTTAACATAGGTTCCAATAACTTAATCTTGCTCAAATCTTAAATTTAATCCACTATTATTACAAACCCTAAAGTGTAATCACAATGTCCTCAACCAAATTTGAATATTTAGCTCTATATCTTCAACCCAACTATAAATTCATCCAAAAATCTAACATTTAACTCAATAAGCAAAACCCTAAAATTAAAATTACATGTCAAATAAATGGACATTTGCTTTACCTCTTGAAGATGAAGAATACAAGTAGAAGAGAATGATGGTTGAGTGAAAATCCCCCTTTTTCTCCCTTTCTCCTGCTTCTTTTTCATTTTTCTTATTCCCTCTTTCTCTCCTCACTGTCGAGCCCTCTCTTTCTCACTTTGGTAATGTTTGTGTTTGGTTTGGTTTGTGTGTGTCTCCCAAAGTCAAGACAATTTAATTTTGATAGAAATTGCATGTTTGGTCCTTAATATATATTTCCATTGTATCCTTAACTCTAGATGGTAATAAGTTAATCTAAATGATCCTCAAAAATCCCTACTAAATTAAATTGGTCCCCACTTGAACTAAATTGGTCAAAAATAAATGTTGATAATTATTTGACTTGTAAAATCAAAAGCGGGTTGTAACACTATGTGGTGGCTCCTCCTGGTGGTGGGGGCTATGGAGGTTATAAGGGACCTGGAGGTCCGGGCAGCTATACAAAAACAGGAGATGGCAAAAATGCAGGTGGGTTGAGGGATGCAAAACCTTGAATTAAACTGAATCCACCTCCAAATTAAAACTGGAGAATTTACGCGTTATATCTCATGCTCCGTGGATGAATATATATGATGTCAATATATATGTCAATTTAGTATTGCTTTAATTAATTTGAGAGTGTGCTAGCTATAGCTATTGTAAAATATTTGCTTCGTCTTAATTATGTAATGTTTATCGATCATATATTGATTAAACATGTTGGAGTATGAATGAAGATGGAAGGAAGAAACTAAAAACGGTACTTGTTTAGATTTTAAAAAAAATAAAATAAAGTAATAAAACAAAAAATAAATTAAAATAAAGATGAAAAAACAGTTGACATATATTCTGTAGCATGATGTCTCAAATTCTCCCACATCGGCTTCACTAAGCGACTGCTGTCCTCCCCGACTACTTTACAATACTTCACCAATAATGTGTTGGGTATTTGACCCAAATTAATCAAGTGCCTAGTGAAACATAATGAGTGCCTAGTTGAAACAAAAGATTGTGGAGCTAATTATGGTATTTGAATGATAATTAGTCTTGACTAATTATGATGTCTTTGAATGATAATTAGTTTTGACTAATTATGATGTCTTGGAATGATGATTAGTTTTGACTAATCATGATGTTTTGGTGCTAAGAGAATTTCATGTAGAATCCTCTCTATAAATAGAGAAGGATTTAGAGGAAGAAATACACCACCACAAACATATTGAAGAGTGCTAATTAGTGTCACATTGTGATCAAAGAGAGAAAATTGTGAGCCTAGCATATTGTGAAGTTTCTTGTAACTCTTTGTAGTATAAGTCAAAGGGTAGAAATTATATGCGGTAAAGCTCGTTTGTAGTATTTTCTCTGTGATCTGTGGGATTGGGTTGGTGAGTGAAAGTCTATATATTTGTAACAATTTAATATATAGTGAAAAGCTTTGGCGAGGGTCCGTGGACGTAGGTATTTTGCTGAACCACGTAAATTTCTGTGTTCGTATTTATTTTCTTGTTTGCTTATTTTATTTTGAACATCGAAAACATCGAAAGATCCTGTGGGAAAAGTAAAGTAGGAATCGACGTGTCGAAATTCCCAACAAGTGGTATCAGAGCTACAGGTGGTTCAAATAACTTGAAGCAAAAGAAAATATGTCTGTCAAGTACGATGTGGAGAAATTTGACGGGAGAATCAATTTTGGCTTGTGGCAAGTACAAGTCAAGGATGTCTTGATTCAGGCGGGTCTGCACAAAGCTTTGAAGGGAAAACCAACTGAGAGTTCTGACAAAGAAATTGAATCCAACAAGACTGATGAAGATTGGGAAGATTTGGATTTGAAAGCTGCTAGTACAATACGACTTTGTTTGGCCAAGAATGTTCTTGCAAATATTCATGGGATATCTGCTGCTAAGGAACTTTGGGAAAAACTGGAAGAGTTGTATCAGACGAAAAACTTGTCAAATCGTTTGTATCTGAAGGAACAGTTTCATTCGTTGAGAATGAGCGCAGGTACAAAAATCTCTGACCATCTTAGTGTTCTTAACGGGATTGTTTCTGAACTGGAATCTATTGGAGTCAAAGTTGAAGATGAGGATAAAGCGTTGAGGCTCATCTGGTCTCTTCCATCCACGTTTGAGCACATCAAACCGATTTTGATGTACGGGAAGGAAACGGTGGACTTTGCAGAAGTTACAAGTAAGTTGATCTCTGAAGAGCGACGATTAGGTGGAGACGATAATTCATCTAATAATAATTTGCTTGTTACTGAAAAGTGGAAGAGAGGGAACTCCATAAAGAAGAAGGTGACATGTTGGAACTGTGGTCAATCCGGGCACGTGAGAAGAAATTGTCCAAAAGGTGGAGCGGATACGGCGAACTGCTCGAAGGACAATGCGACTCTCCTGGTGGAGGGTGGTGATGATGTACTCTAGTAAGATGGGACATCCTCATGGCATGATGTCAGTTGCCATGATAGAGGATGTGTTCTTACTGGCATGGGTACTGTGTTCGCATACAACATTGGTTTGGTTTAGATGCAAGGTATGTGGTTTTTTTATGTCGATGGCTGATGAACTTCCAAGGAGAACCAAACATGGGAGTTGCACCATAAATTTCAGCAATTTTGTTTCGACATGGGCCGATGAAATTCTCGGAGTTCGTTGATAATTCTGAGTGATTATACTCATATGGTGGAGTATGGGACTGTCAAAGTGGAAAAATGCTTGCCTGTTACCCAATATTTGAATTTGGTTTTGGCTTGGACGAATTTGTGTCAAGGTGGAGATTGTTGGGTATTTGACCCAAATTAATCAAGTGCCTAGTGAAACATAATGAGTGCCTAGTTGAAACAAAAAATGGTGGAGCTAATTATGGTATTTGAATGATAATTAGTCTTGACTAATTATGATGTCTTTGAATGATAATTAGTTTTGACTAATTATGATGTCTTGGAATGATGATTAGTTTTGACTAATCATGATGTTTTGGTGTTAAGAGAATTTCATGTAGAATCCTCTCTATAAATAGAGAAGGATTTAGAGGAAGAAATACACCACCACAAACATATTGAAGAGTGCTAATTAGTGTCACATTGTGATCAAAGAGAGAAAATTGTGAGCCTAGCATATTGTGAAGTTTCTTGTAACTCTTTTTAGTATAAGTCAAAGGGTAGAAATTATATGCGGTAAAGCTCGTTTGTAGTATTTTCTCTGTGATGTGTGGGATTGGGTTGGTGAGTGAAAGTCTATATATTTGTAACAATTTAATATATAGTGAAAAGCTTTGGCGAGGGTCCGTGGACGTAGGCATTTTGCTGAACCACGTAAATTTCTGTATTCGTATTTATTTTCTTGTTTGCTTATTTTATTTTGAACATCGAAAGATCCTGTGGGAAAAGTAAAGTGGGAATCGACGTGTCGAAATTCCCAACATAATGTCTATATTACACAAAAAAATAAAAAATAATTAAAAAGTACCGATGAATTAACAACATTGCTAACATGAATTAGAAAATGAAGAAATGATACAGATCAATACATACCAAACAACAAACTGTCATCAACGATTCCACCACCAAAAATAAAATGGTGGTTACCGATACCGACTCACTTTTATCAGTCTTTTCTCCATTTTCAGATACTGTGTTTACGATGCTTTAGTTTATGCCACAATGACTAAATAAAATTTCATAACCCTGAAGAGGTGTGGGAAAGGGAATAGGGAAGGGGGATTGAATTATCCGTTGAAATAATTTATTATTTTTTCCTTATAACTATAAGGATATATGATGAAATTGGGTGCAAATGACAGAATACTCTTAAAAGGTTGAAGAGGGTATCCCAGTATTCACAACATAAACGACTCTACAATGGTATGATCACTATTTTATAACATACTTGTAGTTTCTTGTTTCTCTAATTTGTAGTTTCTTGTTTCTCTAGTATAAAAATATTGGCTATGGAATGCTGTGACTGTGCTTTTCTAAACACGATTAGTAGATATTTTTTGTCAATAATTTAATAGTGTTATAGGAAGAACAGTGCAGTATAAAGCTCTGATTTTGATTTTCTTTATTCAAAAAATTTTGATTAGTGCATGTTATTTTGATCTGTACTTAGAGATCTTGAAAAAGTTTGCTGCTATCTTTTTGGGTTTATGCATGTTTAATTTTGTCGTGATTTCAAGTGATTTTGAATTTTGGTTGCTCTCATTATTGATGAATTTTATTGTCTAAGATAAAAAAAAAAAAAAAACTTCGTTATTTATGTTTTCTTTGATAATGGAACATTCCCCCTGAGAATGGTGATGATGAATAAAGCTGACTAATAGGTTAGTGTGTATGATTTTAGTTAAAATGAATTTTTTTGAAATAAATAGTGGTTTTTAGGGAAATGGATGATTGAAATTTGGTTGAAAAGTCAAATATTGCGATCTTGACTTTTAATGGATGGTTGAGATTGGGTAGTATAGAAAAACGAGAAAAGTTTGATGAAAACCAAACAAGCTCGATATGTTCATTTTTTGTTTCTTCACTTTAATAAATAGACATCGGATGATTCGATTTCTGCACTTTGATAGAATTTCTTTCGACTGTCAGCTGTAGAAGAAAGAAGAACTTTGATCATGGTTCAAGGCCAAGAAAGAGGGTTGAATCCAAAGACATGTTAGAAGACTGACCTAGTTTGGTTTCAAGGGATTATACAAGGATCTGCGAGCGAGAAAGCAACTGGCTTTTTGAAGAAATACACATTCGTTGATTTAATTATACAACGCTTGTTTCATATTTCACATATTATGTATGTATTTCAAAAATTTGTTGATTATTATTGAAATTATCCATATTGATTTAGGAAAAATTGAAAAAAAAAATTAAAAAAAGGTGAAAAGATCATACGCGATGTTCAAATTGTCAAAGAACACAATTCAGAGAATAATTTTCTGTTATTAAATCATTTATGAGATATGATCACTAGAATCTGTTGAAGAAAATATGATCATAATGAGAAGATATTTAGAAGGGTGAAACCATCATTTTTCCCTAATTATTTATTTATACGATGTTTAATAGGGATACTCTTTAAAGGTTTAAGGGTGAAACAATTAGCTATTTTTGTTGTAATGATTTAACTGTTTGTTGCTCAGTAAAAAATATGGAGATTGATTTGAATAAAACCATTTGTAATGATTCAGCCTCTACACTCAATCTGTTATATTAATTATACTTATTTTCCACTCTCAAAGAGCTTGAGCTCATCTTACCCTTCATGAATTTCTATCGCATCCGCATGATTCGAATACACAATCTCTCTCTTAAGAGAGATTTAAGTTAAATTTTGATACCAATTTGACAAATTCCCTAAAGAAAGATTCAAGTAAACAAAGAATAGATTTTAAGCTTATCTTAAGTTGGAGCAGTTGCAGTGATACCTCAATTTGCAACCATTTTCGGATTATTGCCACTGCTTTGTATTAAATTGAAAACTAGAAAAAAAAAATGGAAAAAATTGCATATTTGCCTTATTGAGTAAATGGAGAGGAAAACAAGGAAAGAATATATCTATAAGGAATGACAGTTACACGTATCAATTTGTAACTGACAAATTAAAACAAAATCTTCACTGGACTAAATAATTCCTGAATCTACGTATGATGAAAACTGTCATGCTTAAAAATTGGAAATTCACAATTCTGTTGAACTCTCTCCAAGAATTACTTGGAACTCGAGAATAATATGCCAAAAAACAGAAGCGGGCACAAAGACACAAAGACACAAAGCCAGTACTGTCATCAACTCGATGGCACAGGTATTTGATTTCAATGAATCTTTATGTTTTCATGAATAATTTGAAAATGAATAGAAATTGAAACCATATTGCCGTATAATGACATTTACGTATTATAGCATAATTAAAATGAATTGAAATCCAAAGTTTGAAGACAGAGCTAATCTGATGTTGCATTTTGAAACCATCACGACATTGTAATTTGAAAATATTGATTTTGGTCAGCATAATTGGAAACTATCAAGTGCCTGCAACCATGTATTCAGTTTAGTCCTAACAATATATATATGAAAATTTATACAGATAATAATGGATGGAGTGACAGTTTTCGTGTACTATGATGGTGAGTGGGTTAAGCCATGCAACTACTCTGGTTATTCTGTCTAGGGGATGAAAGTTCCACTTGAGTGTTCATATGACAGGTTTATCAGTTTGATAGCCACTCAAATAAACAAGGATCCCGTAAAGCACCAATTTGCAGTTCAATATCAAACTATGAATTTGGGTCCTCGAATCCATATTACAAATGATTATTCGCTCTCCTTTTATTTAGATTTGAAAAAGGATGAAATTGATAAGGGGAACTATCCTTTATGTGTAGAATTTTATATTAAGGACTCCATTCCAGCTGCTGCTCAAAGTCCTCACCAACATCAATCAGATATTGATGCAACAAATTCCATTTCATTGTTTCAGAACAATAGAGAATCAAATGAACATTTCAGTCTGCCATTGATGGATTCCATACAGACAGTGGAGGAAATGGGTAAAGAGCTTGCTGGTTATATCAATTATGTAGCTGATGACAATCCTCCAGGATATTCTGTAGTAGTAACACAACCACATGCAGATAAGGTTGCAGTAGGTAAAGTGTTTGTGGACAAGGAACTGCTAGTCACCACAGTTGGTCTATATGCAATTAAAAAAGAGTTTGAGTACTATGTAGTCAAATCTGACACCAAAACATATACCATAAAATGCTTAGGAAAATGTTGCAAATGGACCCTTCGAGCATCAATCACCTGTGTATCTGGTAACTTTAGGATAAGGAAGATGGATGACATACATACATGTTCTCTTGACAAGGTATTGGGAGACCACCGACAGGAAAGCACCTTGGTAATTGCGAGTTGTGTAAAATATAGGTTTCAGTCATCCAAGAGAATATATACACCAAGAGACATCATTGAAGACATACAAGAGACATACGGGGTAACAATCAGTTATGACAAGGCGTGGAGGTCTCGAGAACATGCTATAATGATGATTAGAGGTAACCCGGAAGAGTCATATGGAGATCTACCATCCTACATGCACATGGTGGAGGTCGCTAATCCGGGATCTTATACAAGAATTGAAACGAACAGTGAGAACAAGTTCAAATTCAGTTTTTATGGCTTTATGTGTGTCAATTTTTTTTTTTTTTTTTTTTTCTTAACAAAACATGTTTACTTGTCATTCTCCAGTTCCCCATGGAAGATCATAAAAATAAAATTGCACTGCCAAGCTTAGCAAAGTTCCCTGTTTATCACAATAAAACAAAGTCTTGCAAAAACACAACAAAGAAAAACATTCCTAAGAACTAGAAACTCTCTTCCTGAAATAATACTCAGGTTACAAATCCAACATCCCATCATGTATCTGCTTCAGGCAACAAGTGTGCTCGCAGTGGTAGATTCATATTTCCAGACAGGTGGAAGCTTCTTTGTCTTTTTGTAGTAGCGAGCAAGCCTGTGAATTGCAGAGTGGAGGCATTGCAAACCAATCATTGTCGTTGATGGTACTTTTCTTACAAGTAGGTACCGAGGTACCCTTTTCACTGCATGCACACAGGATTCTAATAATAATATATTTATTTTAGCATTTGGGGTAGGAGATGCAGAGAACAACAATGCGTGGGAGTGGTTTTTGTTTAGACTTCGTGAAGCATATGGAGTTAGGGATGATTTGTGCATTGTCTCAGATCGTCATGGAAGCATAGAGCATGCTGTTGATATGGTATTCTCGGATGCTATGCATGGAGCATGTACATACCATTTGCTAAAATATATCAAAAAATGTTTTGGTAAAAATGCAAAGGGGGTGAGGATACCTTTTAATGCTGCAGTAAGGGCATACACTAAAGCATAATTTGAGACACACATGAGAAGAATAGATGAAATTGATAAGGGTATAAGGGGTTACTTGGTATGTATTCTCAAAATTTTATAACATTAAATTGTTGTTTACTTAAGGAAAAAACATAATTTTTATATATTTATGAGAATGCAGGAAAAAGTTGGTTACGAGAAATGGTCGCGGTCCTATATGACAACAGACAGGTATTCCACTATGACATCTAACATTGTAGAGTCTAACATTCAAAATGGATTGTGAATGGGGGGATAAAATTGAGCAAATATCAACAACATTTAACCTAATCCCTTTAAAATAGAATCAAGATTATAACAGATTAGTAATTAACGTAGAAAGATATCAATGCCTCTAAATTCTACTTCCAAGTGCATTTCTTGTGGTTTCATTTCTTATATGACATTTGAATAAACAAAATTTTGAATTCCTATTTTTTTAAAATAACTGAATATTTAACTTAGCCTCAGAACATCAGATTTTGACCTTAGTTCTTCATTTTATTTGTCATAAGCGTACCTTGAACACAAGTATGATTGATTACGAAACTTCGACCTCAAATGTAATATTCAGATGCTTGCTCCTTCTGATTTTTCAAAAAATCTTTCATGAAGAATGGATTCACGAATTCCTGATAGTAGAAGCACTGTCGGTGGGAGGCGTGATTTTGTTATGATTTTAGAGAATAATCCGGTCGTTGAATGTTATAATTCTGTGAAAATGATTTGGGTGGAGTCAAAACTTGGATTAATCAAATAACTGATACTTAAGAACAGTACGCCCTATCTAAATTCCAAGGACATGGTGAGTTATTTTAATCAAATAACACACATAACTTAGTTTATTGAGTTCTGTTTTAAAAATATATATGTAAAAATACCAATTTTCTTATTTTCTATTTTTTGTTTGCATCTCAGGGACAAGGCAGTCATACTGTGGATCACAATGCTACAATGGACATAAATCCAATTGAATTTTCCTAACCTTCCTTTGATCTAGGTATGGATCTTGACATCAACAGCGGAGGAGTGATTCTAGACGACGGCATTGTGTTATCAAAAGAGTTTCTAGATGAAATAGATGAGCTCTCAGGAAAATCGGTACTGCTGTCACTCTGCGCTACTCACCCTAATTTCCAATTCCTGTTGGCATCACTCTAAATTTAATTGATTAATTGCTACCTTTTATTTTTTCTAATTACTCTCATGCCAACAGGAATTGGAAATTAGGGTGAGTAGCGCAGAGTGACAGCAGTACCGATTTTCTTGAGAGCCCATCTATTTCATCTAGAAACTCTTTTGATAACACAATGTCTTCGTCTAGAATCACTCCTCCGCTGTTGATGTCAAGATCCATACCTAGATCAAAGGAAGGTTCGGCAAATTCAATTGGATTTATGTCCATTGTAGCATTGTGATCCACAGTATGACTGCCTTGTCCTTGAGATGCAAACAAAAAATAGAAAATAAGAAAATTGGTATTTTTACATATATATTTTTAAAACAGAACTACAATAAACTAAGTTATGTGTGTTATTTGATTAAAATAACTCACCTTGTCCTTGGAATTTAGATAGGGCGTACTGTTCTTAAGTATCAGTTATTTGATTAATCCAAGTTTTGACTCCACACAAATCATTTTCACAAAATTATAACATTCAACGATCGGATTATTCTCTAAAATCATAACAGAATCACGCCTCCCACCGAAAGTGCTTCTACTATCAGGAATTCGTGAATCCGTTCTTCATGAAAGATTTTTTGAAAAATCAGAAGGAGCAAGCATCTGAATATTACATCTGAGGTCGAAGTTTCGTAATCAATCATACTTGTGTTCAAGGTACGCTTATGACAAATAAAATGAAGAACTAAGGTTAGAATCTGATGTTCTGAGGCTAAGTTAAATATTTAGTTATTTTAAAAAATAGGAATTCAAAATTTTGTTTATTCAAATGTCACATAAGAAATGAAACCACAAGAAATGCACTTGGAAGTAGAATTTAGAGGCATTGATATCTTTCTACGTTAATGTACTAATCTGTTATAATCTTGATTCTATTTTAAAGGGATTAGGTTAAAATGTTGTTGATATTTGCTCAATTGTATCCCCCCCATTTACAATCCATTTTGAATGTTAGACTCTACAATGTTAGATGTCATAGTGGAATACCTGTCTGTTGTCATATAGGACCGCGACCATTTCTCGTAACCAACTTTTTCCTGCATTCTCATAAATATATAAAAATTATGTTTTTTCCTTAAGTAAACAACAATTTAATGTTATAAAGTTTTGAGAATACATACCAAGTAACCCTTTATACCCTTATCAATTTCATCTATTCTTCTCATGCGTGTCTCAAATTCTGCTTTAGTGTATGCCCTTGCTGCATCATTAAAAGGTATCCTCAACCCCTTTGCATTTTTACCAAAATGTTTTTTGATATTTTTTAGCAAATGGTATGTACATGCTCCATGCATAGAATCCGGGAATACCATATCAACAGCATGCTTTATGCTTCCATGATGATCTGAGATAATGCATAATTCATCCCTAACTCCATATGCTTCACGAAGTCTTAACAAAAACCACTCACACGCATTGTTGTTCTCTGCATCTCCTACCCCAAATGCTAAAATAAATATATTATTATTTGCATCCTGTGTGAATGCAGTGAAAATGGTACCTCGGTACCTACTTGTAAGAAAAGTACCATCAACGACAATGATTGGTTTGCAATGCCTCCACCCTGCAATTGACGCACCTAAATCCACAAAACTGAATTTGAACCTGTTCTCACTGTCCATTTCAATTCTTGTATAAGATCCCGGATTAGCAACCTCCACCATGTGCATGTAGGATGGTAGATTTCCGTATGACTCTTCCGGGATACCTCTAATCATCATTATAGCACGTTCTCGAGACCTCCACGCCTTGTCATAACTGATTGTTACCCCGTATGTCTCTTGTATGTCTTCAATGATCTCTCTAGGTGTATATATTCTCCTAGATGACTGAAACCTATATTTTACACAACTCGCAATTACCAAGGTGCTTTCCTGTCGATGGTCTCCCAATACCTTGTCAAGAGAACATGTATGTATGTCATCCATCTTCCTTATCCTAAAGTTACCAGATATACAGGTGATTGATGCTCGAAGGGTCCATTTGCAACATTTTCCTAAGCATTTTATGGTATATGTTTTGGTGTCAGATTTGACTACATAGTACTCAAACTCTTTTTTAATTGCATATAGACCAACTGTGGTGACTAGCAGTTCCTTGTCCACAAACACTTTACCTACTGCAACCTCATCTGCATGTGGTTGTGTTACTACTACAGAATATCCTGGAGGATTGTCATCAGCTACATAATTGATATAACCAGCAAGCTCTTTACCCATTTCCTCCACTGTCTGTATGGAATCCATCAATGGCAGACTGAAATGTTCATTTGATTCTCTATTGTTCTGAAACAATGAAATGGAATTTGTTGCATCAATATCTGATTGATGTTGGTGAGGACATCGAGCAGCAGCTGGAATGGAGTCCTTAATATAAACGTCTACACATAAAGGATAGTTCCGCTTATCAATTTCATCCTTTTCAAATCTAAATAAAAGGAGAGAGAATAATCATTTGTAATATGGATTCGAGGACCCAAATTCATAGTTTGATATTGAACTGCAAACTGGTGCTTTACGGGATCCTTGTTTATTTGAGTGGCTATCAAACTGATAAACCTGTCATATTAATACTCAAGTGGCACTTTCATCCCGCAAACAGAATAACCAGAGTAGTTGCATGGCTCAACCCACTCACCATCATAGTACACGAAAACTGTCACTCCATCCATTATTATCTATATAAATTTTCATATATGTTGTTAGGACTACGCTGAATACATGGTTGCAGGCACTTGATAGTTTCCAATTATGCTGACCAAAATCAATATTTTCAAATTACAATGTCGTGATGGTTTCAAAATGCAACATCAGATTAGCTTTGTCTTCAAGCTTTGAATTTCTATTCATTTTAATTATGCTATAATACATAAATTTCATTCTACGGAAATAAGGTTTCAATTTCTATTCATTTTCAAATTAATTCATGAAAACATAAAGATTCATTGAAATCAAATACCTGTGTCGTCGAGTTGATGACAGTACTGGCTTTGTGTCTTTGTGCCCGCTTCAATTTTTTGGCATATTATTCTCGAGTTCCAGGTAATTCTTGGAGACAGTTCAACAGAATTGTGAATTTCCAATTTTTAAGCATGACAGTTTTCATCATACGTAGATTCAGGAATTATTTAGTCCAGTGAAGATTTTGTTTTAATTTGTCAGTTACAAATTGATACGTGTAACTGTCATTCCTTATAGATATATTCTTTCCTTGTTTTCCTCTCCATTTACTCAATAAGGTAAATCTGCAATTTTTTCCATTTTTTTTTTCTAGTTTTCAATTTAATACAAAGCAGTGGCAATAATCCGAAAATGGTTGTAAATTGAGGTATCACTGCAACTGCCCCTATATTTTAATATAATACAAAATTCAGTTTACATATATTACTTTGGTGCTAAGTCTAATTTCCTCTCTTAAGTTCAGGTAGTGAGTTTAGACCAAGTATTCTTCGATATATATGTGCACAAAATCATCACTTCCCCAAAACAATCATCTTCATAAGTTCAACCACCCTAAATTAGTTCTGACGTGTGGTTAGATTGTTGGTTAGATTAACCCTAACAGCATTATTTGGTCCCTCTTGTTGAATTGAAATGCTTTGCTTTAGGGACTCCGAACAAATTGCTTTGGCACACTCTTCATGCCTTAATCGGAATTGCAAAAGCACGAATGAAGTCCGGAAAAGAGAACAAATTGAAAATATGCATTGGGAGCGCAACAATCCTTGATGGCTTTTAGTTTTCGATAGGAAAGATGATTTGACTTTTAATTAAAATGAATTAGTCAGCTTTATGTAGGATAATTTTTAGCTAGGAATAGAAATAGTGGAAAAAATTTAATGAAACAATGTATTTGAAGGAGGAAAATTGATAATTTTATTATAAAGAAGTTTTATAAAGTAGTGGAAGGGTTTGCTCGAGACTTACTTTAACACCATCCTTTACTACCAATCCATATTTATAGCATCATGGACGTGATAGTTTCGAAACTTCCCTCGTGCTTCTCGCGGTTCTTGATGACTCCAACACGTCCTCTATTTCAAACAAGACATTAGAATAGATTGCAACTTCACTCTCCCTCCTTAGATATTCCATTATTGTTAATATCAAAAGAACATATTATAATTGCATCCAAAGCAAAATAAACTCCATAACTTAAATGTGAAGAATCTTATATTTTTTAACTAGACTATTTAGTTGGCTCTAAATTTATTGTGAGTGAAGATTTAGTTTGATTGACTCCATTGTCGACTGATCAATACCTGATATTTCATTAATTTCTTTAGTACATGGGAGCCAAGCATAATGGCTCAATTGAATTGCACGAGATTTTCACATGAAATTGAAAACTGTGTAAATAACTGAATTGCACGAACCTGTTTGATATTGTTTAAAAAGTGTTTATTTGAAATGAATAGTTCTTTTTAGGAGAATGTGTGATTAGAAATAGAAAATCTTTTTTTAATTATGTGTAATATTATTTTATTGATAGGTGTGTGATTGAAAAGATGAGAGAAAAATGTGTTAAATTTTTAAAGGGGACCAAACAAGGGCTCACAATAGAAACTGAGGACCAAAATTCATCATGAGTAAAATGAAGAGATGAATTTCCAAGAACAATTCTTTGTTTGAATACAAAAATGCAAAGAAATATATGGAAAATTCAACCCAACAATGGGAACTGTTAAGAGAGAGGTTTTGAATACAGGAATGATGAATCCATGATAAGAAAATCTTCCCCACATTTTTCCAACAAATTGATTTAATAGAATTTTAAAATTTGATCTATATCATTTCATAGGAATTGCAAGGATCTAATGTTGGCCAAGCTTCCTGTACGAAACAAATTAAGCAATTTTGTAGCAACTCTATCATAATTCTCTTCACGGTCAAATTCTGATATATTTCTGATATAATTTACATGAGGTGGCAAAAATCAAAATGGTCTATTATAGATAGGAGATATAAATCAATAATTGTGTCATGAGGTGCTAGTCCATAAAGCACGTAAAAGAATCGAAATTTATTAAACATAATATAATAGCTAACAAACATCCAATTTCTATCACTTAACCTTCTTCTACCAAACATGTATTCAGAAATTTTTCTGTAAATGAAAGATGAATCATAAGGGACTTCTAATGAAACTCAAAAGTACATTTTGAGTTTTCCTGTGAAATGAAAAACAGTTGGTAAATATTTACACAACATTAAGCAGTTATGTGTAACATAGGCCATTCAATCGAAGGTATGGAGAAAAATAAACATGTTCATCGCATGAAACGAAAGAAGGGGAATCCTCATCAATTAGAAGTGAGCTTGAAAAAATTTTGTTAACTAAGTACATCATCAAGTTCTGAATTCAATAAGTTCAAAACCGATTAAGTTAACGGGGAACTAGAAAACCTCAAGGAACATGAATAAACCATGAAATGCATACATAGAGATATAGATTGATAAAAATCTCAAGAAAGTATAATATTTCGAAAAATGTACAAATCTTACTAATTTCCAATTTTTAGCCTAATCAAACACAATATCACACGTCTCCGAGCACTTTGTAAACATTGAAATTTTCTTGCAAACTGAATCAACTGATAGTGGAACATCTGTGCTCCAATACCCAACTCCCAATCTAGCAATTTTCATCCTTTCCAAAACTTTTCCATTCTGTAAAAAGTACTTTACCAGCTGAAATTCACATTCGAGCACTAGGAAGTCAGTAAATTTAATTTTCTTAAGATGTTTAACCAAGCAAATGGGCACAGTTTCTGGCAAAGAACACATAGATTCTCTTGGATCATTGCCTTTCGACTCCACGTGAATAGGAATAACGAGCTCTTGAAGTTGAGGTGTACTTTCAAGTATGATTGGCAGTATTCGATGGTTAAAAGCACCAAGCTCCAGGAAGGTCAAACTTTCAAACACATGTAGAGAAAAACAACCGGAGCATATAGCCTTCATGCAAAGATGGAACAAGATCAAAGAACGAATCAACATTATATATATATATATAGACACACACACACACGCAATGATTTTCCAAACTGATAGTGAAGCTTATGCCTTTTTCTCTTTGCTTTTTTCATGCCACTTCCTATTTTCAATTTTCCAAAAAACTGAAAACTTGTTCACTTTCGTATTTTTAAAACACGCTTTCAAGAAGAAGGAAAAAATTTCAAAAGATTTTCGATGTTTTAGTGTAAAAAACTGAAAACGTCGAAACGTGAAAAACAAGTCTAATTTTAAGTAAACAAGTCTACTTAATAGGGTATATATCAAAATTTAAAAGCAAACATGTTTTCGAGTTTTCTTTTTTAAGAAATAATTTTTCATAATGACATGTCAAGCACATTTTAAAAAACTAAACAATAGGTACTCAAAACACATAATTGAAAACAAATTCAAAACTGAAAACTAAAAACTGAAACACAAAGTGAAAGAGAACGGCCCTTAGTTTTTACCTCAAGAGTTCCTATTGTTAAGTAAAGAGACTTGACTGCAAGCAACTTGCTGATAAACTCGGATACATTCTCCCGATGATCTTCCACGAAAGAAGACTTATGTTTCGGTGCAGCTACAAAAGAAATCCTTGCTCCAGCAAGAGACTTTAGTTTCTTCACCACGTTGAATTTAGCTACAAAACCTTGATACTCAAGAAACTCCAGATTTGGTGTATCAATGACAAGTTTAGTTTTCACAATACTACTAAAAGGATAGTTGAAAGATAGTTTCTTAAGCAAAGGAAGAGAAAGATGAAGAACTTCAAGAAGCCAAAAGTTGCAATTACATAGCGACAAATCTTCAAGATTTTTACAACCCCGAAACAATCTTCTCACGGAATCGTCACTCGGAAAGGTGAAATCTCCTAACATCATAACCTTTACATTGGGTAAAGAGACCAGCCCCGGAACATCTAACTGCATAATAAATCCTCTTAGCTTCAACACCACCAACGATTTAGATGTGAAAACTTCAGGGGGTAATATTCTAGTAACTGCGCATTTACTCAAACAAATGTTGATCTCTTTAACATTTCGCCAGATTGCAGCACATATTAGAGTTTGGATTGCAGGATCCTTAAAATGATATTTGCATCTGAGGTGAAATTGATTGATATGAGGTACATCCCGAATCATAATTTGTCTAAGGCCAAACCTTGCAAACTCCAGCATAACTTTCTTATTCCTCCTTCTCCGAGTTAAAGAATCGTCAAGAACAATGTTAGGGAGAGAAAGGGAAAGATTCTTCCATCTGGTGGATAAAACTGAAGTAGCCACCGCATATTTTGTGTCGAGAAATGATAAGATATGGCAAAGAACCTCATTAGGCAAATCACTTAGTCTATCAATAAAATCATAATCCTGGGTTTTGCGAGCCCTTTTGGTTGCACTGGACATCCTTGAAACCTACACTAATAGAGGAGGTCATGGCACCAATTTTATGGGAATTTCACTGTTCATATTTATATTTCACTAGTTTTTTGTTGTTTGGTTAATTTTTTTAACAGAAATCAATCTCGATCAACCATTTCCACAATATTTGACTTTTCAACCAAATCTCGCTATCTATTTTCCTAAAATTCACTATTCATTTCAAAAAAATTCTTTTTAATCGGTACCAAACACACTCTAAAAGGAGTAATATTGGCGGTTCGAAAACAGATGATGTAAGAGCAGAGAAGAACGAAGACTCACCGTAAAAAGAAATGGCCGGCGGCCGCATAAACAAAAATCCCCTTGCTTGCCAATTCTATTGATCACATTCGATCCATCTTCGGCAATAATAAAACCCTCGGCATATAACTTGTAAGAATGGAAAATAGAGGCGAGGGTTTCGAGGAAAATCAAATAAGTCTGAAGAATTGTAAATTGGTTCCGAAGGTTTATATTTATATTTGCATTTGCATTGTAAAACCTTTTAAGAGAGTAAAGTAACTACTAGTATTAGACCTGTGCATTACATGAAAGAATTATATGAAATAATATTACAAAATAAGAAAAATAATTGAACATATAATTTGTTTTGATTAATAATACAGACTGTCAACGAATGCTCAAAATAGAAATAAATTACAATTCTTATCAATTTTGAAAAATCTCTTTAAATAATATATTATTTGTACATTTGTAGTTGCCCACTCCCGTATAATACACGAAAATTGATATAGACAAATATATTTAAACAATTGTTCAAATTTAAATTAAATAATGTAATTTTTCAAATATATGTTGTATAAAATTAAATAAAAAATTTCGTCCAAATATTTTTGACTTACATGAATATAAATAATAACCATCAAAATATTATAATTTACATAAAATAAAGTAATTTAACAAATTAAATATATGCGGTCCTATATATAAATAAATGTAACAAATTAAGCAATATTGACGATGTACTAAAGTGAAACTCAATTTCAAGATTTGTGGTGCACAAATTAATAATTATTTCAAAGATTACAAAATTAAAAAAAAAAGTTATTTTACAAATAAAGCAACATTTACTCATTTGAAGTTAAAATTAAATACACAAAAAATATAACAAAAATATTCTTTAATTTCAAAATTATCAATTCAAAACAAATATAGAATTATGATTTTAATCTTATTTATTATATTATATTTTATTTCAAAATATTTTAACATATAAAAAAATAAGATAAAAATAACTTATTTAGAAGAAGAAAGTTCAACAAATAAATAGATAATAAATAAAAATATTTTTTGAAAAAGAAAAAAAAATCAGGATTTTCTAATTTTGATTAGTTTTTTCCATGTTTCATTTCCAATTTTAAATAGTTTTGTATTTTTTAAAATTTTAAATTCGATAATAGCTTTTATTAAAATATTATTATGTTTTTATTTGATATGATTGTATAATTAACATATTTTCATAAATTTTGATCGAAATCAATATCACCAACATATTCTCATGGGTGAAAATAATAATCTATATATCTATATTATTATTATTATTATTATTATTATTATTATTATTATTATTATTATTATTATTATTATAAACTCTTTACCAAAAATAACACACACACTTTCCCGTCAAAATGTACTTGCTAAATTCGGAAAGGTTTTGCCAAAAACACAATAATTAAAAAATAAATAAAAAATGATTGCACTGTGAAAAGTGTAATGATTGCAAATTTAAATTACACTTTTGAGTATTACATGTATTTGTTCCCAAATAAAAAAAATCGTTTTTAATACTGTTAAATTATATAAAAAATAATGGTAATTAAATTTTTTTGTTTAAAAACAAATGGTATGTGATGTTTTCGAGGTAAAAATTGATGATTGAAAAGTGGAGAGAAAAAATATATGTGATTAAAAAGTAATTTAAAAGCGAGTTGTTTAAAAATATTTTGTTAAACAGAGATGTTTCGTTCCAATTTCAAAAAATGACAATTTAAAATTGTCTATAATCTTATTATGTATCATAACTTCATTTTTTTGTGAAAAATGTAAAAAAATTACATCAAAAGTATCGTAAGTCTAATTTAAAAAATAAATAGATAATTCGCTATTGTTATAAAAAAGTATTCAAGATCCGTAATTTAGAAATTTTGTTAAATTAATTAAAAAAAAATATTCAAAAAATTCTGCTTAATCATAGTGTAACTAATTTGGTAAAGTAACATTAAATTATTACGAAAAATTTAAATAACTCGAAAATGTTTTAGTTTAAAGAACGAAATATATTTTAGCTTAAAGAACTTAAGAATATTTCTTATATTCTGTATTTTTTTTATAAGTTTTCCAATCAGATTATATAAAAAATAAAAAAATAAATGACTAGTTCAAAAATTTTCTTTCAAATCGAATAATTTCATACTAGATTGAATATAATTTCCCGTCGTATGTAATGAAAACTTACAAGAGTTAGAAGTAATCACTCTCGCATTTTGGAATGTATTTGAAAAATCCTATGGGTAACTATCAGTATTAAAATTATATTTAAGCATATATTCGATAAACTTGCAAAAATTGTTTATAAACCATTTTATAAACCACACAATTTCTCAAACATTTTTTTAGCCATACACATTATTGTATTATTCTGAAGTCGAAAAATATGAAATATAGGCGTGAAGTCGAAGATCTCAACAAGAAGTTTAATACAATATAACAAGTGAGAGCAAACTGTAAAAACATCGTCCGTAAAATCGTCCAAAAGATCAAATGCCAAAGTTTTACTTTATATTTTTTACTTCATTTTAAATTATATTATTTAAGTTATATAATACTTCGTGTTCAGAAAATCTATAATGGTTCGACCTGAAAGAGGTAACAGATCAATGGTAAGAGGATTGAATCAAGTAGAATCGAGGTCCAATCAATTTTAATTAAAAAATAAATAATTATTTCAAATATCAGAAAATTGTCTAAAACAAATTATTTTACAAATAAAACGATATTTACTCATTTGGAGTAAAATTAAATTAACAAAAAATATAACAACAATATTCTTTACCAATTCAAAGCAAATATAGATTTATGGTTGTTAATTTTATTTATTATATTTTATTTCAAAATAATTTAATATATAAGAAAAAAGATAAAAATAACTTAAAGAAAGTTTAACAAACAAATAAATAATAAATAAAACTAATTTTTTTAAAGAGACAAACAGTTTTAAAAAGAAAAGAAAAGAAAAGAAAAATCTTATAATGATCATAATTTTTTATTTTTTATTAGTTTTGTAAATATTGCATTTTCAATTTTGATTACTTTTTTTATTATTTTTAAAGTTTTGAGTTCGATAATAATTTATATTAAAATGTTATTGCACTATATTTTTATTTGATATGATTGTATAATTAATATATTTTCATAAATTTTGATCAAAATCACAATCACAACTATATTCTCGTACATCACACGGGTGAAAATATAAGTAGTGATAAAAAATAATCAAAGTCCGACCCGAATGTAGCTGTGGTCCATTACACACTCTCCTCTTACTAGATCCGGATCTTTCCCCCCTCCCTCTCCCCTTAAATTCAATTCAAACCTCTTCCATCTCTCGCCAACGGCTACTTCTCTCTTTCTATTTGCTGATTCGCTCTTGAATACCCTTCTCAAAATCTTGTTTCTCTCTCTACTGTAAAAATGAAACATTTCATGATGCCAAGAAATCAAATCTTGAGAGAGAATTATGAGCCCGCTGCACCCACGCCACCATTCGCATCTCCGAACCCTAAAAGTAAATTGATTGCAGCAGGAAGCCCTAGCAATCGGAGACACAAATCTTCGAAAGAAAATGCAGATCCGAACTCAATTGCTTCACCTGCCACTGCCAAGATAAAGAGCCCGCTTCCTCCGCGGCCAACGCTCAAGCGGAAGCTCCCTGTGGAGGCCGCAGTGGGATTGGAGAATAGTGCTGGGCCTGTAAATCCTGCCGATTCTGGTGTTAAGGTGAATATCTGGAAGAATTTTTATTTTAGTTGAATTGGTTTTACTTCTACTTGCCTTGGTTAATGAGGTTCATAGTATTGTTACATTAGGCTTCAATAAATGTGCCGTTTAGATCTGTGATGATATTTTCAAAATTGCCATATTGTTGGGTAAAACCTTTAATTGTTTTGAATACACGTAATTTTCTGATTTTTTTCCTATTAAGGAAGCCCATTTTTTTAAAAGCCCACCTTTGAATGTGACATGACATCTCCAGCATAAATGCCAGGAGCATTATCGTTGATACAGGATCTTCTGGAACAAGACTTGATTTTGCCAGTGGTTTGGAATGGCTGAAAAAGAACTACTTTTGCTTTGATGATTGTATCTGAGTAAAATTTTCAGGTTGCTGTCTCTTTGGGTCCTGTACAGCTGAATTTTTGTCGAGATAGAAAATTGAGAGCTTACATTTCATTTTTCAGGAAACCAAGTTAGTAAATTTAATTGCTACTGGGTTTTTGTAATTGATGAATTCTTTGAGTTAATGCTTCTTAGAGTGAAACGGTAATAGGAATGGATTGAACAACCACATCTAATATGGAACCACAATAATTTTTTCCTGTGAGTAACCATACTGTATTGGTTCCACCAAATTACAAATGCATGAGTTCTGGAAATTCAATTGAACTGGTCAATGAAAAATGTTTATGACATGCATATGCGAATCAATTATACTCAGTCCATGTGGTGTTTTAATTTTGTTTGCGACTATATTATACCCAGGTAGTAGTGCGCATCAGACCACCAAACAAGGTTGAGGAAGATGGAGGTTCAGTGGTTCAGAAATTATCAAATGATTCTTTGTCAATAACAGGGCAAACCTTTACATTTGACTCAGTTGCGGATATTGACTCAACACAGGCAAGAATCTACTATTTTATAATTACAATGCACATGCAAATTGATAACCAAAATACAATAAAAAAGTTAGTAAAACTTGATACAGAATGTCATCTATTTCAGATTGATATATTCCAGCTCGTAGGTGCACCCCTCGTTGAAAATTGTCTAGCTGGATTTAACAGCTCAGTGTTTGCCTACGGCCAGGTATTTTTGTTTCCATTTAAGAATTTTACAGCACGAGTTAGGTAGTGGTTGACATGTTTGCAATTTAATTGATCAGACAGGGAGTGGAAAAACTTACACTATCTGGGGTGCATCCAATGCCTCGTTGGAAGAACATGATCAACAAGGCTTAACACCTCGAGTTTTCCAGCGATTATTTGAGAGCATTAATGAGGTCTTTTATTCCATTATTGAATTTTTTTTCTACATGATTCTTATTACTCTTGTCTTGGAATTCAGCGATAGATTCTTACTTTGTGGGATTTCCATTGTCCTTGTAGGAACAAGAGAAGCATGCTGATAAGCAACTTGTATATATGTGTCGATGTTCTTTCCTTGAGGTACTTGGCTCTGACTTCTTTCGTGCTATAAGGAAAGTATGACTTAATTATCTCTCCTCTGATTCCTTTGAATGGCATATTTACAGATTTACAATGAGCAAATTACTGATTTGTTGGATCCAAATCAAAAAAATCTACAGGTAAAAAATAGAGATGTGTACTTTAAATGGAGATTGTATGTAAGTAGTGCCTGATAATCTCATTGAAATGTCTTTCTTTTTATTTAATTTTTCTCATATAGATAAGAGAAGACGTCAAAAGTGGTGTTTATGTTGAAAATTTGACGGAGGAGTGTGTATCCTCAATGGAGGATGTGTCACAACTTCTAATAAAGGTTTGTTCTTCTTTTGTGCTCTGTTAATGTTCAAAGTAGTATATTTTCATTCTTGATTATTATACTATAATACTTCAATTACAGATTCTTCTTATTCAAAGGAAAAAGATTATGTAGGACTATACTCTTGTAAGTAGTACCTTGAGATTAGTTTTTTGGATGGCTGAGGTTAAATTTGTATTTACATATTCTTCAGTTCAAAGGACAGATAATTGATGGGTGTATGCTTAGTACCATTTAGCTTCACATATATTGATTGTCTCTTGAAGCAATGTAATTATGATACAGGAACCATAACAAATAACTTTATATTTGAAATGAGCTCGATTAATTTCAATTATATCTATCTTTTATCTTTCCTCTTTTCATTCAACTAAAATGGCTATATATTATATAGGGAGAAGAGAACATAAATGAATGGTTATATTATTTTATATAGGGAGAAAAGAACATAAATGATTCACCAGGAGAGGCTGATTCCCCAGTTTTTCCAAAGTTCCCTCAACTAGAATTAAGACCAGTTTAAGCATTTCAAACTACATTTATAGATCAGTTATTGGCATATTCTAAGCAAACATGAGGGAAAATATGTGTACAACTCATTTTCCTAATACGAAGCCATATATTTGGGAATGGTCTATAATCTTAAAGGTTTGTTTGGAGAAATTTATAAATTGATGAAAAGGGGTAGTATAGATTTCGTGGGTCTCACGTAATATGAGAACAATAAGTGGGTAGTAGTTGTGTCTTATAAAATGTGTCGTTAAATTGATTCAATTTATAAATTTCTCCAAACAAGCTTTTTAGCCGTAAGTTGCAATAAAAAACTGAAGGTTGGCCAGCTGTGTTATGTTGTCTTTCACTTTAACTTTAGTTAGTCATCTTTCTCGGGATTTTGGCTAATATGTCAATGTCTTATAGCTTTTGGATTTTATACATATTAATGCTGCATAAATTGTACAGGGATTGTCAAACCGGAGAACTGGCTCAACAAGTGTAAATGCTGAAAGTTCTCGTTCCCACAGCGTTTTCACTTGTGTTGTTGAATCGCGCAGTAAGGTAATAGAATCATTGATTAAGATTACTATGATCCATTCTCAGTCACTTCTTGAGTTTTTCTGGAATTAGGTAAACACAGAGCGCAATTTGGTGCTTGAATGCATGTGTGGAGCTTTTGTGTGTTTTTTGTTGATTACTATCACATGCTATTTTGCAACTTTCTGTGCTTTAGCTCGTTACCTACATGTTAAATACCACAGAGCGTGGCTGATGGTGGGGTTAGCTGTTTGAAGATGAGTAGAATAAATTTTGTTGACCTGGCTGGATCTGAAAGACAAAAGCAGACAGGTGCAGCTGGAGACCGTTTGAAGGAAGCAGGGAATATTAACCGTTCTCTTTCACAACTAGGGTATGTTTAAGATATTTCACAAAAGTTTGCAACATTTATGACTTGATTTTTTGTGCCTTGTTAGTACAATAGACCACTAGATTTATTATTTTAGCATTTTACTTTGTTCTAGTACTTATATAAGAGAAAATGACTGTGCAACTTTTATTGATTCTACTGAGGAAAGATTAGCTGTTCTTAACTTTATCATTGTACCATCACTAGGAATTTGTATATGAATTACGTTTGGTAGTTTGCATAGTCATTCTGCCTAATTAAAATTTGTGATTGCAATGCACAAATTATCTACCTTCATTTTTTATGAGATTGTGCGATTTTATAAAGGTCTACGAGCTATGGAATCATTGAAATACATGAGAGAAAATGGGAAATGAGTTAGACATTAAAGAAAATTAATTTAGATGATATTTTTTGTTTACTTGTGCTGTAGGGGGGAACTTTTTCTTGCTCCTACATGACAAATAACCTGTTATCTCTAGCAATTGATGCTAGAAATTCGGCAAGACTTACTAGGCTTTGTAATTGGAATTGTTGCTAGTGTGATTGTAAATTTTTTTTACTGATACTGGGCCTACTGTGTGAATATCAGATAGTAGATTAGCAATCTTGTGTGTAATATGATTAGAATGTAGAAGATAAGGAAGTAGATAGGTTGTCTACAGTCAAAAGTTTTCTCTTCCTGATGTTTATGTCATACTTGAAGTGAACACTCTTTTCCTGCACAAGCACAGCCTAAAAACATGAGGCCCATGGAAAAAGAGGATTGACGAAGTGGTATACTTGTTCAATTAGATTAACTTTAATATTTGTTCTCTTTTTTCTGGAAAATTTTAAGAAAAATAACTCTGAGATCAGAGAAATATTTGTTGTTAATCAAAGCTGAGCTTTTAGAGATTTTTTTTTTTTAATAGGAAACGGAAATTTTATTCATGATAAAACGGTAACAATTACAAGACCGTGTGGATAAGATATCCACACAAAAAAAAACACACAATAATAGCCATTCATGGCTGTAAACCAAAAATAAAATTTAACAATGACTAGAAACTATGGCATCTAGATAACTTGTCGGGCTTAAACACAATAAAAAAACTCTCCAAACCGCTTAAAGCTGTATTTTTTTGGATAATGTGCTGACAATGGCATCTACCTACCTGTAAACAATTTTCACGTTCATTTTGCTATGACTCGGTTGTTTGACATTGCTCTTCATGAATATCAAATTGTTAATATTCTCAAATTATTAATCCATCTTTTGTCTTAAATTCACAAATCTTGTGGATCACTTTTCATGAGTCCATTCAAGATTAATTTCGTTTGTGATGTTAATTTTGGTTGCCGTTGATGCGCAGGAATTTAATTAACATTCTTGCAGAGGTTTCTCAAACAGGAAAGCAAAGGCACATCCCTTATAGAGATTCCAAGTTGACATTTTTATTACAGGAATCTCTTGGCGGGAATGCGAAACTGGCAATGATATGTGCGGTTTCTCCAGCTCAAAGGTGACCATGGAAATCAGTTTTTGCCTATTCCTTTTAAAGATTTTATTTGTAGTTTCTTTTTGCATGTACTAAACATGCAATGTTTTCTGTAACATATTTGCAGCTGCAAGAGTGAAACTCTCAGTACTCTGAGATTTGCCCAACGTGCAAAGGCAATAAAAAACAAGGCAGTTGTTAACGAAGAAATCCAGGATGATGTAAATGTTTTGAGACAAGTGATACGACAGTTAAGGGTATATGATCTATTCATTTTATTGTATGTTCATTAGTCACAATGGTTGTTAATAGCTATTCGAGTGCGTAATTATATTGGAAGAAAATTTTATTTTTTTATCTTATTATTAAACAGGATGAACTGCACCGAATGAAGGAAAGCGACAATCAAACAGCCCAAGTTGGAGCTTATTGCACAGGATGGAATGCCCGAAGAAGTTTGAATCTCCTGAAATTTAGCCTCAAGCAGCCAATGACGTTGCCCCACATCGATGATGATACTGATGAAGAAATGGAAATTGTTGAGGAAGAAACTGTTTATGAGGATACAGATGTTAATATGGAAGATGAAGCATTCAAAGGAGTTGATGAGGATAAAAATAATATCAACAATTGTGGGTTTACAGAAAGAAAGAAAGAGATAGCACTGCTCGAAAGTGATTCTTGCGGACCCTACACGCAGGGAGAGTGTGCTCCATCAGTTCTTGAAAAAATACCGAACGAAGATTGTGCAGTTCGTAATCATTGTACTGTTCCAAGTCCAACTGACAAATTGCCAGTTCTGAAGTCTCCGACTCCTAGTGTTTCACCAAAGCTGAGCAATAGCAGGAAAAGTTGTTTCACATCAACAGAACATTTGGCTGCCGCTCTTCACCATGGTCTCGATGTTATAGGGAGTCATCGTCATAGTGCAGCTTTGGGACGATCATCATTCAGATTTTCTTGCTTACCATCTGATGCTAAAGCAGTTAATCCAGTTGTGAAAGTTGATGCAGGTGTTCAAACTCTTTTCAGTGATGATGAGCTATCAGAGAAGGATTCAGGAGAATTTTTGTGTAGTAAATGCAAGACTAGAAATCCTCAGCAAGAGCTTATAGGAGAAAATAATGTGCAAAATTTGCAGTTAGTGCCTGTCAACAGGTCACTATCGCATGAAAATTTGAAGAAAGTTCCCAAAGTATGTGAAGTGGTCTCAAGTGGATTTTGTAGATACTTTTTCTTTCACAATTCTTATCTATGTGAAATTCAATGTTGTTCAGGAGGTTGAAAAGGTACTGGCTGGAGCTATTCGGAGAGAGATGGCATTAGAAGATATTTGTGCAAAGCAAACTTCCGAGATCATGCAACTTAATCGTTTGGTAGGTTTATAAAACAATCAAGCAACAGCTAATCAAAATGGCAGTTAATTTTTTACTGTCAGTTAATTTTTTACCGTCTTCTCTGATCATGAATAACAGGTCCAGCAGTACAGACACGAGAGAGAATGTAATGCCATAATTGGCCAAACTCGTGAAGATAAAATTGCTCGCCTTGAGAGCCTGATGGATGGAATCCTACCTGCTGAAGAGTTTATGGAGCATGAACTATTATCACTGACTCATGAGCATAAGGTGGTACACTGATTTATCTTTCTAGTTGATGGCATTGTATAGATATTTTTCCCCTAATAACAATGTCTTATATTTACAGATTCTTCAGGAAAAATATGATAATCATCCTGAAATTTTGAGAACAAAGATCGAGTTACAAAGAGTTCAAGATGAACTGGAAAGATATAAGAATTTCTTTGAACTGGGTGAAAGAGATATCTTGATGGAAGAAATTCAAGATTTGAAAGACCAGCTGCAGTTGTATCTGAATTCGTCATCCAAGACATCAAAAGGACCAGTTCCTCTTCTTCGTTTAACCTATTCGTGTGAGCCCAGTGTGGCTCCACCTTTGTCCTCTGCTCCAGAGGCAACTGAAGAGAGTACTGAGGAGATACTGCAGAATGAGAGGAAACAGTGGACTGAAACTGAGAGCAAGTGGATTTCTCTTGTAGAAGAACTCAGGTTGGAACTGGAATCTAGCCGATCACTTGTAAAAAAGCAAAAGCAAGAACTCGATATGGAAAAGAAATGTTCCGAAGAGTTGAAAGAAGCAATGCAAATGGCAATGGAAGGCCATGCCCGCATGCTCGAACAGTATGCTGATCTTGAAGTTAAACACATTCAACTGCTTGCACGACAACGTAAGATTAGAGAAGGAATCGATGATGTGAAGAAAGCAGCTGCTAAGGCTGGGGTTAGAGGTGCTGAATCTAAATTTATCAACGCCCTTGCTGCTGAAATTTCAGCACTGAAAGTTGAACAAGAGAAGGAGAGGAGATATTTTAGAGATGAAAATAAAGGGCTTCAGGCACAATTGAGGGATACAGCTGAGGCTGTTCAAGCGGCTGGCGAATTAATTGTGCGGCTTAAAGAAGCAGAAGAGGCTATTGCTGCAGCAGAGGTGAGTTTGGAATTCCTCAATGATGTCTATTCTTGTTCTTTCTTGTTTCTTTATATTGTTGTTCTGTTATTTAGGTGAGACGTTTACCTGCACTCTTGTTTTGCATCTTTATGATTATTTTTGCAGATAAGAGGATTTCGTTCTTTGTTGTGCAAAATGATACAGCTCTTTCTTTTATAGTGAGAACTAATATTTTTTGCCAATGATTATATTTACTGACATGGAAGTAATGAAAAAAGCTTACAGTTCTACGCTTTTGGCTATGGATTTAAGTCACTTTTGGATGTGAAGGTTAAGATGGTAGAATTCAGAGCTCTACATTGTGAAGGCATAAGCTCTCCACCTATGAAGAAATACCAAGTGATTTTTTTATTTATGGAAAAATTTGGAATTTGGGCGTAGTCCTCTTTTTTTTTTTTTTTTGATAACCGAGGGTATCGAGGGCCCCACCCCCACTAATCCCACGAGGCCCTGGCGCTTTCGACCGGGAGACGCCCCAGTGGTCCCAAGAAGTTTTTTTGCTCTCATGGGGAATCGAACCTGGGATTGGTGAGATCCCAAGCACCGCCTTACCGCTTGAGCAACCCCTTGGGGTTATTTGGGCGTAGTCCTCTTATGAGATAGTGATTTTGTTATCCGTACTTGCTGAAGATTCTCTTAGGAACAAATAGGAAATCCACCTTTTTGGTATCCGTACTTGCTAAATACATAATGAATAGTCATGTCACCTGGAGTTGAAGTCCATCAGTCTTCATGGCTTTTTGATTAGAGAAGAAATCTCAATGAATTAGTTGCTACCTCTTTCTGTACTATCAAAATGAACTAGCATCTTGTTAGAATCGCCAGTTGTTGGAAAATGGGAACTTCAGTTCAGAAATGCATGTAAAGTATTTCCTAGCTCAATTTCATTAATTTTTTTGTGTAATTAAATTATTGTTTCAACAAGACTATACTTTCGATGATTCATTTTTCCTGGTCAGAATGAACAAAAAATCAATCATTTTGAATCCCATTGTTTGAATAGTTCTCATCATCAGGATTTGTCGATCTCTTGGCACATGTACCTTTAACTAATGCATTTGTTGAACTTGCTGACATATTATGTTTCATAAATTCGCAGATACGAACTTTAGTGGCGGAGGGAAAGGCTGAAAAGGCATACAAGGAGAGAGACAGGTTGAGTCGGTTGCTTGCAGCAGACACTCGGAAGCTAAATGAGGGATTTGCTGCTGAGGAAGGTAAGCATGTCGATGATGGTAATCAGCAATGGCAAGAAGAATTTGCACCCTCTTATGATATCGAAGAAAATCCTTCGTCATGGTTTGCTGGATATGACCGTTGCAACATATAGGTACACATTCTCAGCTGGTTTATTGCATTTTAGCACAAGGTCATTGTTGTATGTTACATAAAGATTCACATATAGCTTAAAACTGCACCATCTGAGGCAACGATGTTCATTTGTATTTTATTTGAGCTACATTAGCCTCCATCATCTTTTACGTCCTCGAATTTGATAAATTACTGATATGTTCATGTCATCGGGTCTCGGGTTGAACTGATCATATTGCCTCCAGTACCCGCCCGCCCGCCACATGCATTGTTTGGTATGTTGTGGATAGGGTGGTCCCAACATTGAGACTATGAGACGTGGAAAGATCTAGGAAACCAACATTGATGTTACTGGCTCAAGATCATTTATTTGTTTGTTGGGTAGTGTCAAGACGATAGGGGGCAATCAAGTGGGCTTATGGCAATTTGTTATTTTCAATTATAAAAAATAAGCTAAAAAGCAGAAGGCAGTCCACAAGTACTTAAAATTTGGCAGCCTTGAGGTTTCCAAGTGTTTATAATTTCATGGAGACCATGAAACAGGTAGCTTGTGACATTGTCTTCACTGATATGTATATCTTCTTAACCCTAGGGACCATCAAAGCAGAAGCATATTTTAGGTTTAAAAAGTGAAGACAGCATAGAACCTGTAGGCTCCAAATTCTTGTCATTCATTGGCCACTAAAATTGTGAAAATATCCATTTTTTATTTAATTTTGTAAGATCAGAAAAAATAAGCCATTCTATCACAATTCCAATGTGGGTATGGGTGTAAAAGTGACGTGAAGATGTAACGAGGCCACAGAGTTAAGAAATAAGGAACTCAAATACATATTTGTCGGAAATTTTACCTTAAAAATAATTGTCTCAGCTCTTGGTTTACAAATTGGAAAACATCACAAGTACATTTCTTCAAGAGTATGTTTACAATGTTGAATGGTCGCACACATTATAATTCCATAGATACTAAGAGAAAGATGCTTATTATTATGTTAAATCATCTAAAAGTTTAAGTTGTTAATTGAAAACATATTTGTTATTCAATTTCTTTATCTTTAGTGACAATTACTTGATTAATCCTTCGTCATTTTCTATTGACTTTTAGTGAACAATAATAACAAGCTTAAATTTATTACCAACTACGATATTTAGGTTAACTTTTGGTCTACCAGTTTGTCTTTGTTCCAATGTAATCACATCATTTTTTAAAATGGATGCCCCCTTAGGTCAACGAATACATGACATAACCACACGAGTTTTCTACAATCGACGCTTTTCTCCACTTGTTGACTCGATCACTAACCCTGTTATAGACTTTCAAGATAGAGAGGGTGCCAATTATGCAAGAACTTGATGATTTGTTTGGTAAACAAAATGATAATTTTCACACAATGTCCCCTTTCACCCTCCCTCCCCCAACCCACCCCCAAATTAAATATCATACCAAACACTAGTTAAAGCAAATGCTTGTTAAGTAGAAAGAAAGTGACATAAAGTGAAAGAAGGTGTAATTGTACAGAATTGTAGGAAGAGTGACAGCCTGGATAAATGGACCATTTCCTATTAATCATTTTCTATTATCCCCACAAAACAAACATATTACATCAGTTTCTCCTAACCATTTGCTCGCTGTGGACCCTTTTTTTCGTTATGTCCGGAGTAATTCATGGAAAACTATGGTTTGTTTCTTACTATCTGCAATCAAAATGCATAATTTTACTCCTACCAAGTTGACTTTATATTAGAACAAATCTTCTTCTTTGATTAGGTTTGATTGTAAGAATCTCCTATGAATGTTGAAAAACTTGATTATTTTGATTTAATTATTAAGGCAAAATTAGAATATTTTGGACAAGGTGAGGTGAGAGCATATTTGCCTAAGAATAGAAAGGAATAAAAGTTACTTTCAATTAAATTTTTAAATAAAATATTACTTTTTTTTCTTATTTTTAAGTAAGAAAAATTTATCTTAATATTAAAATAAGTATACTTGTTTGCAACTCTTACTATTGTATTCTGGTTTAATTATTAAAGAAAAAATAGAATATTTGGATAAGGTTTATTTTATTGTTGTTTGTGAGCTCGAAATTTATAAGTTTGGAAACAACGATGAATAATAAAACGTATGTGTTAAACTAAATACTATAAAAATTTAAGTTACTGTAGAAGGAGAAAATTATTTATTCATATGTTGAACTCACATTCAAATCAAATTCATTTTCATTAAATGTAGTTGAGCTTAGATCATTTGTGTGCTTTGATATCATATTAAACACTTCATCTAACAATTTAAGTTATTAATATATTCTTCAATGCAATAACTAGTTTGTTGTTGCTATGTCATTTTATATCTAGCAAACATAAAAGAAGAAAATGGGAGTGAATATAAGATATACTTTTCACTGAGTTTGATCTTTTTTCGACATGATGCACCCAATATTGAAAAGAGAGTATAGTCAAGATGATGATGATCATCATCATCATCATCATTATTATTATTATTATTATTTTAAAAACTCTTCATTATGAAGTAAGATGAGATTGAAAAATTATATTTTAATAGGAAAAAATAACAAGATGAGATAGCATTTCTTTTGTTAAAGAAGAGAAATTTAAGGTCATTCTCGTTTTGTTTTAGTTTTCGATTTTGTATTTTAAATTCATTTTCAATTTGTTTTGAGTATTTATTTTTAAGTTTTTGAAAATGTATTTTATTTGTCATTTTGAAAAATTATTTCTGAAACAAGAAAACTCAAAAACACATTTGCTTTTGAATTTTTAAATGTGTACCATATTAAATGCAAAAAATTGCGCCAGAGTTCCAAAACTTTCAAACATGTACAAGAGGTCCCCGTCTTCAATCTCCCCACCCCAATTCTCATCGCCCCCAACCCATCAATGCCGCCTGGCGAGACCATTTGTGTCGCATAGCAGTGAACCATCCCAACCCACCCATACCACCCTAACTTCAATCGTCCCCATAAACAACCTGTCCCTAACCTAGATCTAGTTCAACAAAGAAGAAGCACTTTTGGTTCGCACGTCGTCGAATTAGAAAATTTTGGTTCACCTCAACAACAAGAAGCTTCTGGTTTGTGCAGAGGCGAGCTAAAGTTCGCCTGCGACACTAGAAGATGAAAAAGGTGGTCTCGCTGATGAGACCATCTGCGGTGGTGGAGGTGAGAGTCAGGAAAGAAGATGAAGATTTGGAGAATATTTGGGGATTTTATGGTAATTTACTTAAAATTAAACTTTTTATTTTTCACATTTTCGGCATTTTTCATTTCTACACTAAAAATGTTGAAAATATTCAAAAAAACAAAAAAAAGGTTGTTTTGATTTATTTTTTTTCAACAAATTTTTCGTTATTCTTGAAAACTCTTTTTCGAAAATAAGAAAGTGAACAAGTTTTTGTTATTTTGGAAAACTGAAAAATAAAAATAAAAAGACATTAAAAACATTCAAACATCAAAGGGAAGATGACCTTAAATTTCCTGACAACCTTCAATGAAAAGGTTGTCTACCATGGAATATCACTCTACATCTCACTCCACTACTTTTATTATTCCACTTATCCTTTCACTCTTCCTTGACATATCTTTTTGAAGTGGATGGGATTTATAATCTTTAATATTGTCCAAAAATGTTCCAAAATTGAATTTTTTTAACAAAATTTAAAAGTAAGACAACGACATAATTTATGAAGTTCAACACTTTACATGTTCAAGAACGGGGACAGGAAAACTCAACTGATACTAAAATGACTTAAAAATATTCTCAGTATTAGATGCAAAAAGATTATATACGCCTTTCTTTCATCGGGATCAAACCAACATACTAAGTACAAAGAGTACTCCTTTATATTGAAGAATAAATGCGAAAAAAAACTTCGTTAATACCGAAGCGGTCCACCATACAGAAAGGTTACAAAAGGATAATTCAGATCGACATCACTAATCTTAATGAAACTAAATCATAAAAAGTCGCATTTATATCATAAAACAAAAACAAAGATGATAACTAACTCTACTACGCTACGTGAAATACACACAAAGCTACATTTGAGCATGTTTGGCCTGTCTTAAAAGTGCTTTTTTTTCAAATTATGCCAAACGTGCTTTTAAAAGTAAGAACTTCACTATTGCCATCCTGTGATTTACTTGTATAAATAAATTTCTAAAATCGATCAAGAGAAAGTCATTGTTTTCATTAGATAAATACAATTTGTACAGTAAGCTAAAAGTTTTTTTTTTTTTTTTTTCAAAGTGACTTTTGGATTCCAGCTAATCTTCTGTATATAATTCTTCTTAATCTTAATCAACAAGATGAATTTTAGGGACAATTTGTCCCCACTAACAGCTGTTCACAGATAAGAATCCAAACCTCTACAAGTCACTTGATTTTTGGTTAAAATGTTGTTATTAAAAGGTCCCACAATCAAATTCTTCCCTGAAATTGACATTTGTGAAAGAAAATTAATTTTGTAGCCATCCACAGTAACTATTAGTTAACTCTTGGATTGTGTCGAGTTGTTTATATGGTACGCTTATTTATTACCTTAATTACGAGTGACGAAAATTTGTATTCTTCTTGCGGTGAAAATCAAGTAAACATAGCTCTCACAGTAAATGCTAACCAGTGTTCTAAAAAGTTAAAAACGGTTCAGGCATCAACGCATAAAACTCAAAAGATTGAGTGGTAATAATAATAATAATAATAATCAAGTAAATGAGTAAAATATGCTTTGTTTATTTAATTAATATTGCTAGAGTATTCCTATAGATTCTTTATACTTAAAGAGAATATTCTACATATTAGAGATATTAGAGAGTATCTTTAATTTTAAAGAAATTTTTTTCAAAAGCTCCAACAAACTCTTTATTTTTTACTCTTTATTTTACTTTTTCATAAAATTATTTATTTTCTTTCTTTATTTTTAGTTAATATTTATTTTTTTATAAGTCAATGATCAATGATATCAAATATGCAATAAAGAAAGTAATGTAGAAACATTAAAAATTGAAAATTTTTTAATGCATTTAATAATAGAGAGTGGGTTTGACTCTTCAAATTTAGAGAGTCAAACTTACTCTCTAAATTAAAATGTTAAAGTAAAAAGCTTATCAAAATAAAGAGCATCTCAAATTTAGATAGCATTTATTGCTCTCTATAGTGCCAATTCATAACATAAAAAATAGATAAGTTCTTTTATATTAACATTTTTTTTGGGACATAAAAAAGGGAAATGTCGAGATAACGTCTCGATATTGGGTGATGTAGATGTGGTCATGTACATCATCACATGGACACCTCTTCTCTTCATCATCCAACGAAAAGACGTCACGTCAATAATATCTTATTTTCACATCCAAAAAAAACGTCTACACTGAATTATTGAAAATTGAATGTTAATTCTTGCTTCTCACTATAAAAAATCTCAAACCACCTCTAGTGTTCACAAAACAAAGTAAAAGATAGATGGAGCAAAAGTCGCACGCACAAAATGAATGGAACAACATAGGATTAATTCTGAATATTTTTATGGAAATATAGAAAAACAAGGTTGAAATAATAGGTTACATGAGAAATTTCTGTCTCGACAAACACACTTTTTACCTTGCCAGAGGGAAAAAAAAAAATGTTACATTGACCTTCAGAGTCTTTAACACCATCTGGTGCAAATATATTAGTTCTTGATTCTACAATGGGAAGAGTAAAAATTCTCCAAAGAATCATTTGCCAAAATGATTATCAAATACATAATGATAGTCGAAGAGAAACTTCTTTCTTGGATTCGATCATCAAATCTTTTCAAACTACAAGTTCTCAGTATATACAGAAGCCTCTCTCACTTGGGGCCTCAAATAAATATAGTTAAAGACGCTGACAAAGGTTGATCATTGCTCAACTTTCATTTGAGCTGTGGGGAGAATCCCTGCAAGAATAAGATATCGTATACTCAATAAATTTTAATTATTGTGCGTAAAATCTACGTCTGATCTGTTATTTGTGCGATAGATGCTAACCGTGATAACTTTGAGTCTCATTTTGGCCAAATCCCATCTGAACAAGGCTGTGGAGATCACCCTCCCAGAATGCTGATACCTAAAAAACGAGGCGATCTTCATTCTTTAGAGACCGGATAAGAAATTTTTTTTGAACATTTTCACTTAATTCGAGTTATTTATTTACCTGAGAAACAGGTTCACTAGCATTGTCCAGAAGAGGCATTTGAATGCTTTGATTTCGACTAATTGGAGTGTTATTGAAGGGCATTTCTGTAACATTAGGAATGACATGATGCAGATTTTGTCCAGGTTGAGATTGGAAAGGATATGCATCTGATGTATATAAGTTATGAAGCAAAGATCCACGAGAACCGATCATCTGAAATCGAGGAAGATTGAAAGATCATTAACTACAGGCAAATTCAAGAGGTGTTCTGGAACTGGAAAATGAAAACCAAAATGTTTCTTACATCCTTGGACATTAGAGCTTCCATGTTGAACTCCATCCTAGGATTAACAGTAGCCAATTTCATCGAAAGGAACTACGTGTTTAAACAAGCAAGAACGTCAGCAAACTTTGTAGATAGCAAGTTAAATGGGAAACAAACTCAGGGAGGAATCTTTATACCTCAACTTGTCGTTGTAAAGATTGGACGTAGTTTATGATCTCATCGAGCATTACAGCCTTTCCAGTCACCTAAGAATAACGAAAAACAGAAGGGTATATGCTTAGAATTCTGTAAATTTCTCTTGTTAAAGTCATGAACAATTTGTTTCCTAAACGTTACTTCTAATGGGCATTTCATCGAATACCTTGTTGCAACCTGGGACGAGATCTTGGAGGACCTTCATCCTTTCACTAATCTTTTCTCGTCGAACCTGTAAAATGAAGATCGTCATAAAGGATATATGATAATCGATAATCGGAATCTTTTAACTGTAAAAGTTTCTGTAAATTCTTACTCTTTCAGCAAGACTATGGGCATCTGTAGCCTGTCCCCTTCTAGCCCTAACATGAATATAGTCCTTTGGAGGCTCTGGAGGCTTTGCATTTTCCTTCGATTGCTTCTGATTCCCATCTCCAATGGCTTTACCAAATTCATTTATATCTGCCTTTTTTGCATTACCCCTTTCAATTGAACTTTCTTCATCTGACTTGCTTCTTTTTGCACTTGATTCACTGTTTTCTGATGCAACCTGCAATATATTAACCGAGTGTGTTACTACTTTGTTTTCCAAAATCAGGGATTTAAAACCTACAAATGCTTGAAGAGAAATTAGCTTACATTGGCATCTTTGGCAGAGATTTCTTTAGCCTTACCCCTTGGAACTGATTTCCTCTTTCTTGAATTTGAAATGTTTTGTCCTGTGATGCCATTTCCCCCAACTGGGATCTGCTCAGAAACTGAAGAATTCTCCTTGGAATCCCCAAATTCGGTTTTTTCAGGGGTTGAAGATCTCGAAAACCTGCCAAATCTTGTATCAGAGGCTGAGATTCCTTCTTGAAATGAGGCATTCTTGTTTTCTTGAACCCCCATTTGGGGAGATCGAGAGATTTTGAAAAACTGATTACTCGAAACTCTCGAGAGATTACCAGAATCCTGTTTAGGCACCAATCTATGAGCCAATTCAGAATCATTATTCAACCCCAGTTTAGCAAAACAAGAAAATCTTGCAGCCCTTTCTGCGAATCCTGGATCGGTCGAAAATGGTGCAAAGCTTGGAAAGTTATTTCCAGGGATTTGCAAATTCCCCCGGATTTGATTATCCATCATCGATAGATTAACCTTTGGAGGAGAATTCAGTGGGGTGCTATAGCATGAAGTATTACCACTTCTATTTCCAGGCTGAGGAGAAATTTCCCCTGAATTGCATATGCTTCCTAGTCTACCAATCAGTTCTCTTATCACAATATTCTCTCCGCCATTTATGGCAGAGGCAGTAGCATTCGAAGCAACTGGAGAAGAAACCATTGAGCTCAATGCAGACTCAAATGGATCATTTTGATCCATCGAATTTTCCCAGAAAATATTCTGAAACTGTTCTGACCCACAATTCAGAAACATATTTTCCTTTTCCATTTTACACGGGATGAAGAAAGAATCACTAAAGTGCTCTACTTTATGGAGCGAAAACAAAAAAGTGAGACAACAAAAGCTGAAGTTAGAAGGGGAAAAGGTGACAGAATAGGGTTATGATGAAGCAGGCAGAGCGGAAAGGAGAGGAAAAGGAGAGGAAAATGGAGGAAAGTGAATAGGAAGAAAAGAAAAATGTCTGTTTGACCTTTTTTATAATAGTATGTGTGACAGTAATAATGCACACAAATCAAAGTCCGTAATAGGCGGGTGGAGGGGGGTGTAATGCCGGGCCTTAAACGTCAAACTATCTTATGTTTCATTTCATATGGAACCAGTGGAAATATACGTATAAAACTATACATACATTATATGTACATCTTCTGTACGTATAATGTATTGCAGGCAATGAAGTTTCCTTGTGGGGGGGTCGGGAGATGGCGGTGGCGGTGGCGGGTAGCTTTGCTTCCACTGGAACACAACTCTGTAAAACTGGCAATGTTTTGTCCTCTGGTGGATGACTTCAATGATTAATGCACGGTTAAAAATGGTGCCCACGGTATACTATTGGCTAATGTTTATTTCCCATTTTCTCTCTGTATTTTTGTGTATTTTAATTGTACATACAATAATGGGTAAATTTCTCTCGGACCCCTACTTAGTATAAGTGTGACAGTTATGTCCCTAACTTTTTAACAAAATGCCGAGCATAGCATATCTACCAGATGGAAAATGTTTGTTTACATTCTGTTCGAAAATAAAACTTTCGCAATTACTGCCAGAAGAAAGCCGCCACCCTCACCTAGGCGAAATGACCCCGTAACTTAGGGAAAAAGGGTGTCGGCCAGCCCCTGAACTACTGGGTGGGATGGGTCCTGACTAAAGAAGGAGTTTCAACCTGACGAATCTTGCAATAGGCCTTCTCATGTTTGTTTATAAATAAGCACACTTCTCGAAAATTCAATGTCTAATTTTCGTCACGCGTTGCAGAAATAGGGGTACAAAATGAGTTTGAATCCAGCTGAACAGTTACCATAATGGCCTTCAAACATAAAACAATCAACATTTAAAATGTCACCATTTGGTTTTTAGATATGGAGAAAAGATTAGACAATTTTAAGTGAGACATCCCATCCTAGTCAAAAATTATTTGATAAGGATACCGTGCACAAAATGTCAAAAGATTGAGGACCTCTAGAGAAATTTACCCTACACACACTGAGGAGGGAGAGAGAGAAAGAGGGGGGGTTGGGTTGGGGTTGGGGTTGGGGTGGGGGTGGGGTGGGGAGTGGTGTGGTGGGGGTGAGTTTTTTATCGGTTAGGTGATAATGTGGAGAAAATGTGGAGTCCGCATAAAGAAGTCATTTTCCTGTTTTTACTACCTATGCCTATGGTGTGGTGTTACTTTTTCTAAAGATTTTTTAAAAACAAAAAGACAAATTAGATGGGTATTTTTCAGTGGAGTGATGAGAAAAGGGAATCTAAAGGGGCTTGGATTGACCCACAAAAATTTGATTCTCCCCATTAACAAAATGGAAATTGATCGCATAATTGATACTTGATAATCATGAAGTTGGAAGGAATCTTGTTCGACTTAATTATTATTTTTTAACAATCACTTTTCCTCAAATTTATTTTAACTACGTATTCTTCCAATAAAATTATTCTTTTACGCGATTTCATAATTTTTTTTTTTTTTTTTGCTACTTTTTAACCAAAATTATCTGAAAATCAGTTTATACAGTCAATTCAAAAAAAAAAAAAAAAATTCAAAGAATAGCCCTTTTTTTTAAAAAAAAAAATGAATATTAGCTTTAGTCACCCTCTTTGTTTTTAAAGATGAATGTATTGAACTTACAAACCGTAAACCAACATAAAAATGGTAAATAATACAAGAGATTTTTCGATCAAAGCTCCGGAGATTCAGCGATTAAACGAATTGCCTAATCTTCCGTTGAGCAATCCTCAAAGGATTAACACTCAGATCAACTAGGTACAAAGAACAATTACAAAGGCATTGAGATCCACAAAGATCACAACAATCCAACCAATTTCTAACATATCATCTATAAACCAGTAAACAAGAGGATTAAGGCAATGTCCAATGGTTAGGGTGGCATCCTTACTTAGTATAAACCAGGGTTCGAATCCTATGGGAGGGCTTGGAAGGGGTTTTGGTTGTAATAGGATATACTAAAAAAAAATTACCAGTAAACAGGATTATTATTCATGGAAACAACAAAGAAATCATATCAGGATTACAACCAAGTAATCAGAATAACCGCTTCACCAAGAAGAAGAAAAGATGGAGGAAACGGTTCAGGACGTCGAAGGGAATTACACAAAGAAAACCTAGACTCTATCTCGAATCTTTTGTAAAATGAAGAGTCGCCAAGAATTTATCAACAAGTTTATATCAAACTGTAGCAGCAAGCCTACGTGTCAACTATCGAACCATTGAGCCTCAAAGCCAAAAATGCGTTTCCAGAAAACTCAACTTTGTAGCATAAATGAATTTCACAATCTCCATCTTGCTGGAAAGGACTCTCCACTTTGTTGTTACATTCAGTGCACCAATAGTGAATTTCGAATCCTTTAATTCATTTTGCTCAAATGTACCTATATAAAAAAAACAAAATGCAAAGTTAGAATATAAACTAAGAAGGAAGACTGAGTTTAAAAACATTTAGTTTAATTCAATATTGAGTAATTTCATGCAATCTTTGAATCTGTTGATGGGCAGAACTTTTGTTCCCATATCTGCGGGATTTAAGGCAGTAAGAATCTTTCTATCTTCACTAAGTCATTTTCAACTAAGTCTCTTACGTAGTGAAATCGAACGTCTACATGTTTAGTCATATCATGAAACATGGGATTTTCTGATAAATGTATTGCATTCTAATTATCTAAATGCAGCATTACATTGTCTTTGATAAAATCTAGTTCATGAAGCAATCCTCTAATCCATAAATACTCCTTTAAAGATTCACATCCAGCATTATACTTAGCCTCTATGGTTGATAAAGAAGGCCACACTTCTTTGTAACAGGAATTTCCAACTTAAGCATGAATTAGACAATGTATAAGACGATGTACTTCTCCTTTTATCTAAGTCTATGTTTGGTAATAATTTGTTTATAAACGATCACATAATATTTCATTGGATCTTTTTTTTTAAGTCAACAATTTATGTTGGTCAAAGATCCCGTCAAATATTTTTGACTTTTTTTTAAAAAAGGAATAACGAGATGTTGACACATCGTCGTTTATAAACAAAATTTATAAGCAAATTTTACCAAACAGAAATCTCCAACAAAATCGGAATCACGATATTCCTTTAATATTATAGCTAACTTTAAAAATCTTTAGCAATAAGTCTACCTTTATATCTCATATCATTTGTATTAGAGTCGCCTTCTTTAATTTTATAAAGTCATTTAGAATCTATAACTCTCTGGTTTTTCTCTCTTTTTGCCAAAACCTAGGTTTTGTTTTTATATAAAGAATTCATTTCATCTTTTATTGCTGCAAGCCAACTTTTAGAGTTTGAAAATGCAATAGATTCTTCATAAGTACAAGCCAACTTTTAGAGTCTGAAAATGCAATAGATTCTTCATAAGTAACACTCTCGTCATGCATATTATCAAAAACAATAAACAAAGTTACAAAGTCATCATTTACATATCTATTAGAAGGTCTTATATGTTTTCTAACCTTATCTCTAGCAAGTTGGTAATATTCCAAGTCATTTTAAGCATCCATTTTCTGATCCATTTGAGTTCCAAGATTCTCATTGGTATCTAACTCATTTTTATCAATATTATATGGTTGCTCTACCTCAATGAGAGTGTTTAGATATGTTTCATAACCGCTAAGATCATTAAGTCCAAAAGCATAGTATTTTCCTGTTTAATGTTCCCAAATCTGGTATTGGTTTTTATCAGACAAGACATTAGATCTTCCTTAAACAGAATATTTTTACTAATGATTACTTTAAAACCATGATTGTCTTTTATCCAAAGTCTATAGCCTTTTACATCTTCAGCATAACTTAAAAAAACACATTTAATAGATTTGGTTCTAATTTTCCTTTGTTTTGATGTGCATAAGTAGCATAGGAAAAATCCTTAAAAAAGAGTAATTGGGTATTTTCTACACCATAAAAATTCAAGAGTTTTAAAATTAGTAACCATGGAAGGACTCCTATTTATCAAATAAGTGGCTGTTTTAACAGCTTCACCTCAGAAGAGTTTGGGAAGACTATGACATAAAAGCATGCACCCAACATTATTTAACAAAGTCATGTTCATCCTTTCTATAGTACCATTCTGTTGGGGGTGTATAAATAACAGTCTTATGTCTCATGATACTATTTTCTTTACAAAAAAATTCAAAACTTGAATTAAAAAACTCAAGGCCATAATTTGTCTTCAAGACTCTAATCCTTTTATTGATTTGGTTTTCTACTAAGCCCCTATTTGGTCTTGGAGTTTTTAAACTGTAACACCCTGACTTGGAAAGCTTAAAAGAATTGATAGGTACTACTCATACCAATATGGTGCACCTTCTTTTCCAGAAGTCTATAGTTAGAAACTTCACAGTTAAGCGTGCTTGGCTTGGAGCAATTCTATGATGGGCGACCTCCTAGGAAGTTTTCTCGAGGAGCGTGCGAGTGAAGACAAAGCATGCTGAAAAGACTCATGTTGGTACAGTGAGGACAATACGTCGTCATCTAACGGTCAGGACATCTTGTCAAGTGGGACTCGGGTCGTTACAAATGGTATCAGAGCCGGCCGCCAACCGGAAATCGGGAACGAAGTGCTATGCGGGATAAAGTACTACTCCATATGGCAGGAGCCACCTCTTGAACCCGTAGGAGCCACCTCTAGAATCTCAACGCCGGGCAAAAGATCCTGATTAAGCGTGACGAGGATGTTGCGAGTCTAACGGGGGTGATTGTAACACCCAGACTTGGAAAGCTTAAAAGAATTGATAGGTACTACTCATACCAACAAGGTGCAATTCTTTTCCGAAAGTCCATGATTAGAAACTCCACAGTTAAGTGTGCTTGGCTTGGAGCGATTCTATAATGGGTGACCTCCTGAGAATTTTTCTCTGAGAGTATGCGAGTGAGGACAAAGCATACTGAAAAGACTCATGTTGGTACAGTGGGGACAGTACGTCGTCATCTAACGACCTGAATAGCCCGTCAAGTGGGACCCGAGTTGTTACAATTATCTTCGTAATCATCACAAGCCAGAGGCGTTACATGCAAGTAGGTGGTGGGAGACATAGCTTGGGTGATTGAGTAAGGGAGGCAGGCGTGGCATCTTTGGTGGCACCTCATGCTTCTTACTTTTCAAAAGGTCAGTTTCAAGAAGACAAGTTTGAAACTTGTCTTGGTAATCATCACAGTTATCTTCGTAATCATCACAAGCCGGAGGCGTTGCATTCAAGTAGGAGGTGGGAGACATAGCTTGGGTGATTGAGTAAGGAAGGCAGGCGTGGCATCTTTGGTGGCACCTCATGCTTCTTACTTTTCAAAATGTCAATTTCAAGAAGACAAGTTTGAGCTTAGATTCGTGATAGTAAATGAAGTCAAAATCTAGAGTTCTTGGTACCATTTCGAAGTACTCACTGCATTCACGTGCATTTTACCATGCTCAAAATGGTTAACCGATGAAGAAGTTATGACTTGCCAAAGTAGGCTACTTGAAACTGTTTTACTTTACCGTTTGATAAAGTACTAACTTTAAAAATTTATCGGTGACTACCCATTATTGAACTTAAGAACGTATTTCATATTCTCGAAGTTCGCTATGAGCACTTATCCGCACATATATCATATGCATTAAACGAAGGTCGAAAGTGATCAAATAGATCTCCTAAGGCATTTAAATACGTTTTTCGTAAATTTTCTTTTTAATAATATTCTCATTTTTTTTTCTTTAAATTCCGTAACTGTTATAAACTAGAGAGAAAAGTAGAGACACCAATAAACTTGTGTATTCTATTATGAACCAAAGTCCCATATATATAGGGGAAGGAAGGAATATACAAAATAATTATAACTAGGGTTACGGGGATACAATTGTCATTCACTAATACAAGATAATATTTACAACACTTCCCCTTGAATGACATATGACATTACAAAATATCTGTCTCGTTAAAACCTTGTTTGATAAAAACTCAATAGGACAAAAATATCAAACGAAGGAAAAAGAGTACAATTATTCTTGGAGTATTAAAATGAATGCTGCCTCGTTAAAACCTCGCCAGGAAAACCCAATGGGACAAAAAATTAGCTAAGGAAAAAGAGTACAGCTACTCCCCCTAGTGTTGATTGCTGTAAATCATCGAGTTGATGTATCCTAATCTTGTGAACTGGTTTCTTGAATGTAGATGTTGATAGTGCTTTTGTAGATAAATCAACTTCATCGTCACTTGAATGAATTTGTTGAAAGTTCTGGAGTATTTTGATGCTGCCTCGTTAAAACCTTGTCAGAAAAACTCAATGAGACAAAACCTGAACGAAGGAAAAAGAGTACAGCTACTCCCACTGGTTCAACTTGTATTGAATCATCCATATAATTACCCCCCTTTCCCTGATTCAATCTCTATTGAATCATCCATATATTGATCTCTTCAGGAGTCTTGTATAGGATAGTATATCAATAGACATTGATAATAGTTACCTCATTAAAAACCTTGCCAGGAAAACCCTGTGGGACAAAACATCGGCTAGGGAAAAAAGAGTGTAGCGTATATTAGCTCCCCCTCATGGAAACAGTACAATTATATTGATACTGCACATAATTATTTCAATTGTAAACCTGTACAATATCGAATATGTTTACCAAGCATATAAATAGCACATATCTGATACTATTTGTTCTTTGAATATATTCAATATTTCCGATCATTTGAACATGCTGCATCGAGCCATGTTCTATAATCAATATTATCAATACATTTAATGCAGTTCTAAAATTTGGAAGTGACTTATTCACTTCACTGAACAATTAACTTATTCACTTCAGGTGAATAATTAACCATGAATTTGAATTTAAAAATCTATTGCCACGATTTTCAAATATTATTCACAATAATGGTACATCTCAATTTCAACAATTTGTCATATAGAGTCATTTATATCATTCTTCATGTAATCTAATTTCATACTATCTATCACATTCCATTGGAAATTGAATCTATTCAAGGCATATGATATATTTAGATCGCAAAGTATCTTTATACTTTGATCAAACAAGTTTGTTAAAAACTTGAACTATATATTTCAAACATATTTAATCCTTCAAGGATTATATTGTATGCTTTAAGCATAGTATATGTTTCACGTTGTAATTGTCAAATTGCTACCACCAAATTTAAGTCGTGAAATTTTAGATAGGTAACGATTCCTATATTTCAAATAGATTTTCTCTAATTATTTCACCACAATCCCAAAGTACCGAGGTATTGATTACCCTTTTTAATCTCACTCATTGGTACTTCAAAGAATACTCCCAACGTACCGAGTTGATGATCATACATTTTGATATCACTCATTGGTACATCAAAGAGCGCAAGCTAGTAATCAGAGTAAATCATTTTTCATTAAATACATTTCTGATAATCATATAATTATAGGCACTTATTATGCATTTTCAAGCAAATAAAATATTGTATCTATGCCAGATCTTTGACATTCGTTGCGCAACAAGTCGTGTATTATGACTATACCTATAGGTATTTTACTGGCTTTACGCTTTTAAGTGTTTGGACTTCAGGTCCCAAAACTTCAGGTTTTGTAATAAGTTTAATTTAGCTTGAATGCATATTTTTGCCAACTATTTTTATGTCGATTTTCTTCAACATGTTTTCTTTTATTATCCTCGCTATCATTCAAATTATGATGCGGCTAGTTTCACAATTTGCTTTTGCATAAGTACTTTAAAAAGTGCGTTGACACAATTATCATCTCAATTTGATTTCTTTCCCTACAAGACATAACTATAGAGATCTCAATTTTCAATATTTCAAGTACTTGAACCTCTTCTGGAGATTTACAATTAATTATGTCAATAAATACTCTCTCACGAGTATACGCCTCCTCAATAAGACCATCATAATTATTTGTTCTATTTTTATGTATTTGGGCATCTTTATAAATATCGCTACGCTTCAGGCGTGCTACATATCAATATAAGATAGAGTATGAGATTTTATTAATCTCTTATGCATATTGTAATTATGTTATATTTGAACGTTTCGTTCATATTTTCAATCGAACTTCTGGTTCGTATTATCAATCGCGAGGATATATATAACATAATATGATACATTTGTTTGATTTTAAGCTACTAATATTCCCCCTAATGTTGAGAAAATTGTCCAATCAAATTGACAATCATTTTTTTCGACGTTATAGAATATCACCCATTTGGAATATATGTTCAAACAACGCATTTTTTCTCAACATTCTTTATTTTCCATTTTAGTGCATTGTGGTGGATCAATTGCACTATCAAAAAATTATATGGAAAAATTAGGCTTTAACCATAAGCCAATTATAACAGTGAGAACCATGATGTTGGTATGATGCGTAATAGAATTCCCTAAACAAAAAAGGAAGTATTTTGTTCTCAATAAAATTAATTGGAGGCGTTTAACAAGCAAAAATGTTAAACCATTTATCGATATCCCAACTAACACTTATTAAAATGTTGAGATTCATGTCCGCTAGCATTATCAAGACACATTCTTGATTATATAATCTGAAAATTTTTGCTCATAATTCATAATTTGAGCAATAATTTCACAAACTTCAGGTTGCGAACACCATGCAATCATCTAGTACGTGTATCAAATCTATTAGATATAAATAATATTTAGATGATCAACGTGGAAGATGATGAGTCCCTATTTATCACCCAAATTAATTTTCAGAAATATAGGGAATTTAATCCCTATTTTATCTAGTGATAATGAAAACTTTCATGAAAGAGAACAAACATCATATATAATTGAATTGAACAATCTTCTGGTTCTTCATTGAGTATCAATTTTAATTTTGCATCATTATTGATCCAGTGATGGTCCAACTGGCCATGCCAAATAATAAAATCAAATTGAACTTCTGGTTCAATATAAGATATAATTCAATGATTAAACATTATATAATCATATAACATTCAAGTAGTCAAATTAATCAAAGTCCTTATGACATTAGTTATATGTTTTCCTTCAGGGATAAACATGAACTCAAATGAGATATTCTTCGAAATATATGCTACTTAGAAAAGCACGTTTTTGTTACTTATTCAAAATCAACATGTCAATATTCTTCCGGAATATTGTAATATCATACTCTTTCAAGAGCAGTGAATATTATTTTATAATTGTTATACTTCTTCGGGAGCAACAACATATAAACATATTAGACTTGAATATGTAGCGTGAAATAAGATTTTGCTTTTTCAAGAGCAAAAACAAAATATTCTTCTAGAATATTGAAACGTAGCAATAACGCAATATTCTTCTGGAATATTGATTCGAATCTCATTCAATTATGACAATAATTAATATCTATTGTGCTATTTAGGAGCAAAATAATGAATTATTCTTTTGAAATAATTATATTGCTAAAATTGCAATTCTTCAAAAATAATAAGTCAATATTGTTAGCCCAAGAGTAAACTAACCAAGAGGGGGGTGAATTGGTTTATAAAACTTTTTCGATAAATAATCTCAAACTTAAAAATCAATGGGTACAAGTATGAGTACTTAGTGTTACAAGTAACTAAACTATCAATGTAGTGTGCTATATATGTGTAAACTTAATTGATAAAGCAAGTATAGCACTTAGATATAGTGTTGCACAATATAAATTGATAGAATAGAGTAAGTGCAATGTAAGTAAGTAAAAGGGATAAGAGAATGCAAACGCAATTTATGGAGGTTCAATCAACCAACGTGATCTACGTCCCCCGTTACCGAGCTCTCCGTCACGAGCAACGTCAAATGCACTATTTTGGTAACTTACAACAAGGAGTACCAAATCCTTAGGCGACTTACAACAAGGAGCGCCTATCCTTTACAATCGAGTTTTCACACGGCTCTCGAAACCAACAATCGAGTTTTGACAAGGCTCTCGAAACCAACAATCGAGTTTTCACAAGGCTCTCGAAACCACAAGATATAATGAATTGAATTTACAATTGAAATAACTCTCTTGACAAATGATATACTCAAATTAAGTACCGAGAGAGTTAGGCTAACACTTCAATAGACAGCAATGAATTAAGCTCGAGTGTTAGAGAAAAACTTTGATGCAAATGATAATGAAAAGTTCAATGCAATCAAACAAAGTTTTTCAAATGATCTCTTGTTAAAAATATTGAATCAAATAAAGTACCAAGAGATGCCACACTTGAATAATTAACAATAAGTTAAGCTCAAAGTTTTTAGGCAATGGAACTTTGATGAATCAAATGATAATGAAAAATGTAGCACATATAATCAAAGTTCCTTAATTGGAATTTCTCTCTTTTAAAAGATTAAAACAAGTTTAGAACAAAGAGAGACTTACACTTCAATTCCAATATAGTGTGAAGATGTTTAAGAAGTTTAAACAATATAAAACCAAGAATCTTCACAAAACTTTCTTCCAAAAACTTTGATGAAATTGATAAAATAAAGTTTAGATCAATCAAAGTTTTATGAAAATAAAAGATGAATATAAACCAAGTAAGAACAATAAATTTTCACAAGAAAGTTTGTATAAAATCTTTTCTATGTTGTTCCAATTGAATGTGAATGAGATGGCTATTTATAGATCAAAATATTCAAATTCAGCAACTTTCGGTTGACCAATTCTGGAGTTTCGGTCGACCGAATCATTAATATAGCCGTTACACATTCAACCGTTGAACTTTCGGTTGACCAATTGGTCGACCGAAACTTTCGGTTGACCAAAAGTTCGGTCGACCGAAAGTCAACTGTTGACCGTTGACTTTCGGTTGACTTTTGAAAAATATGAAAATTTTCGATTTTTAGGTTTCTAACTTGTTTTTCAAAGTGGTTTAACATAGTATAATCATGATTTAAGATCAAATAACCTTTGAAAGACAATCTTGACTTAGATAAAAATATTTTATACAAGTGATGAATTTTCAAGTAAGTTTCTTGATGCATAAAAAATCATTTTCGAACTCGTTGAATTTCATCGCTAAAGATTGAGAGTGTTATACCTTTACATAAGTTAAATCAACTCTTGAACTTGAACTCTCATCTTGTATGCTTGAATTCTTGATCTTCATGTCATGCTTTTCAACTTCAATTTTGATCTTTGAATATCTTCAATTCTTTCATGATCTTCTTTGCGTCTCATGTGCTTGATCACATAGTTTTGATTTATATCTTTGAGAGACGATTTGAACATAGAGTGCTTTAAATATTTATCATTACATGAAACACTTGAAGCACACTAGTTAGTAACACAATATATTCTTGTTTGTTATGATCAAAACAATAAGGTTAAGTTAACCATAGGTCAACAATTTCCCCCTTTTTGATTATGACAAACAAGATGATTTGTAATGATAATATAAGCAATTGAAGCATATAATCAAAGCATAGGGAAATGAGAATAATTGATAAGTTCAATTTTAGCATAAATTCCCCCTATCTTATACAAACCATGAGGCATAATCTAGCATATAATATGATCCTTTTTATGCATATAGATTATCCAATGTCAAGCAAATCAAATAATCACCATATTTTCCCCCTTTTGGCATAAACAAAAAGGTGGCATCTATCCCTTAATCATGAGCATAGGTGTGATAAGCATAATAATGGGGCACAAATAGAATATCTTGATTGTAATCAAATTCCCCCTTAGTAAAGCATTCCCCCTTAGTGAAATATTTGTAGCATGAAATGAGTTAAAGGGTTTAACAATGCATTTTGTCAAAGTATCAAAACAATTTTGGTCAACAATCATATCACTCTTAAAGTCAAAAATAAGTGATCAAAAGTAATGTAGTACAAGAGTTTTATGAAGAGGAGAAGATGATTTCAAGTCATTTAGGGATTGTAAATGAAAATTTTGAAATTAAAAAGAAATCCCTAAAATCAGCCACTTTCGGTCGACTGAAAATATATTGGTCGACCGAAACTCTGCAGGAGTGAAAAACAGGTAGCTGCAGTCACTTTCGGCTGACTAATGGTCGACCGAAACTCTGGTTTCGGTCGTACAGTTGGTCGACCGAAACATCTTTCGGTTGAACGCTTGTTCGACCGAAAGTAGGCCGAAAATAGTTTCGGTCGACCGAAATCTGCAAAAATTGATTTTTACATGAGATTTCGGTTAAAACATGTATGTAACATAAACTTATGCATAAGACACAAATTAGCACTATGTTACATATTCATACTCATACCTCTTTTCAATGTGTAAGAAATTTTTATGAAGAGCAAGAGATTTAAATAAAAAAAAATGTTCAAAAAAAAAAAAAAATGTTCAAAAAAAAAAAAAAAATTCTAAATCATTGATCATTCAAGGTTCAAGAGGTATCAAAGAAATTTACCTCATCCTCAATAGTCATGAAGCACATGTTGGCCATTTCATTTTGCCTCTCATCTTCATCTTGCTCATCATCACTTTCATCCCAAGTGGCTTGTAGAGCTTTCTTTTTGAAGAATCTTTTCTTGCTTCGACACTCGGTACTTTTGTGACCGGGTTTGTCGTAATTGTAGCAAACAATCTTTTCATCTTTTTCTCTCTTTTGGATTCGATGATTGTTGCGAACGCCTCTCCACTTCTTGATAAGGATAGCAAGATCATCAAGTTCCTCATCACTTGTGTTTGAGTTTGATGAGCATTTACCATGTAATGATTTAAGATCAATTTCGCGCTTGGCCTCTTCTTTTCCTTTTCTTGTCCTCTCCTTTGTTTCGGCATTGTTGAGCTCATAAGTCATCAATGTTCCATAAAGCTCCTCCAATGGATGTGTGTTGACGTCTATCGTGTTTTCGATCAACATCCTCAAAGGATTCCAATCTTGGGAGAGAGACCTAAGAATTTTACTAACAAGTTCACCGTTAGTAAATTTATGATCAAAGCCTTTAAGACCATTTACAATATCGGTAAAACGAGTAATCATGCAAGTAATGGGCTCATCTTGTTTCATAAAGAAATTTTCAAAATCTTTAAATAAAAGATTTGTCTTAGTTTCTTTCACTTTGCTTGTACCCATGTGTGTGATTTCTAATGTATGCCAAATATCAAATGCGGAATCACATGTGCAAATACGATTAAATTCATTTTTATCCAAAGCACAATAAAGTATATTTTTTGCCCTAGCATTTAAAGTCAATTTTCTTCTATCATTATCATCATATTCCTCTCTAGATTTTGAAATAGTTTGATCCGGTTTTCCATCAACCTTAATGACCATAGTAAGCTCATGAGGACCGGATTCAATGACATCCCAAATATTATAATCAATGGATTGAATAAAAATCATCATTCTAGTTTTCCAATAATTATAATTTGTACCATCAAAGAAAGGATGACGATTTGTAGAATGCCCCTCAAGATTATGGTTAGCCATTTACTCAAGATTGTAAAATCTTTTAAAAATGAGCACCTAAGCTCTGATACCAATTGTTAGCCCAAGAGTAAACTAACCAAGAGGGGGGTGAATTATAACTAGGGTTATGGGGACACAATTGTCATTTACTAATACAAGATAATATTTACAACAGTAATAATTAAATAAATTCTAAAAATATTTTTATTACATCAACATGAATAAATAGGGACGTCATAATTTTTGGAGCGTTACAATTTGACAATATTTAATGAGTAATAACTAGTAAATGTTTGTATAGGTGGTTGATTGATGGGCATCATTAACCACATGACCAGTAATATTGGTAGATAATAATACGCCACTAATTGTGAATTGATCAATAGTTTGCAAATATCAATCAATAATTTTCAGAAAATTTGTGAAAATAAAATAATGATTGTAATATAGTCATCTAATACTATTGCATTTTCAAATTTTTTGTGAGAAATGAAGTGAGTTCACTTAAAACAATAAATAAGGGATAAATGGTATAAATAGAAAATATTGATAAAATTTAATACCCTAATTATATTAACTACCATTTCTTAATCCGTGTGAAAATTACCACAGGACTATCTTTTTGGAACGGAGGGAGTAAATTAAATGAATTTAATATTTTTGTTATCGAATTTAAACAAATTGAATGCCACCTAAGTTCTAGATATAATTTGTAACTCTGATGTGTGAATTAGGAACTTAAAATTTAGCATATCGTGTAATTTCCTCTTTAAACATTCAACAAATTTGGGCCCATGGAGATCTTTCTAAAACTGCAAATAGAACTTTAATTTGATAATCTCTCAAAATTCTTTAGTTGTTTGCATGATTGGCATATTCATAGGAGCCGAAGAAAGATAAAAGAAATTGTACTAAATTGATATATAGAAAAAATATAAAATAAAAATGTAAATGGACTTGGAACAGGCTTGAACTTCCCTTTGCCCTGCATAAATACGTCGGTATATTGGTTTGATTGACAAAGGGTATTTCTTTGTTCAAATTCTTGAATTCACAATTATTGAGAAGGGTCAAGGAAACATCTCTCTCTCTCTCTCTCTCTCTCTCTCTCTCTCTCTCTCTCTCTCTCTCTCTCTCTCTCTCTCTCTCTCTCTCTCTCTCTCTCTCTCTTTTGGTCTTTTGAATTCCTATTAGAGTAATTTGCATAAATACCCAACTTTTAGTATTATAGATGTAACTTACCTCCTTTACAAATACGGAATACCACTAATTAATATTCAAAAAACTTTTATTACTAAAATTTAAGTTCTTCAAAACATTTATCATAATATGATACCTTTAAAATATCACAACCTGACATCTTTCAAATTTTTATAATAGTTATGACGTACTTTTTATGAAAGTTAAATAGTGACGTCTAACAACAACATACTTATCTTCAATATAGGTTGCTAGAATCTTGTTTGAGGAGAGGGAGGTAGCATGGTGTTGGTGACGCGGTGATATGAGAATATTATAGGGTTTGAAGATAAAAGAAAAGTAAGTAAAAATTAATTAAATTTTTAATGTAAATAAAATTCTCTTGAGAGATGTAAAAGTAACATGTAGTTCAATTATTCCTTCCTATTAACATCCCACCCGCGTCTCTTTGAAAAAAATTAAAATTTGGAGTAATTTTAATTGCAATAAATTATACCTGCACAAACATCAAACTTTGGTCAAGAAAAAATGCGCATTTATGTCATCGATTTCAGAGGTTATCCATTCCAATCCCACTTTTATACACTATTTTTAATTTAAATATTCTTTTTTTATTAAATATAATTTGGCACCTCTATCAATAATACTTGCATTTTTTTTATACGATGCACGAAAGTTATTCAAAAATATCAATCACAATAATTATAAATACATGCTTAACTTAAACTCATGAATATTTGTATTTAACCAATAAAATTATATTTTTTTACTTATATAAAATCAAATAGTTAAAAATAATAATTACGTAAATCTAGCAATTATCATGATATAAAAAAATTATATTAAAAATCGTATACCATATAACATCTACGCAACTATTAAAACTAAGAATGATTGAAAAAATTTGATTCATTATTAACCATAGTATTAACGTTTTTTTGCATTTACCTCTCGTATTTATCATTTCTCCAATTTTCTTTCAAAAACATCAATCACAATAGTTATAAATGTTTCATTAATTATATGTTTTTATACGTAAATCTAAATAATATAATTAAATCGGAAACATTTTTTTATGTTTTTTTCATAATATAATATGTTTAAAAACATTCTTTTATGTTTTTTGATCAAATGTGATTAAAAAATGGAAAGAAAAATGTATGTGGTTAAAAAGTGATTTGAGAAATTATGGCTTAAAACTCTTGTTTTTTAACACATTTTGCTAAAAAAAAAACACACATTTTGCTAAAAAAAAAATTAAAAAAAAAATGTGTTTTTTAACACATTTTGCTAAATTAAGAATAACAAATAAATAAAATAAATCGTTAAATAATAAATTTAATAATTATAAAATCAACATGAAATAGAGACATAATATGATAAACTATTTTAAAATATCACTTTTCTTTTCTAAAAGAAAAAAAATAAAGATCTGTTCAATAACTCTATTTTATCGTGTATAAACATATTTTTTGTTCATTATCTAACATGCAAATCACGTATTTTGAAATAATGGGTCTCATTATTTGTTTCTTGTATTTTAACATTTTTCGTTTTTAATTTTCATTCAAAAACACCAATCAAATTATACCTCGTCAAATAATAATTTTAATAACTATAAAAACAACATGAAATAAAGACATAATATGTTAAATTACTTTAAAATATCACTTTTTTTTCTAAAAAAAATAATTAAGGATCTATTCAATAATTTTATTTTATCGTGTACAAACATATATATATATATATATATATATATATATATATATATATATATATATATATATATATATATATATATTATTTTTTATTTTTTATTTTTCATTTTCTAACATGCAAATCACGTATTTTTGAAATAATGTGTCTCATTATTTGCTTTTCCTATTTTAACTTTTTCCTTTTTCCAATTTTCATTTAAAAACACCAATCAAATAATAATACATGAGGTTAAAAATTTTGAGGTAAAAAGTAGTGGTTGAAAATTAGAGAGAGAAAAGTTTGTGGTTAAAAATTGATTTGAAAAATTGTGTGATTTATAAAAAAAAAAAAGTACATTTACCAAACACGGGCTAATTCATGAACATTAAAATGCAAAAAAAAAAAAAAAAAAAAAAAAAAAAAAAAAAAAAAAAAAAAAAAAGATATACATATGCAGCTGTCAGACGACAACCGAAAATTTTGGAAAAATATTTGAAATGTGAATGGGATGTCAGTTTATTTGACGTCCCATTTCAAACGTTTAAACCATTAAAAAAAATTGAAAAGTGAACAAATGGCAGTATCTTCTAGTGCAAGACTTTTGCACTTTAATATATAGTATAAATATAGATTGAGAAAAATAGATGAAATTAAAGTGTAAATATTTCCAGTACCCTTGGATTTTTTTATTTTTTTTTAATCATTCAAATAATTAATTTCCTTTCAATTTTTTAGTAAATCTTTAAGAAAAGTGGAAAAATATTTGGTTGAAAAGTTGATAAAAAGTTTGATTCTCATTAAATACGTGGTTAAAATTAAAGTTGACTTTCATTTATATTTTTATCATTTTTTCTATTTCTAAATAAACAAAAAAAGAGTAAATTTGTTTCTTTGGTAAATTCATCATATTTTTACCCTATGGCAAGCTTAACCTCCCACAACCCCCCCCCCCCCCTCCCCAACCTGCGAAATTAAAATTAATTTTGGCTTTAATTTAGTCAATGTTTGGTGGATATTAAAATCAAATATTTTTGTAAATTTTGATAAAATTGATGAGAAGTATGGTTGAAAAATGGTGGGTCCCATTAAATATGTAATTGAGATTGATTTTTGACTTTAATTTAAATTAAGATCTAAATTTTAATTTGTAAATGAACTTAATTTTTCCAAGCCAAGGAGCTAAATAAGGGAAGATGACAACGGAAACTGACAGAGATTAACTTTTGTAATAACTAAATAGAAATGGGTAAATATGTTTCTTTAGAGCAATATTAGGGTAGGGGAAAAATTCATATTCACTTTTTCAAAAATAGTGTTACAACTTGGGGGGAAATAATGCCAAATGGGAGGGGAAAACTGGAAACCAGGGGTGAAATATAACCCCACATTTACAGAATTCCACCGCAAGTGGGGTGTTTTTTTTATTTTTTTATATATGGATATATGGGGATATATAAATTTATAATTTATACCAATTCATATCAATTAACGTCTGCACAAAAGCATCTACAGAATTTTTATTTTAAACTTTCCATGCATATAGCCATTGCTCAAGAAATTTCTGAAACAAAATTACAATTTCTGGGCCATATTCGACGGTAATAATTTTTTATTTTAACGGCTATATTTGTTAATAAAAATACGATGAAAAATTTCTATAAATACTTATCTTTTTCACTCTAAACTTTCACAAAGAAATCCTCAATCTATCAATTTTTTCATTTGCATTTTTATTTCTTTCCTCTACAATTTTTGAAAAAAACAATGGCAAAGAATTCGAAAAATTTTCCCCTGTACATTATTTGGGAATAGGTTTTCCTCCTAGATTTTTCCCCAACACTAATATTGCTCTCAATAAGGGTCCATTTTATAAACATTTATTTTTAATGAAAAATGTATTTTCTAGGTGATTTTCAAATTTTTGCGCTGTTTGATTGCCCAAATTTTTCACGGAATTCGTTTTCCAACTTATTTAGAAATTTGGTATTTTTATTTGATTTTGAGGAATTCGTTTTCTAAGGGGATAGGAGCTTTTATTTTAAATGGAAAATCTTTTACCATTTTTATCGCGGTTGATCCTTTTTTTGTTGTTAATTGATTTTTTTTAAAAAAATTAACATTATTATTATCAATTATAAATGTGTAAAAAAAAATTTAATTAAAATAGCTAAATTTTGTTTTATCTTTCATAAAAAATAATGTCAATCAAATAATAAAAGTTGAAAATTTTTTCACTTTTTTCACCAAGAAAATTAAATCAATCAAACACATTAAACTACAAATTCCCAAAAATTCATTTTTTTTCCACCCAAATTTCACCATCGCTAATAAACAAAGTCTAAAATGTCATTTTTTTTTTCTACAACCCAACACCCCCCCCCCCCCATATTGTCATTCGAATTTGCAATTATCCATTAACATTATTATTATCAATTATAAATGTGTAAAAAAAAAATTAATTAAAATAGCTAAGTTTTGCTTTATCTTTCATAAAAAATAATGTCAATCAAATAATAAAAGTTGGAAAATTTTTCACTTTTTTCACCAAGAAAATTAAATCAATCAAACACATTAAACTACAAATTCCCAAGAATTCATTTTCTTTCCACCCAAATTTCACCATCGCTAATAAACAAAGTCTAAAATGTCATTTTTTTTCTACAACCCAACACCCCCCCCCCCATATTGTCATTCGAATTTGCAATTATCCATTTCTCATGCATTAGTACATGGGCGGTTGTGCTGCAAGTAAATTACATAATTTCTCAAATTGCTTTTTAAATAATAACATTTGCTCTATGTAATTTTCAGTCGCTACTTTTTATCTCAAATACAAAAATAAACCAATTCTAAACGAAAACGTGTTACCAAATGAATAATACTATATATCAATATTGGTGTTAAAATAAAACAACACATTATATAGCAACACACGATGTATCATTTAAAATTTTAAATGACTTTCTACATTTAATTGAATTATAGTAGTAAGTAAAGTGCTATTATTGTTTTTAAAAGTAGTTGGGGTGATTGATATTATTAAAATTAAATCAAATTAAATTAAATAATAAATTGTTTGCAATTTTTGATAAATAAATACTTTATTAAAAATTTCATCCAATTCCTCGAAATATATATTGGACAAATATTTAAAATGTTAGTTTAATAAGAAATTAAAGCATGTGTCATATATAAAAAGATAATCTGACATCGTAAAATATTAGATAAATCATAAATTGATTTACAAAATATTTACGATAAATCTCTTTAAAAATATTTAAAAAGTTGTGCATAGATAAATCTAACTAATTTATGAGCATAATGATAAAAGTTTATTATTACGTAAGTTTAAGCCAACATTTTTTTTTCTAAAAGAAGTTTGAAATTATTTATTTACATTCTTAATTAGCAATGTTTTCAAATCCCACTCGACTATCAACTTGATTGAAGAACCGGATCAAGGGTTAGAGGATCGACTCGAGGACAATCCTTACATTAAAATAATATTAAATAATATTAAAAATCATAAAATAAAATAAATAAAAAACCCGAGTCAACTCTGGTCTAGGTGAACCCGGGTCGTTGACCGATTTTGACCCTACCGGGTTTAGGGATCACATGGCCTGGGTTGCAGGTTTCTGGGTCAACCCGGCTTGGGTTGGGTTTTAACATTGTTAATTAGAATATAATTAAAAAATTAAACTTTTTATATGAATTAATTAATAGTTTTAATAAGAATCTTAGCATTTCTACTTTTAATATATTGTAGATTGTAGATGTATTGTAGATTTAAATTTATATTAAATAAATTAAAAATATATATGAGATGATGATGATGATGATATGAAATCATATTATAATTTATAACATTGTAAATTATTATATAATAAATTAATTTAATACAAGATAAATGAGAAAATATAATAATTTGAAATTATGTTATAATATTGTAAATTGTTAGATAATAAACTAATTTAATGAATTATTTAACAAGGGAAAGGGTATAATAAGTATATAACTAAATATATAATGGTAAAATAGGTATTTAAATTATTCCCTAAAAAAAATAGTTCAACAAGATTTTGTCATGTTGCTCTATATAAATAAAATTTATAAACGATATTTTGCCAAATTACTCACTTCGTCCTATTTATATAAGTTGATTTAACTTTTCACACGAATTAAGAAAACATATTCAATGTTATTGAAAAAGTAATTTTTGTAAAGAAAATTCTCAAAATACCTTTATTTAAGTATCAAAATTACTTAGGGTGGTTATATTTGCACCACAATTTCTTATAAGTTATAACTACATTACATTTGAATTGCATTATTGGTCCATAATCTTTATAGATTATTACTTTTATTTTATTTATTTTTTCATCAAGTTCTCATCATTAAATTTTCAACAATCGAAACTTTTTCCTTCATAATGGTTTCGTCTAATTTTTTTTATTATTATTATCGTGCTTTAAAATAATGAACAAGTATTCAATTAAAATTTTGATTTTTTTAGTTAATAAGTTTGAAAGCGGTAAATAAATCTTTTTAATCTCTTTTGATAAATTTTTTTGACAAAAATTGATAGAAGAGACGAGATATATTAATTAATGAAAGAATTAAAATAAAAACACAATGAAAAAAGTTGGGGGACATAATTGTAATATTGATTAAAGATTATGAACATTTCTTGCAATTAAAATGTGGTGTCCATATAAAAAGATGTAGATAGATATGTAGATATATAGATAGATATATCTATACTACTTTTAAAAGTCCATTAAATGGATAAACTTTTTTGAATTATTTTACCCTCGCATCTTTTTAATAATTTCGTATTCACCCTTAGTTTTAATTAATGTACATTTTTTAATATTTTATTTATTTTATTTTAGTATTATCAATAAAAAAATTTCAAACCAATAACTCTCATATAATTTATTAATTAATATGAGAAAAAGAAAAAATGTGTACTTCTTAAATATATATATATATATATTTTATCCTCAAATATTTTAATAATATCACATTTACAGTTAACTTCACCACATCCATAAAAATAGAGTATTGTGAATATTTATTTCTTTGTTCAGAAAGTCAATTATTGACGTATGATGCGTATAAATTTATTTATTTTTTCTACAAGGCTGCATTTGATATTAAGGGTGGAATTCGGGTGAAAAGAAAATGAATTCCTGTGAATTAGAAGTTTTATGTGTTTGAATGATTTAATTTTCTATTGAAAAAACGGGAATTTTTCAACTTTTATTATTTAATTGACATTATTTTTCATGACAAATAAAGCAAAACTTAGTTATTTTAATAAAAAAAATCATTTTAATACATTTGTTCTTGATAATAATAATTTTAATTTTTGAAAAAAATAAATCAATTAACAACAATAAAAATGATCAAACGCGGTGCAAAATCAATTTCCATTTGTCAGGAAAACAAATTCTCCTATATAGGTTGGAAAATCAATTCCTCGTTTTGCAAGAAAAGAGGTGCATGGAGTTAGAAGTTGGAAATCTTTTTCCTAGCAAAAGTTTGGCAATCAAACACTAGAAGTAGGAAAAATGGCTGGAATTTTTTTTCTTTTCCATGGAATTCAAGCCTATCAAACGCACCCTAAGGGTATGATTGATTGGAGGGTGAAAAAGGAAAATGAAAATCATTTTTCATGGAAAACATTTTTCCACCTCCACCAAAAGAAAATAAATTAAAGGATTTCAAGGAAAATTCTCACTTTTTGGCCTTGGATGAAAAATAATTTCCATGGAAAATTTGTCAATTAAATACTTGAAGATGGAATTTGACTATAAAATATTTTCTTTTTCATCTTTTCTCGTGCAATCAAACACACCATAATATTAATTATATGAAAAATTAATTAAGTTTTGTTTCCAATCAATTTAAATTCTTATTGTATTAAATTTTTACATTGAAATTCTAAAGTGCAAATTTCTTGAGAAGATCATTTGTTTATATTTTAAGTTGGTTTATATTTATACATTTTTATCATGTATTTGAATTTTAAAGTGAAATTTTAGTTTTTCAGTTGATAAAAATGTACCGAGGTATGCACAATCGTAAGTTAATATTTTGTAAATATGTATTATATTTTGTTCACCTTGATTCTTTTTACTATGCTTCTGAACTTATTTTATTATCATATGTTTACTATGTCAACAATGAAAATAAATCAAGAGGGCATGCTGTTATTGTTTTTGTTCCCTCAAATCAATGAACACGTTTCATTAGGTTGTAGCAAAATTTTAGATGATGGGTTGTTGAGGTTTTATCAATTTGAAGAAATGTGTGTGCTACTTTGGGATTCACATCACTATGAATCAATTTGTTGAGACAGAAATTTGAAAACACCAATTTTAGAACAATTTTCTTGATGAAACATTACTCTAATTAAAGATATCTTATGTGTCTCGAATAATCATACTTTAGTAGGGAATCTAGATAACATCTCAGTTTTTCTCAGGCATTTATGATCAAATGTTGTTCTGAGTTCTAATTTCACATACATGATAAGCATTTTTTTACGCCATATTACAATTGATTTTTTCATCTTGATTCTAAAATATGGATAAATTGTCAAATGATGTTTATCATTCTTTTGTCACTGCAACATTAATGGATTGATTATGACCTTATTCAATCAGAAGAAGAAATCCTCTCAAATCCAATTTCTTCGAATAAGGTAGTCTAAGAATACATTTCAGAATATACAAAATTTAAAAAAGATAACAATCATTAATCAAAATGAAGATAAGGGTATTATTGATAAGTGTATTTCGTACTTAGAAATTTGAATAATGTTTAGGGTAAATTGAGTACGATATTAAGATTGTTTAAATCAATACTCTGAATATTTATCATCTACACGTTATATAGACTGGTGTTTTAGTATCAGTACTAGTGCTAGATATCATTATTCTCAGAGCCGGCCCTGGGCCTAGACTGCCCAGGCGACTGCTTTGGGCCCCCAGATTATGAGGGCCCCAAAAATGTTTAAATCATTTTTTTTCTTTTAAACAAGCCCAAACCTGTAATGGCCTAAACCTATATTGGCTTTTTTTTAAACAATTTCTCAGGCGTTTCCTCTTCCCCATTTCAGTGAGGCGGCAGAAGACACATAATTTAATGTGAAAGCGAAAACTTCCCAGATTATATTTACGATCGTCAATTGTAACTTCAAAAAGCTGAGCTTATTATCCTTTTTTTTTTTTTTTTTTGGTGAAATAAAGCTGAGCTTATTCTTAGTAATCTTGGAATCTTTAATTTTTATAAAACTCTTAACCTTTTGTTCTATGCATACTAGTAACTATTTTAAATGAGATGTCACAATCACTAGCCTTTAGGATTTTCGTTTGTTCTTTTCCTTGCTCATATTTAGATATTTTTGAAATCTTAGGAACGGATTGACGATAGTGTCTATCGAAAAGGCCTGTTATAACAGATTGATTGTAACAGTTTAATTGTTAATTTTTCATAAAAAATAGCTGGAAGACTGAATTTAAATTGATCTTAAATATTTTGTTTATTAAAAAAATGTTTATATTTTTAGTATTTATTTTTCAAATTTTTTATCAGAAGGACCCCATATAATGTTTTGCTTAAGGTCTCCGATATCTCAGGGCCGACCCTAATTATTCTTATAAAAACTTATAAAAAGACGATAAGAAAAAAAAAAGTTAAGAACTCAACATCGGATTTTGAACTATTTACAATGTCGCATTCAATTTACTAGCAAAACATAGAAACAATATACACGATCAAAAAATCATCAATTAAATTACTGAAGTAATATGTTAAACAACTATTTTAATTTATTTAAATTCAAATTTACAACACACCTACTCTCAACTATTCGACTCAAATGTCCCTAATGAGAGTTGGTCCTAGGTTTATATTCTAAAATATGAAATATATGAATATATATACTTCATTGTTATGAAGTGTTTCGTAGTTCTCTTCTAATAGAAAAAGAAGGTACAAAAAAATAATTTGATGCATTGATTTCAAATCAAATACACTTATATCTTAAAATTCGTAGGATCGGAGACAAAAAGTAAATCAAAAGACTTGTTCATCTCGATTTTTCAACTCCAATTCGAGCTCGCCACCCCAATCCTACCAATTGTCCCCCCTTATAAGCACGAGTTTTTTTAAATTTTCAAACTTCGAAGATAGGCCACTTCGTCGGCAAAGAATATACCATTAATATCTTTCACACTGAAAATTATAAAAAAAATAAAGAGGGCTCAATAAATACTACAAACCCTATTGATCTAACGTGACATTCAATCATTGATACACTACACGCAAACATATGCAACTCCCTTTATTTGACTGCATTTAATATAGGATTACCGACACCTGTTACATCCCTGTTGGTGAATAAGAACAGTAATCGAGGTTGCAAATTATTAATTTTTAAAAATAATTAATTACTGACACACTCTTCATTTTTTTACAATTTGTTTTTGTTTTTAAGAATAATTTGACAGAAAAAAAATGAAGAAGTCTCCTCCAATTAAAGCCTGGAAGGAATCACGTAGGACTTTTAATTATTATAATGTGTATTTAATTTTTTAATTATTTGATAGACCTTTTGTTTGAGGAACAGTACTGTCAGATTTTTATTGCTTAATATTTATTATGGAATATTTAAAGAAAAGTCCTTGTTTGCTTATGTTAGGAGAAAAATAATTATGTTTTGAGTGAATTTTTAAAATTTGGGTTTTAAAATAATTCATAAACCTTGGATCCAAGTTTACGTGGGAAAAAAGATTAGGAATCTAAAGCTACAAAATCTTTAAATAAATAATAAAAAAATTACTTATGTGCTAAGAAATAACTTTGTCGAAATAATGGGTTATTATTAATTTTCTTCATATTTGAGATTATCAAATATATAATTAGGTAATAGGTTTCTTCCAAATTCTGTAGGCTTGTAAGTCTTGACATTATCTTTTGGTTCATTCCGAATTCCATGTCGTGGGAAAAGTTGAAAAGACCCATATTTTTTAGAGGAGTAAATGGTCCGATTTTATGGATTTTTGACAAATTTTGAAATCAAATCGTTTAAATCGATTTGAGAAAAATTTAAACATAAATCAAATCATTTAAAATGATTTGAGAACAGTTTGAGAAAAACTCAAACCTAAATCTAATGGTTTTGTCCGATTTTAAACCGCTTATTTTATCATTTTTTTTTTTGCGTATCTACTTTTATACTATTAGTTTATTGATTTCGATATATTTGTATATTTTATTGACAATAAATAAATCTACTATAAATTAAAATACTAACTAAATCAAAACGAAATTACAGTAAAATTACAATTTAGTTATTTTGTCGAACCTTTTAAACTAAAATGTTACAAATAAAAGTCACGACAACGTTAAGTATATAAGACCAAAAAAATAACACGATATCTAATAAGACCTCTGTGATCATCATATCTAGAAAAAATAGGTTTATTGATTAGATAGAAAATATAACTTGTCACGATAAAAAAATGTTTATTAATTAGATAGAAAATATATAATCAATATAACAATTACATAAGCTTATCGTTGTCTATTGTAACGAACTCAAATCATTCATCGAATATATTTAGATGGAGATTATTGGATTTATTTAAATTTTAAAGTATAATAATTGTATAAATTAACAAAATACCCATATAACTATTGAATTTGATATATTGGCCGAATTTCCGAAAATCTTCCATTTTGTATTTTTATATTTTTTTCTTTGATCTGATTTGGTTTCAAACCGCAATTAAAAATTTCAAACCTATATATATCAAACCCGATTTGGTTCGGTTCAAAATCATTTCATTGACATGTCCGCGTGGCACCAATCCAACAGTTTCTAAAATGCAATTTCGATTCGATTTGACGATTTTTGCTTACAACCCTAATATTTTTCACCGTGCAGTTCTATAACCATATATTAAAACGAGTGAGCATATACGCGCCTGTGTTCTCCTAAGAAATTTATAATTAAGCCTCTATTTGATAAACTGTTTAAAAACGAATGTTTATAAATATTGTTTATAAATACGACGTGTTAAAATTTCATTGGTCCATTTTTTTATAAGTAAAAAATTATAGAAAAAAATATTTGACTAGCTGAAATTGATGATTTTTCTTTTCTTTTTTTAAATGGATCAATAAAATATTATTATGTGATTGTCCATGAATAAAATTTCTAATCAATTTTTACTATTTCTCTCTTTTAGGCTTCGGTAATTGACCGACTATAAAAGTCATTGTACACCCTATACCTATAAACGAAATCGATGCCAATATTTTTATTCTTGTTGACGTTTGACTGTTTTTATTTATTGCTTATAGCCCACAGATCTGTTTTGAAATTTGTGTGCGTTAAGTAATAACTGACTTTTATTTGTCGGTTACAAAAATATTTCTATTAAAAATGTTAATTTATGTCATAATTGATTTAATAAAACAATGTTGTAAAACTGTAAATGCCTGAAGAGACGTAAGATGTCTCTAATGATTAATTATTTTTTTCATTTTTTTTTTTTTTTTTTTTTTGGTTAAACTAGAACGAGGATGAGTAATTGAATCCCAAATCTATGCCTTGTTTGTCTAATTTTAAAAGTTGCTAAAGAGTTAACCTTTTTGTTAAGCCTGTGTTCGGGAAATTTTGTTTATAATAAATACAATTTTTAATACCAATTTTTAAGTACACATATTTTCTCCCTCTCCAATTTTTAACCACACATTTTACTTAGAAAATACAAATAACACCAATCATTATTATTTATAACAGTTACCGAAGAGGGCATAATTCAAAATCAAATATTAACCTCAACAAACATTCTCAGCTACTACAAATATATTAACCTCACAATCTATGGAATACAATACTATTTATTACGCCTAAAAAATACTAATAATTTTATCCGAACACTTTAATTTCTTATTAATTCTATTTAATTGAAAGAAAAACTAAAATATTACTTGACCTTGTTGGCTAAAATGAAAAAAATAAAATAAAAATTAATTTAAATTTGACAAAAATAAAGAAACTTTATCGACCAGTACATCAAAGAAAGAAAGCAATGCTTTCTAGACCTCAAATAAAGTCACAAAACAAATGTGGTTCTTCTCCTTGTCAAACATCTTTGTAAAATCGGATTGATTGCAAGCTTCACAATCGATCGAGTCGAGGATGAGATAAGATCTTGAGTGTTAAGTCATTTCCAATATGATATATCTTTTAAAGTCATTAGAGTCCATTTTCATAAACTAGCAGTAAGAACGTTTACCTGTCTTAGATATATGATAAATGTTAAAGTAATATTTTTTAAGTACTAGTACTATTTTTAAAAGTAGTTGACGTAATTGATATTGTTATAAGAGAATTGTAAATGGTAAATTCACATCAATTCTTAATATATTAATTAGTTGTCTATTGTGCGATGCATGTAAGATATAATTTTTAAATCATAATTTTAAAAATATTTTGATTCAATCATATCAAATAAAAAACATAATTTCAATAAATTTTCAATAAAAAATGTTATTGAATTTGAAACTTTAAAAAAGACAATATTATTTAAAATAAAAAAACGCTATATGTACACTATGTATACCGCACAACTCAGAACTTGGCACTCATTTAAATGTTTTATATAAAAAAAAAATAATTCTTATTTACGTTTTTATCTAAAAATTTGCCCACCTTATCACCTATTTCCCTTTTAATATGTTATAATTTTTTATTAACTATATTTTTTAATGTGTTATTTACATATATTTTATTTTTTCTTTTTTTTTTAAATATGTCAATTTTTGTCAAAATGATGAAATGATTAAGCCTCCGTTTGGTAATAAAGTTTGATTTATAAACTTGTTTATTTGTGATTTTGAGGTCAAAAGTAGTGGCTCAAAATTGAAGAGAGAAAATATGTATGGTTAAAAAGTTGATAGAAAATAATTAATTATATATTCTCAAGTGTGATTTGACATTATAGATTCTATCTCACTATTAATAGCTTCCTTCCAAAATGGAGCTTCTGGGGTAGACATTGTTTCACTAAATGTCATTGGATCATTTTCTACCGTATAAATTAGAAAATATGGACCAAAGGATGTAAAAGTTCTAGTCCTCTTACTGCGTCTAGGTTCATCTTCATCATTTAGATGTTCATTATTTGCAGTAACATAAGTTCGCTTATTTGAACTTGTTTCTATATTTTCCTTACGTGGAAATATATTTTCAAAAAATGCAACATTCCTAGATTCAATAATAGTACCTTCATGTACATTTGGAATGTCTGATTTATGAACAAGGAACCGATATGCACTACTGTTCTGAGCATATCCTATAAATATGCAATCATTAGTTTTAGGCCCAATTTTAATTTATTTAGGATTTGGTACTTTTACTTTAGCCAAACACCCCCACACTTTTAAGTATTTATATATAGGATTATGACTTTTCCATAGCTCATAAGGAGTTTCATCTTTTTTCTTTTAAGATATTTTATTAAGAATGACATTAGCTGAGAGGATAGCTTCCCCCCACAAATTCTGAGGTAATGTAGAACTTATCAACATAGTGTTTATCATCTCTTTAAGAGTTCGATTTTTACGTTCAGCAACGCCATTTGACTGAGGTGAAGAAGGTGCCGTTATTTAATGAATAATTCCAAAAGTAGAACAAAATTCTTCAAACAGTGTCCCATATTCTCAACCTCTATCACTTCGAATAATTTTTATTCGTTTGCTAAGTTGATTTTCAACTTCATTCTTATAATGTTTGAAAACATCTAAGGCTTCATCTTTATTTCTTAAAAGATAGACGTAACAATATTTTGTGCAATCGTCAATAAAAGTAATAAAGTACTTTTTACCACCTCTAGTTTGCACACATTTTAAGTTACAAATATCACTGTGAATCAATTCTAAAGGTGTAGTACTCATTTCAACAGAATCATAAGGAGCTTTGGCTAATTTAGTCTCAACAAAAATCTCACATTTATGATTAGGATCAAATTGTAAAGAATGTAGTAAATTTAAATTCATTAATTTACGCACAAATTTAAAGTTTGCATGTCCTAATCGATTGTGCCATGAACAAGAAGACTCAACGATGTAAGCATAAGAAGATGTATTATTATTCTTCATAGTTTTTGGTACAATAGTGAGGACGTTCATTTTGAACATCCCATCGCTCAAGTAACATTTCCCCACAAATATATCATTTTTGGTAAGTACAAATTTATCAGCCACAAAGATTAATTTAAAATCATGTCTGCTAAGTAAAGACCTGGATACAAGACTTTTGCGAATGTCGGGCACATGCAACACATTGTTTAAGGACGAGTTCCTTGCCCGAAATCATTTTCAACACCACTTTTCCTTGTCCTTCAACCTTCGAACTTGATGAGTTTCCCATGAATAAATGTTATCCATTGATGGTATTATAATTTTAGAACATCCCTTTATCGGCACAATTGTGACGGATAGCTTCAGTAACTACCCACCATTCCCTGAGATTTCTAATATTGTTGCATTCGGACACAACAACAGACAAGTTCAGTTCTTGTATATCATTGCGACATTCATTTGCACGATGTCCAGTTTTTCCACAGTTGTAGCAGTTGTCTTTGAACTTCTTAGCATTCTTCTTGTTTTCTTTTTTAGGAGCATCACCAGAATATTTCATTTTCTTGTTCTTCTTTGAAATAGATTCCACCATGTTTGCCTTCTCTTGCACAAATTGTCCTCCAAATTTCTTTCCTGATTTTTTATTATCTTCCTCAATCCTTAGCCGAACAATTAGTTCCTCCAGGTTCATTTCCTTTCGTTTGTGCTTGAGATAATTTTTGAAATCTCTCCACGGAGGAGGGAGTCTCTCAATTATGGTAGCTACTTGGAATGATTCGTTGACATTCATGTTTTCAGCATGTATATCATGAAGGAGAACCTGCAGTTCTTGAACTTGACTAATAATAGTCTTGGAGTCCACCATTTTGTAGTCGAGGAATTTTCCAACAATAAATTTTTTTGTACTAGCATACTCCGTTTTGTATTTTTTCTTTAAAGACTCCCAAAGTTCTTTTGCATATTTCATGGCACTATAAACGCCATATAGTGTGTTGTCCAGTCCATTAAGAATATAATTTTTGCATAGGAAGTCCGAGTGCTTCCATGCATCCAAGGCAATAAAGGACTTCCTATTGTTTGGTCCTTCTTGAACCGCTGGGGCATCCTCAGTTGGGAATTTCGCCAAATTCAGTGAGGTTAAGTAAAATAGCATCTTTTGTTGCCATATCTTGAAGTCCATTCCACTGAATTTTTTCGGCTTTTCTCCATGTGGAACCGAGTGGTTTGAATAGGAACGGTCATAGGTGAAACCATAGTACTTGGTGGAACCATAGTGTTGTTAGTTCCATTGGGGAAAACTACATTACTTCCACTTGTTACATCCATTTTTGTTACAAAAATAGAAGATAAACAATTATAATCAAAGTGTAGACAATGATTATAAATAACAAATTTAAAGTTAAAAAAATGTTTAAGGTTGGGTCAAATTATAAGTGACCCGAGAACACAATAAAATTATATATTAAATATATTATGTAATTAATCGAATATATGTAAAAAGAATTTTTTAAAAATCAGTTTATGCATGTAAATTATAATAAATAAGTACATACAAAAAGAATAAAGTCACGTTAAATATGAATTATCCAAACGCATGCAAATTATAAAACAATACAAAATCGTCTTAAGATTGTTAGGAATATTATAATTATAACTAGCATGCAAGATATTTATTAAAATTAGAAATTAAGAGAAGGAAATGCAAATCGAATAAATGTTCAATGAAATTGTAGAAAACAGTAGATTGAGGCTAGAGTTCGATTCTATTTCCTTAAGACGATTTTGGCTTGCTACAGTGTTTACGGTTGACGCCAATCACCTCCAAAAATACAACAAATTTTCTCTTGCGGTGTAGAAGCACTCTAAATAGCAAGAACGACGAACCAGAAAAGTTTCGTACCCTCTTAATGGACGGAAATTAATTTGATATGCAAAGTACAAGAATAGAGAATGATGAATGATATGATGATAAAATTTGAAAATCAGGGGTCCTATTTATAGATTTCCAAAAGTTGCAAGTCAAGAGTTGCAATTCCTTGAAAAGTTATTTCTGAATAGACACAACTATTAGTTTGTGTCTGTTTTAATCCGAACAGTTCCAAATAGGTTTGAAAAGACACACCTTTCCAATTAATTAATTATTTTTTTGAAATTCGAAAATAAAAATAAAAATAAAAATAAAATAAATAAATAAATAATTTTAATTTATTTTGACCAAAAAGAATATATGAGCCAAACATGACCCACGACCCGACTTAATCTCTTGCCGAGCTGGCCGGATGGACGGAGGCGGAGGCGCGCGCGCGTGGGCTTTGAACTAGTCTAGACATTGTCTAAGAGTTCCCTTTTCCAAAGACTATTAGTACCCCTTGGGGTCCAAGCTTATATCCAAATTTGAGGTATATAAATTAGTTCAAATTTCTTTCAACTTCAACTTCCTATGTGGGATAAAGTTTCCACACTTCCAAATTCCAATATTTCCACTTTTAAGTTGCTAACTTCTAGCATTAATTTCTCATTCATTCGGAAATGATTTTGTGAAATTAAATATATCACGAATATCTACTCGGGGAGTAGACTGCGTTTGACCATTGACCCGTACAAAACGAATACCGAGTCCCACCCGAATTATTGGTCAAACTTGACCCATTTCACAACTCATTTCCAACATAGGGAAGTCCATTATGATGAATTTTAAGAAATGTGAGAAAATTTGTTATGGACACTGATTTGGTGCATCTTTTCAACATTAAGTTTTGGAATATGCAAAGTAACGTGTACACACACACACAAAATATCTTTCATGCAACGCATAGGAGAAACACTAATTTTACAATAACTTGGGAAAATGCTAGAAAACTCTATGTTGAAAAATTTCTATTCCAAATTTCATATTGACATTAAATGATAAGGCTAAGAGTATCTAAAAATATTTTACTTAAGGATCTCAAACTTCTCCGTTTCACAAAAGAATTAAAGTTGTGAAAACTACTTAATATCCTTGTCATTAAGATGAATTCAGATTGTTTCACTCGGGACTAGAACATGTCGTGGAACAAGCACATTGGATGTGCATGCTTGGATCTTGATTATTAAATTTTGTGAATGTGACATGCATGATATTATGAGATCGAGAAACTAGGGTTTCCACTGGTGTTAATTGAAGAAAAGGAACTTCCAATCCAAGAATTAGAGAAGGAAAACTGACCTGTTTGATTTTCATTGTCTAAAACTTGTTTTTCCACAAATTCATTTTTGATCTTATATTTTTTTTCAATAAAAATCATTTTACACATACTTTCATAGTTTTTCTTACTTTTTAACCATATCGACTCTTCAATAAAATCACGTTTCACAAAAATAAAGGTGTGTTATAAAGTCGTACCTTACCTCGTTGTGTGGCATTTGAACAAGTTCTACGTTAAAGAAAGGGAACAGTACACATGTCAGACTAAAACCTGAACTGGTGATGAATTTGGGCGTGAGAAAAAATTATTGGGCCCAAATAGAGGCCTGGGATCGAGGTCAGAAGCCCAACCCAAATTTCGTCTTACATAAACTGTTCTTCAGTTCCAGCTTCCAACTTTTCAATAATCCTGAAGCTTCAAAATGGCACCCAAAGTTCTAATGGTAAGCAATTTTATAATATTTATTAATTTTTTTTTACCCAGTCTCAAGATTTTTTTTAATGTAATTCCGTTCAGGTGTTTTTTCTCTAACTTTATATATGTATATGTATGATGTATGTATATATATGGCGTTTGTGATTATTAGGTAGCAGAGAAGCCAAGCATTGCTCTCTCAATTGCGTCAGTACTCTCTGGCGGTCAAGTATGCTGTTCCGTTCTTTTTATTTATTACTGTTTTCACTTGTAATGCCCTAACATTTCTGTTGTTATTAGAAGGCTGTTCTGTTTTTATTTGCGTTCAACGTTTCTATTGAAATTAAAAATTAATACAGAAGAATAGTGTGTTTTCAAGTGATTCCACAAATTGATTCAAGGACATGATATTTCTGGAGCTGTTTTAACGAGGGAAAGAGATGGGAAAATGAATCCTGTCTTACTTTTCCACCGCTCCACTTCATGATATTCAGAAAGTGCTGTCTTTCTTTATTTTGTGAACTATAATTTGCGGTTTGGATAGGATTCATGGTGTGACTTGGATATGGGACCATAGCTGAGAATCCTGAGATGACTTTGACCTCTAGTTTAACTGTTTAAGGCACCGCTTCCTGGTAGCTTGTGATGTGGCATGCTGCAGTTGTTATTGGTGGTCATAGGGATGTCAACGAGTAATTGTGGACTGAGATTCCGTCTTTATATTAGAAACAAGGTTTGAACTCCATAAGCTGAGCGTGGACGAACCTAATCCTGAGCATTTCAAGTGTATAGAATGAGTAATTATTGAACTGGTAGTTTCTATTGTGTTTGCTTAGACTAGCTTTGTTTTCCTCTCTTTCTTAACATTTGGACGAACATGATCCTGATTCTAGTTCCATGTTTCCAATCACTATTTAGTTCAAACTTCAGAAAGCCAGGGTACAGATGGTGTAGTTGGCAACCAATCTAGTCACTTGGTGTAAAGATGGTACAAGATGCATGATGTGTTGAGAGACTACTGGACCAACATCTAGTTCAAAATTATGACAGTGGCACAAGATGAGCCAATCCGGAAATTCTACCTCGTTGACCTTGACTTAAAAATACATGGCGATAATTTGATTAGGCACAAGGATATAGCTAAACAAAGATTGTTCAACTTTTCTTTTCTAATTGATTTTCATTTGAGAAGTTGAAGAATGTTAATAATTTGAATTCTACCTTTTGTTCCAATTGGTTATTGGTCTTGCATATTTATCTGTTTATTAAATATTTGATTTGTATCATCATTTTAGTTGAAATGCATTCTTGTTAACTGCACCTTAGTATAAGTTGGTTTCTAAGAAGCATGGACACAATAACAGGACACTGGTATGAAATGGCACATACAAGCAAACATGGAAGTCATTCAAAAGATAGGATAGCTGGATAGGATACACTATGGGTCTATGGAATGATCACAATTATTATGCACATACATGCTTGTACAATGTATTCACTAATATTTTCCACCTGTTTCTCTTATTCTTTATTTACATAATATTTATGTACATCATATTTACTATTGTGGTAAATTTACACGCATCAAGTGAAATAAATATAGCTCATGATGGTAGGAATGATCATTTATCTTATCTTTCAGTATTCTTATGGAATTTTATACTAAGTACTTGTTATTTGTTTGTTTTGCACAATTATACAATCCTTATCAAGTTATATGAAAAAAAGGTTAACTCCCACACACATTTGAAATGTTGAGTTCATTTTTGTTTTTGGGAGACAGCTCAAGATTGTTAGACATGTTGCCAAGATTCTTTTAATGATGTTGTGTTAGCGCAGGACATGCCTTCTCGAGAGTGATTGTGCTTCTTATGTTGGTTCATTTTCACTTGTTTGTGGAAATTGCTTAAGCTCATTATTAACTATTTTGTGTACTTTATTTACCATTAACTCTGAAAGGTACTTTGAATAAAAGAGCTTATTTCATTGCAGATGTCATCCCGGAGGGGTAGTACTGAGGTCCATGAGTTTGATGGAACTTTTTTGGGATTTTCTGCACAATATAAAGTGACGTCTGTGATTGGTCATGTTTTCAGGTTTTCAAAATTCTTCTTAACTTCAAGGATATCTTTTTGGATATTTCTCTTTAGTCATAATGCTGAAACCGGTATTCTATGCTTTGTGATATGATCAATTCATAATGTCCCATGAATTTTAACATTATGACGATTAAAATAGCACCAGTTTACATGCTCATCATGCCCATGAAAGAAAGGTGAATAAAACATACGTCGGAAATGCAAGATCGATAAAATTGCAATTTTAAGCGAGAATACTCCTAAATACAAGGTTTATAAGGAACTCCTCTTTAACAATTATATCGAGAAGGAACTTCATGCAGAAAATACATTTGTTTTAATCAAAGCCTAAAAGAAGTCAACACATAATGTATGAGCTGAAATCCATTAGATAAGCTAATATATCATTAAAAATCACAGTCAAACACTGAATAACTAAGGTGTCAACCACCAGGTCCAACACATATAATTCAAACCATGCGCCTTGAGTCCTTGGGGGAATCCTTCAAAAGTGGTTGTCCCTGACATGTTTTGTCGTTTTCAGAGGCTGGATTTAACAAATAAATGCTAAATTTTACAAATAATTATATCCTTAAGAGCTGAAAACATCTTATTAGAACTGGTAATCAGTTGTACTCTTAAGTTTAAAATCATCATATCCAAAATAAATGGACTGTTTTAGCTTTGCCACAACAAATGCATGAATAAAATGCTAGGTTGGTCTGTAAAGAATTTTCTTTTTTGAATATCACACATTAGATCCTTTCATCTTTTTTTTTTTTCCTTTTTCAATAATTCCATTTTGCGTTAGATTGGCATATTGTGATTTGTCAGTACACAGTAATTTATTTTTGTGCTAAAATGGTTTTTCACGATTGATCTTAAAATATCTGTCTTCAATACGATAGAATTAAAGTGTGTCAAACATTGTCTTGAATAGTCTAATATATTTTTTAAGACAATATTTAAATGATGTATGTGCCCTTTCTAACACTTAATCTTTTAGATCAATTGGATTAGAGCTATCAAAGATCTTAGATTATATTCTTGCCGCTACCCATTTAAATAAAATTGTACATGTGCAGGGCTTTGACCAAAAAATAAATAAATAGATCCTTCCTACAGGTAAGGGAGTGTGTTAAAGATGATATTTAAATAACACATAGGTGGCCCTATTTAAGAGTTTGAACTTTTATATTAAATAGTTCAACAATATTGAACAATCGAACATGGTCAAGCTAAAGAGGGATTAAGCCAAATAAATATATACAACCAACTCCTATCCTTTTGATGGCGGACGCTCATAGGAACTAGAATTGTTGGTGAAGGGAAGAAGAGAAGAAGGAGAAGAGAAATGGAGAGGAAGAAGAGGAGAAGGAAGAGAGTGTTCCGAGAGAGAAGAATTAGAAAGAGAACCTATATTTTTTGTAACGCCTTAAATTCTTTTTACTTGATGCATTATCAATTATATACTCATTAGCGTTAATTGTTTAAAAATATGAAATTTTGGAAAAACTTTAAACTGAATTAATTAACTAATATTTCAAAATCACAACAATGTATGTCATATGGACATAGAAAAGTTTTAGAAAAAATTCATCAACTTGTGCAGTTTTTTCGGGTGACACAGTGAGTTTGTAAAAATTATTTAGCCTAGCAAACAAACGTAATCGAAAAATTATGAAATTTTAATACAGTGCATAAGACTTATATAATTACAACATATATAAAAATTTTGGATCTCAACGACCACGTTCGAGGCATGAAATTTAATTTTAAATAGGCTGAATTTAATTCCTGAAACTGACTCATCCCTGTTTACCAAAAATTCTATAATGAATTCCACGGGACTCCAATTAATCCGTTTTTAGTTCCGTATGATAGGTAACTAATAAATGATCAATTTTCAATTTAAAGCATGCTGAAATTCTAAATACACAAACCGTATCAATTTTTAAAGTGAGGGTAGAATGTTGAAAATTTGGACAACAGTCGCAATATCTCATTTCAGAATAAATAAAGGTCATTTACTAAATATAATACTTGATTCTTTACAAAACAACATTCATCTTAAAAATTACTGGTACATAAAAATGTATTATATCATTTAAAATAAATAAGTTCAAAATTGAAAGACATAAATACTTAGACTCCAGTCACTATGACCCGCTATCTCGTCGTGTCAAGCTCTTCAATCTGTAAAATATTTTAAATACTCAATAGCATGTACACATGCTAATGGGAATAATATGTACCAACACTTTAATGCATGCAAAAAACCAATTTTATTCTTGGGGAGAAATTTAAATTCGGTTTGTCTAATAATTTTATTGTAATTACCTTCAATCACAACATGCCAAGTGATTACCTTTAATCACCGAACATATTTCCAACATAAATATAGTCATAGTATGCCAACAATAGATTTAGCATATATAAGCCAAACATTTCATCAAACATAAATAATTGACACGTGATTTCAAGTCAGCATAAAATTAAACTCAAAAGTGTGACTACTTGTGCACTGGAGATGATACTATCATGAACTTTTTCAAAAAATTGTTAGAGTTGAGGTGTATGGGAAATTCCAATACATGATCATCAAAAAAAATTATATCTTACCAAAATTTTCCCAATTATAACAACGTGCAGTGCCATTTAAAAAAAAAAAAAAAAAAGGAAATGAACTTTCTATTTATGAGATTTTAATAATTGAGACCATGAGTTTGGAGGTGGAAAAGAAATATATTAAGCTTTGACCATATGAATTATTTTGTGTGAGAGAGTGGATGGAATAACAAATGTATGCGTGTATATATATATATATATATATATATATGTAGAAATCGGTGAATTAAGTTGAAATTGGCTAAATTTAAGAGAGCGATAATGTGAAGAGAGACGTGAGACTACATTATCATTTTTACTACATTTTGATATGATTTGACCCATCATTAATAATTAAATATTATGAAACTCTCATATTTCTTCAAGTTAAAATAACTTAGATCGGCCTCGTCCAAAATTACTTATTCTTAAGCCCGACTTACATTATTTAATATTAGCTATAAAATGAAACCAATGTTGATATACTTTTATCCCCTTTAAACTATTTAAATATTTGATTTGATTAAAATTATTGATATTTTCAAAGAAAGACAATAATTAAAAAACGAGTTTGCTATGAAAAATATTTCTAGCTTGACTAATAAATTCGTCACTTTAAAATAACTTGGAATTTGAAATGTGTAACGTGATAAAATATTTCATACAATTAGATTGAGTTAAAAATAATTAAGTCGCCAATGAAACAAAATAATTGCTAAGCAAGTGCACCTTAACATCATATCGTGACCAATAATTAACTTAGAACATTGGGAAGTGTCGTAGTGACATAGCAAATCAATTAAATTACTTTATGGAATTTTAACAGAAAAATTCCTTGTTATACTTAGTATTTCTTAATTAGGTCAAGACACTTTGGCAAAACGTCTTCTTCTCTTTCCCAAGTAGCTTCATCATCACTGTATCTACCCCACCGAACTTTGAGTAAATGAACTTCTCTATTTCAAGACATGGACTTTTCTCTCTAAAACCATTGCATGAGTTTCTTCATATGTCAAATCATCCTGCACGCCCAATGATCGAGCATCAACCATGTGACTAGGATCGTGCATGTATTTCTTCAACATAGAAATATGGAATACATTGTGCACTGCCGCTAGCTCGAGTGGTAATGCCAAACGATATGTCACATTCCCAACTCTCTAGAATCACAAATGAACTTATGAATTTAGGTCTCAATTTTCCTTTCTTCAAAAGACGAAGTACTCCATTGGTGTCACTTTGAGAAATACTCTCTCTCCAACGCCAAAATCTAATTCTTTCCTCCTTTGTTTGGCATAACTTTTCTGACGATTCTGGGAATCTTAACCCTTTTGATCTTATCTATAGCTTCCACAATCTTCTCAATCAATTCTTGACCCCAAATTCTTCTTTTGCCGTCTTTGTCCAAACATATATTGCAAACAACATTGACGATCATACAGTGTCTCGTATAGATCCATACCAATTGTAGAGTGGAAGTTGTTATTGTATTCAAACTCCACTAAGGGAAAATGGTGTTCCTACTTACCACCCAAGTCTAGGACACATGCCCTCAACATATCCTCAAGGACTTGGATAGTTCGTTCAGATTGCCCATTAGTCTGAGAGTGATACGCAGTGTCAAATGTTAACTTGATGTCCAAAGTCTTCTAAAGGCTTGTCCAAATTCTCAAAGTAAATCTTGGGTCTCTAAATCAATAGATATTGAAACTCCATGAAGACGAAAAATTTCTCTAACATATAACTGCGCAAGCTATTCTAAGCTACATTGAACTTGCAGGAAATGAGTGGACTTTGTTAGTCGGTCCACAATCACCTAAGTGGCATCACGACCTCTTGTCGAATTAGGAAAACTATGACAAAGTCTATTGTAATTTTTTTACGCGGAACGTTAATCTTAGCTAGGTATGCATTAGATATGAACGAATGCGTCACATTAGAATCAATAAGAACTTAAACAGGAATGCTAGACACTGATAGAATACTTGAATTACGTTCGGGTTCTGAGTGACCTCATGTGAGTCATAGCAAACACCATTTCCTTCTCTTTCTTAGCCTACTCATTGTTCTTAATTGGTGCTGCTCGATATTGCGAAACATAGTAACCTGCTTGTCCACATCGGAAGCAGGTATTTTTCCAAAGAAACACTCACCCATGTGGTTCTTCTTACATGTTAAGCATAGAGGAGTTTGGTTGCTTGGCTGACCCCTGCTCGTCCTTGATTCTATTTATTGAACTGACCCGGATTCTTACCCTTATTCTGATCTTGTCACTTTCTCTTCCAAAAGTTATTTTGTTGTCCCTGATTCCGAGGTCTCACACTCGAATACGACACAATTTGAGCCTTCTTCACGACTACCCGATAAGTGTGGAGCTCGAATGAGCTAACTGTCTCCCTTAATTTCAGGCGCAGTCCTCTTTCAAAACGTTTTACTTTCATTAGCTTGGTACTCACCAAATGTGGGGCATAATGTGACAACTCGAACTTTTGTTCATAGACGTTGATATCCATGTCCCCTTGTGCAAACTGCAGGAATTCCGTTTCCTTATGATCTCGCATATCTTGCAGGAAATACTTTTCTGTCAATTCAATTTTAAACTGAGCCCAAGTCATGTCGCCTTGTTCTTCTTCTGTACGAGTCCGACTAGTGGCCCACTCCTACAACTAGTATGAACTCCGCGCATAGCACTTTTTGGTTTTCTTCCTCGATTGTCAAAGGGTCCTTCCCACCATCAAAAGTGGGAGGTTGGGGAATTGGTTCCAATGCTTGATCACCAAAAAAATTTATAGCTTGCCAAAGTTTTCCTAATTATAACAATGTGCAATGCGGTGTAAAAAAAGAAAAGGAAATGAACTTTCTGTTCATCATATTTTAATAATTGAGACAATGAGTGTGAAGGTCGAAAATAAGTATAATCAGCTTTGACCATAAGAGAGAATGATTTGAATACCATATACATATAATATATATATGCATGCAACGGTCAAGAAAGTGGGTGGAGAAATGAGAGGATAAATAAGTTGAAATTGACTAAATTCAAGGGAATGATAATGTGAAGAGAGAGACGTGAGACTGCATTACCATTTTTACTCCATTTTGAAATGATTTGACCCATCATTAATAATCAAATTAAATATTATAAAAGACTCATATTTCTTCTAGTTAAAATAACTTAGATCAGCATCGTCCAATGTTACTTTTTCTCAAGACTGACTTACATTAATTAATGCTAGTTACGAAATGACATAAATGTTGATATACTTTTATCCACCTTTAAAATATTTAAATATTTGACACGATTAAAATTATTGATATTTTAAAAAATAAAGGCAATAATTTAAAAAATGAATTTGCTTTGAAAAATATTTCGAGCCCGACTAATAATTCATCATTTTAAAATAACTATGAATTTGAAATGTGTAACGTGATAAAACATTTCTTACTACTAGACTGAGTTAAAAATAATTAAGTAGCCAATGAAACAATATAATTGCTATGCAAGTATTGTGACCAATAATTAACTTAGAACATTAGAAAGTGTCGTAGCAACGTGGCTAGCCAATTAAATTACTTTTTGAAATCTTAACATAAAAATTCCTCGTTAAACTTGAAACTTCTGGTCGCTACATTTTTATTCAGTCAAAATTTATTTAATACAATTAAAATTCACTCTTATACTGAGAATCCCAAATATGGAAAACTACCTAACATCAATTATGTAAAGGATTTGAGGAAAAACATCTAAATATTTGTAAAAATAACTCATTTAATCCAAGGAATTTCTTCCATAAATAGTCTTATTTATTCCCAGGATTTCCATGACCTTAAACCCGCCACTATCTATTATAGTTATTTTTTATGCTTACTTCGAAGCTTTCTATATTTGAAAATGCAGTATAGATTTTCCAGCAGCATATCAAAATTGGACTGCAACAAATCCAGAAGATCTTTTTGATGCGCCCATTGTTAAGTCAGAATCAAATCCAAAGGTTGGACCTTCGTCTATTGTCTAACCTTTTGATTCCACCCACTTGATCTTGTGATCGTTTACAAACATGTACAGAATAATTTCAGACATCAAAATTATGTGTATGCTAATGGCTTGAGTATAAAAAACATTGGTAAAGCAAGTTTTCAAAGAGTAGTTGAATCTTGATTCTTCCATCTTTTTCCTCTTTAACGTCAACATTAGAGGATACATATTAATCTTTACTCATATTATTGAGTAATTTGAACATTGTTTAGAATCGACAAGAAAATTCCTACCGTCTGCTCTATCCAGATGTTAATCCATTATTGTATGAAGATTCTAAACCTGATATAATTTGCATCCTGTGTAAATCCTAAAACCCTTTTGTTGTTTTGGTTACATTGGCTTCCCTTGGTTTCAGTATGACAGAATCATTTACATTATTTTCATGTTATGGTTCCATACTCTGCCTCAAATATGTTGCTTGTCTGTCTATCTGTGGCTCTAAAAATAGGTTAACATGGTGTGAACTAAAAACTATTATGAAAACTGGCTTTTTGCTACAATGTCTTGAAAGCTAATTTTGAACTTTTAGCTGAAACAATTTTGTTGTTGTTCTTCATTTCTTTTCTGCTAAAATGAAAAATGCTGACAAGCTTCTGGAAACAAGGCTCATATTTGTAGGCATCTAAGCCAAGAAGCTCGTGGTTGTGGGCACCTGGTATTATGGTTGGATTGTGATCGTGAGGGAGAAAATATATGCTTTGAAGGTACCTTTCTTACTGTAATGTAGTGAGTATGATATAACGACCGCAAGCATATAGTCACAAGCTCTACTAACAGTGTTGTTCCATGTGAACTTGGAATTTATCTTTGCATTATTACCCATATGTAGTAAATAGTAAATATCAGGTGTAATTACATAACACGTGGAGGCAGATAAGAAAAGCTCTCATGCAAGTCATTTGCACCAAAAGGATCTGTGGAGAGATGATTCAAAAAGTTGAAAATGCTGAGCTGGGTAGAACCAAAAAAAAAAAAAAAAAAAAAAAAATAAGCTTTTTTGAATACAGAGTTTAGATAAATTGAGCCGTGATATCCTGAAACAAGTTATCATCCTCTTATCACGAAACAAGTTATCATCCTCGGTGAGTAAGGAAAGCCAGAAAGGTTTTCTTACTGATAGCTGTGTTTTATTCTTCATATTTCAACAATAATTTGTTACTCACCCATCTTGTCTCATCTAATGGGAGATTGAAACTATATCTGCTATTTTATTTTTATATCTTCTCACTACAAGACCAATATCAGATTAATATTTCTTACACATTTGATAAATGTGTAAGGTGAATAGATCATATGGTGTATATCTTATAGTCTCTAGTTATGATGTTTTAACTGCCTGTGTATTATATGCACAAGGAACACAAGCATTTGCTATAGTTAATTTTCAAATTTCTCCATCATTACATCTTAATTTGTAATGTTGTGTATGTGTTCGTATATATTTTCATTCTTTGATGTCTGTTTTGTTTCAGTTATCGAGTGCACTGGATTCCATGCAAAAGATGGCAAAAGAGTTTATCGTGCACGATTTTCATCTGTAACCGAAAAAGATATTTTAAAGGCCATGAATAACCTTGTCGAACCAAACAAGAATGAGGCATTGGCAGTTGATGCCCGCCAAGAGATTGATTTAAAAGTTGGAGTCTCCTTAACACGGTTCCAGACAAGCTATTTCAATGGGAAATATGGAAACCTCGATTCAAGGGTTATCTCGTCAGTCTCTCTACTGTTAACCAAAAATTTTTACTGATTCTAATTTCTTTCTGAAGGAAATTTCTTGTATAGTTCATTGAAATTTAACAGGATTAGGATTATGTTGAGGTAGGCGCCTATATTAAATGCGCACATGCTCTCACACATTACATTATAAAACAAAAATGACAAGAGACTACATCTATTTTAATAAATTTGGATTTTTACTTCATGCAAGCTTATTGTAATAAGAAATTCCCTACTACCCTGCTAGGTATCATACTCTCAACTGCTTCCTCCCTCATACATAAGAAGACTAGAAGAGCAAGACAGTTTAATTTAGTGCTTTAATTGAGTTATATAATTGCTTTATATAGTCTTACTATGTGTTATTAAACATCCTTTGTGGTGCATACATTACTTTGAAATTTGTTTTCATTGTCTCGATGATTCAAGAATTGGTTCCACGTTAAGATGTGTATCCTATAAGATATTGGAAGTGTATTAGCTACTTTGAAGCTAGTGTTTTGTTGCTATCTTTATTGATGTCCATATTTGCTCTTCCCGATATTTTTTTTTATTCTCATTGGTGACAATACTTCCGTCTTCTGATAAACTGGACTGCTTTTCCTATACGTAACAGACTATTGATTAATTCCTTCCCTAGTGGGTCTATATCTCTGTCAGTAAACTTGATTTCTAATTTCAGATATGGACCATGTCAGACTCCAACCCTTGGATTTTGTGTGCAACGACACCTACAAATTATTACTTTCAAGCCGGAAAAATTTTGGAAGTTGCATCCTTACATTTTACACAAGGGCTATGAACTCAAATTAGAGTGGAACCGTAACAGGTTGTTTGACTCAGATGTGAGGTTCTCTATCTCTAATTTTCAAACTTGTTCAAATGTATGGTACCTAAACACTTATGTTGTAATATTCTGATGATAGGTCACTGAAATGTTTCGAAACTTAATAAAAGAAGACGGGATACTGAAAGTTATTACCATATCAGAAAAACAGGAGTCCAAAACTCGCCCCGCTGGTCTTAACACTGTGAATCTCCTGAAGGTGAGAGCAGACTGGGTTTTTTCCTTTGCTCTGCATCATGAATAACGTTCAGTCAAGATTATTTATATACTGCTATTCACTTCATTGGTTTCTGAAACCTCTTGATTTTCTACTACTACTTAGAGATGCATAGACAAAATGGAAAAATGAAAACAAGAAACAAGAATGAAAAGGTTCAAATAGTTTTTAAGTTTGAGTTACAGGATTTCAAAATAAATTTATGAAAATATGAATGTCAGTAAACATATATATATAGAGAGAGAACTAAATAAAAGCTAGAGTTTTCCTGTGATTGAGCTTTTGCATTGAGCCATATTCATCGGACTTATATTTTTTTCCTATCATCAATATAAAAAAAGATGTTAAGGGTTGTCAAAACAACAAACCAGTACCTGCCAACTTCATCACTACCTGGATATATGAGCTTCTCTCTTTTATTAATCTCAAACATCTTAGCATATTCTGCTCCTTGTATCTTGATATATTTTTAACAATAGTGGAGTCACTTTGTGTTCCTGAAACTCATTTTATTCTGTGGAGGATATGATTCCCAATTTATTTATGCTTATCATTCTTTCCACATGAAAACAATTTTGATCTGCTCGGTAGAAATGGTGAAAGTTTGTGCTTGATACTTTTGAAAACCTGGGTTAGGGTCTTAAATTTATCATTCTGCACATAATTCTGCAGATCTGTAGTGACTGTACGACAAATTGGGTGACCTGGAGATAATGAGAAAGTGTATTGTCAGCCTTCTCTTCGAGCTATTGTTTATTGCCTTCCTTTCTTCCCTTGCAGAGGAAAAGTTCATGGTTGGGGATGGAAATTTGAGTCATAAAGCCCTTGATAAAATTAGAATGCATTCATTGGTTTGTATGGGATTTTTTTAGTCTATGGTAATCATGGTCTGTCTGAAAACTAATCAGCCAAGCAAGCAAGTCATTTCCTCAATTTGCTTGTACTGGCCTAATTATTATCATTTCACTAATGGTAAACTATCTATATGGTCGTGATAATCTTTATATTTGTGTGTGTAACGATACTGATATATTTCATTAAATAATATTATGGGTCTTAGTTAAGGTCTGAGTTCTTTCGTAGACATGAATCGTAGGTGGTTCTTAAGTTCACTAATCCAAATTAGAGTCGGTTCCTTAAAACAAGTATACGTTAAAGTCAATTATGTGGTGAGCTAGTAAATGAAAATTCTACCTTCGTTTAAATTAAATTGCCTAAGTTTAGTTCTATTTCTATGCTATACGAATATAATGCATAATTTGTATATAGAGTAAATGAACATGTGTCTGAGCAGCAAGAATCATAAAATAGCTACTTTAGATAAGAGTGGGAAGTGAAAACATTGTCATCTATAAACCATTCCTATGAAGGATGTGAATCAATTGAGTCTCAAATTGAGATGTATTGGGATCATTTTCTGATTTACCTATAGCGACAAATCGCCTTACACATTCCTTTTTAAATAAGCGCAATAATACCCACAAAAACTAATTCATGGTTTCCATGAAGATTACCTATATGTTCCATGATTGGAAATGACTGAAATTGTGTTATGAAGCTGACACCTGATTGGTCTTTCGTGATTGGACCAAGACCTCTCGGAAGACTTTCTCCGAAACAGTTTTATAATATCCTGGAAATTAATACTTCAGAATATGTTTCCTACTATTTGGCGTCTACCTTAAAATAATTTTAAACCCCTCTCCCTCCAGTTCAGATATAAATAAATGCATGCATATTTCCAGTCAAACATATTCTGCATGCAAACATAAAATTGTGGAATCCCATAGATAAAATAAAATCGTTCTGCTTCTCTATCTTAATTTTTCCTTCAGCTTACTGCACAAGGTAAATAAAATCTTCATTGGAAAGAGCAAATGAAAATGTTAACAGTGACCATGCTTTACGAATTCCAGGTTGCTTCAAGTGCCTTAGGATTTGGACCTCAGTTGGCTATGCAGTTGGCAGAGCGTTTGTATACTCAAGGTTTCATCAGGTATTTCCTTCTCATCCTATGTTCTTTCCATAGCATGTCTTGGAAACATCTGCTTTACTTCATGAATTCTCAATTTATTTTTATTTATTTATTTTTTGAAATTTTAATCATCAAACTATTAGAAATCATGCTCTATTTTGTTCTGCTAGTATTTATTTCTCTATTTTTGTTCTTGGTAGTTTTGCGCAGTTGGGATCATTAGAATTTGTAGTTCATAATTCAAGAAACCCAGGAAAACTTACTTTTTCTTCAAGAAATTGACTTAATCGAGTAATATCTCATTTTTAAGTGATAAATCCGCAAAAATATTGCTGTGTTTGATATTTATGGGGAAGTGAAAACTCAGGAAGAAACACATTATGCAACTTTGGATTCCTTTTCTAAATCAGTGGCACATGTCATTAATTGCAGGGATATATTGAGTCAGTGTTGCCTCCTGAATTTGCTTTAGTTATTGCAGCTCATGTGCTTAGGACTATAGTAATAGTGAAAGCAATTCTATGTTTTTGAGATTTTATGAGTGGAGTTTTGAGCATAATAATGTAACTTGATTCTGGACCTCAGTGTGAACGTCACAACTTTTCTTCAAGTCTGCCTTTTGTCATTATATACTATCACATTCGTAATCAATATTTTCTCTCTCTTATTTTGGTCGACTCTGCTTTAGTTATCCTCGTACAGAGAGTACGGCATATCCATCTTCATTTGACTTCAGAGATACCCTTAGAGCACTAGACAATAATCCAGAATGGCGAGAATATGTGCAGAAACTTTTGGTTGATGGCTATGTAAAACCACGATCCGGGAACGATGCAGGCGATCATCCCCCAATAACTCCAATGCGTTCAGCTACCCAGGAAATGCTTGGACACGATGCTTGGAAACTCTATCAGTATGTATGTCAACATTTCCTAGGGACGCTTTCTCCTGATAGCAAATACACAAGGTAAAAGCTTTATTTTCTTATCTTAGTTGCATTTTTATTTTGCACAAGTAGTGTACATAGCAATCTGTAATTCTTCTAATAACACTATGATCCTTAAACCTTTAACACAAAGCAAGATCTGCTAACTTGTTCATGAAGCTGGTAGTAAATTGTGTTTAAGGGCTTCTGAATTGAAGCTAATCAGATTTCACTCAGTGTACTATCCATAGCCTCAAATGGACTGTATACGTGTTTCAAGTTTAATCTTGATTAACACGATGTGCAATCACGAAGGTGCTGTATATGAATTTTTACTCTTTAGAATCAGATATCAATATATGTTTCTGTCAAGAATATTCTGCATTGAACAAAAGATGTAGTTGAGGAAGTGCCAAGTGCTAACAATACACGAGTTTGAATTATAAAGTATTTTACGTTTTAAGTTTTAAATCTGCATTCACTCCAGTTTAGGATTTCTTTACAGAAATCAATAAGGATATATATATCTGTAGCATGAATAAGCTATTATTATTTCGGTATGGCTGCAGGCAGTTTCGTAATCTGGACCTGCGATGTAGCCTTCATCTAATTAGTGGGTTAGAATTAGTATATGTCTCTGACGATTTTCCTTGTCTTATCTGGTGATTAATGACTGATCATTATGTATTGGTCACCATGAGTTAGTTCATACTAATTATGTGCACTGTAGTCAGGTCCATATCAAAACTAGGATAGCTTGGAAAAGAAACCTTGAGCTGTAGCCGTATGGTCTTGAGAACTCAAATGGAAATGGCTAATAGTCACTATTTAAAACATCCAATTACAACTAGGTGCTGTGAATGTTTTCTCTGAAGTATGATTATTAAAGAAAGCAAGTTTCTTCTTAGCAGTCTGAAACAGAGGAAAAAGTTGATGAAATACGCCCAAAGCAAGAAAGAAAAAGGAGAGGACTGCTCTGTCTGTAATTCATTAGCACTATCTGTCTTTCTTCATTTTGTTGCTCTCTTTCTAAATCGTTTCTCTTACCTGGTCATTGATTGTGCAGTAAGATGGTGTTAACATTTTGAAACCCTTGCCAGGGTCAAGATTGAATTTGCAGTGGCCAGAGAATTATTCCACTGTATTGGGCACCGTGTTACTGTCAAAGGATTCACATCAATTATGCCATGGTTGGCAGTCAGTGAAAAAAGTCTTCCCCAGTTTAGTGAAGGGGAGAAAATAGAAATTTCACGAATTGAGGTTGATGAGGTATTCAAATCCAAACCTTAAAATAACTAGTTTGCTGGTATATTTTTTCATTCTCCACTCCCCCTACCTGGACCTGCTTCTCTTTCTATCTCTCAGTTTCATGCTTCCAGCAATATGCATGCAACAGTTTAGAATATATATCTTATGGCCAATTGCTACTCTCCTTTTCCCTTGCATACTGCTAAATAACTTATTTTGTAAAAACTTCAGGGGAATACACAGCCTCCTGATTACCTTACTGAAAGTGAGCTGATCTCACTGATGGAAAAATATGGAATAGGTACAGATGCATCTATTCCTGTACATATCAACAATATTTGTGAACGCAATTATGTGCAGGTCAGTAAAACCTGATATGTTGCTTTGTGGATTTGTGCAGTTGTTATATGGGCATGAAACCGTGTTTGATATTCAAGAGTATTTTTTTTATTTGTATATGTAGGTACTTTAGAAGTAATCCTATATTTTTATAATTTTTTATTTGTATATATAGGTACTTTAGAAGTAATCCTATCTTTTTACAACAACTTCAGGTACAAGCTGGAAGGAGATTGGTTCCAACTGCTTTAGGAGTCAGTCTAGTAAGAGGCTATCAGTGTATAGATCCAGATCTCTGTTTGCCTGACATTCGAAGTTTCATTGAGCACCAAATTACTCTTGTAGCTAAAGGTCAAGCAGACCATTCTTTAGTTGTTGAGCACGTACTAAAGCAATTTAAAAGGAAGTTCAGTTACTTTGTTAAGCAGGTGATGAAATAACAGTGTGTATTTATCTTGTTTGGTTTAATGTGAAGCCTTTAACTCCTGTTATTTCTTTTCCAATATGTGTGGAAATTATCTTTTCTTAAATATATGATCTGTGACTACAAATATTGTGGTTTCGGAAGGAGAAAGTTCGATAATGAATGACAAATATGTTCTCTCCCTCTCCTCCCCCAAGCTCGTGCTTCTGGAACCGTGTTTCACTAAGCATTTTGTCGTCTTTCTATAAGTTCTAAAAGTTCAAAGCTTGTGATCAATGTCTATAAGTTTTAGAAGTATGAAGAATATACTTTTTCATGTCTACAATAAGATTGGTTGCCTATTTGTGATGAGGATTGTTTGCTTTTCCCTGCTAAAGTTGATGTCCACGTCTGTGTGTAGATTGAAAACATGGATGCATTATTTGAAGCAGAATTTTCTCCACTCTCAGATTCTGGACGTTTGCTTAGCAAATGTGGTAAATGTTTGCGGTACATGAGGTACATATCTACCCAGCCATCACGGCTATACTGTGGAACGTGCGAGGAAATTTATTACGTTCCTCAGAAGGGTACAATCAAGGTAAACTATTATCACCGTGAGTTATTATGCTTCTCAAACTGAATTAATCTGTGCCTGTTGATCATTTTTCGAGATCGAGTTGTTCCTTTTGGCAGTTCATATAATAGCGTGCCTTATCAATCATACTTATTCTGTCTTGAAACATTATATTATCATCTTGTGAATTTGGTCCAGATGTTTTTGTGACAATTACCTCTCCTTTTGGTAAATAGTTTATAAACTAGTTTATAGACAACACATTTTTTAAAATCACCTTTTAACCATATACATTTCACCAAATCATTTTTCAACCACATATTTTACCTTAAAAACATCATATTATTTGTTAATAAACAATTTATTTTTACCAAATAAAGGCTAAAAACTATTATTACTCCATTAATTTTATCCAAGCATCTCTTCTTCTCTTTGCAGCTATACAAGGAACTTACTTGCCCTCTGGATAACTTCGAGCTGTTGATCTTTTCAATGCCTGGCCCGGAGGGTAAATCATTCCCTCTCTGCCCTTATTGCTACAACTCTCCTCCATTTGAAGGCATCGAGACTTTATTTGGTGCCGCTAAAACCGGTAGTGCCGTCAAGCCGGGAAAGGGAGCTGGCATGCCGTGTTTCCTCTGCCCACATCCGACATGCCAGCATTCTATGATATCACAAGGTGTTTGTGCTTGCCCAGAGTGTAATGGTACACTTGTGCTTGACCCGTTAAGTGCTCCTAAATGGAGGCTCGACTGTAATCTGTGCAACTGCCTTGTTTTCCTTCCAGAAGGTGCTCATCGAATCTCTACAACTCGGGATCGTTGTCCTGAATGTGACTCAACCATAATTGAAGTGGACTTCAATAAGAAAACTACGCCGTTGAAGGATGGAACTACCCTGCACGTTGGGTGCGTTCTTTGTGATGAATTGTTGCATTCACTCGTCGTGATGAAGCACGGAAAGTCATTTTCTAGGCACAGAGGACGTGGTCGGGGGAGGGGGAGAGGGAGAAGAGGTGGGAGAGGACGGGGCAGTAGGAAACAAGAAGACCCAAAAATGAGCTTCCATGGTTTCTGATTGTGGTAAAATATTTACTTTTACACAACTTTTTCAAATTTTTTGAAGAGGAGAGATTGTGTATTCAGGGTTGAAACTTGATTCTGCTTTAGTATAATCTGTTGTAGAAAAAGTTTATAGTCTGTTAAAATTCTTTATGAAGATTTTAGTTTTAAAAGTTAAATTCTACGCCTGCTTTGTGTTACATTACTAATGCAGAAAGATGATGGTTTTTTTATTTTTGATGAAAACTTGCAATATCTAATGTTATATCACGTATTCTTGTTAAAAACAATTAAGGTTGTGTTTGATATCTTATTATTTTTCATGGAAAATCAACTTTTCACCTAAATTTTTCACTCTAATTGTTTGATACACTATATTTTTCCTAGAATTCTTTTTCATGGTACAACACATTACAGGAATGATATGTTCCTCACAGTGGGAAACATATTCCACAATTTGATTTGTTGGTTGGGTGGGCTCCGCTGCCCACCCACCAATAGGGGGCTTGTGAGAATGAAATATGTTCCCCACCGTGGGAAACATATTATTTTCGCAACACATTAATGCATGTTTGACCCTATTTTTCATGGAAAATTGGTTCTAGTGTCTTGTTGATTTTTATTTTTTATGCAACTTGGAAAATGTTGAAATTCTTTTTCATGAAAAAGAATTGCTATCAAACACAATATAGAAAATATGTGGTTAAAACGTAAGAATGTTTCCTTACAAAAATTTATACATGCAAGTTTTTCTTGATTTTCAGACAATTAATATAAAATTTTGAAAGAACGGCTATACTGTTGTAAAATCATTACCTCATATTCCATAATCACCACTAATTATTCTTTACCTAATTTACTATATTTAATGTATTAATGACTTTATTTTATTCCCCATATTTTCCTATAAATAGGCTCATATTCATTGTAATGTTTGCACCAATTCTCATAATGAAGAATTCTCCTCTAAACTCTCTCCATTTCTCTCTTCTTAGTTGTTAGGATTTTTGATAGTTTCACAACACGTTATCAGCACGAGTCTCTACCCTATTGAGTAATATGACGAGAGTATGCTCTACAGTTGCATCTAAATGATGAACCTCTGTATCAGAAACCAGATTATTATTAATCATCATTTATACATCATAGATTAGAAGATCAATTCCAAATACGTAGAAAAATTGAAGAAATTGTATAATCCGAAACTTCCAAACCAAATTCACGCCAAACCGTAAATCCAAACGATAATCGGAGACCGGATCCATGACCACGACGATCGGACGATTCTTCCGAACCGGCGCGTGTCGACGTCACTGGAACCGGCGCGGAGGCGCGTGAAGACCACGCGCAGACGTCGAGGAGGCGCGTGACGGCGCGTGCGGAGGAATCAGGCGACGACGTCAACAGGAAGTTTGTTCATATCGACGTTCTTGAATTTTCTATGATCTTACTTTTCTGTTTTGTGCAGTTTTGAGATTTTCCGGCGATTGAACGTGGCGGTTTTCTTAAAAATCGTTTTTGAAGCACTTCCGACGAGATTTTGAACTTCGGACCAAAAGTAAGTTTGTTCTAAATTAAATTTCAAACCTATTGACGGTTTTGATTTATCCATATGAGCAACATATTAAAATATGGACAATTTTACCCTTGGTAATACATAAAAGTAAATTAATCGAAAATTAACGATTAATATGTGATCAACAAGATAAATTAAAGATTTTAAACAAGGTATAAGTAAAATAATCATTGTCATACCGTGACGGATTGAGTTATTATGGACTGAATTTATACCGCAACGGATTGGACTATTATGAGTACCTTGACTGGATTTGACGATATGACTCGATCACTATACCTTGACTGGATTTGACTTGATCACTATTATGAATACCTTGACTGGAGGATATGACTTGCTCACTCATGAAAGGTAATTATTTCATTATGTAGACACCGCCTATATGGTCGGTTTACGGAATACTTTACGTATATTCAAATTTTATATTATTTCAGAAACACCTCAGTTGTTGGTTAATTCTAACATATTAGAGGTTGTTGTCAACATATATACGTGGTGGTAAAACCCCAGTATTATTATTGTTAATATATATATACAATATTATTGTTAAATATTTCATTAAATGATACCAGAAGTTATCAATACTAAAGTTAGAAAATATTTTATCAAATGATACCAGAAGTTATCAATACCAAAAAGGTTGATAGATGTTAATAAAAAAAAAAAAATATTTTATCAAACGGTACCAGAAGTTACCATTATCTGTATTGAAAAGATAGATAAAAATGGATTATCCAACAAGAAAAATGTTGATGTATGATAAGATAATATCACATGATAGCATGGACATAGCTAATGTGAAAATAATCTCATCAGTATTATGAGATGAATATTAGATGATAAGTATTTGAAAAAGTTCTTGCACGAGCAATTATGTATTCCAGAAGAAGTACATATTTACTCTAGAAGAAGTAAAAATTATCATCTAAACATACTAAAATGTTATTATCATTATTGCTCCTGAAGAAGTATAAAACAAGTCATACATAAAAGGAGGAAACATTTATGATCCTCAAAGTGAGAGATGTGTTTCGGGAGTAGCCGTATCCTACCACCTCTGAACTTTTGAGGACATAAAGAAACACTCAAAGAGGTGTGTTTCAAGAGTAAGAATACTCTGTACTCTACCACCTATCTTTGAGGTACACAAGATTAAACATTGATAAAATTCTAGAAATTTAAGGTGTGTCTCAAGAGTAAGAATACTCCGTACTCTACCACCATCTATTCTAGGATTCACAAAGTTAAGTTTACATTAACCGGACTCCATTTTCGCTTGATTCCCCTTCCTTGCGACCAATCTATCTTAACTCCTGCTGGATCTTTTATGGGGACATATGATTGCAACTTATCCAGCAGTTCCTCGATAGTAGGGGCAGAAATAAGGATTCTCCTAGAAAATGGAGAGATGAATTCCTGTTCCACAGCATAATCAAGAAATGTTAGCAAACCATCAAAGAAATTGTTAACATTTAAAAGCCCAATAGGCTTGGTATGGAGATCTAAATGAGCCCAGGAGGTAATATTAAAGATTTCCTCTAAAGTACCAAAACCTCCAGGCATGGCAATGAAGGCATCAGAACCATATAACATGCAAGTTATGCGTTCATGAATAGATAATGTTTGTACTTCATGCCCTCGTGTTTTGCCTGCGATATCAGCTAAAGGAACGGGTATAACACCTATTACTCTTGATTTTTCTGCTTGAGCAGATTGGGAAACACAACCCATCAATCCACTGCTACCTCCTCCATATACTAGATTGATACCTTTTTCTCCCAACTTTTTCCCCAAATCCACGGCTGCTTCTAGATACCCAAAACCTTTCCCTACATTTGATCCACAAAATACACAGATAGTTTTGATCGGTCGAAGTTTTGGTCCTTCCATCTTTGAGAGTATAAGGAAGGAAAAACTTATGGGAAAATGATATTTTGGGATGCATGAAAGTGTGAAAATCATTGGCTTTTTAAACTTGAAAAACTTTACTATTTACTGCTCGTATTTTGAAAAAGTGAAAACCTACTTCTGACTAAATTAAACTACTTTTGATAAAGCTTACCTTTCGGTGATTCTTTTAATACACTTTATCAATACTGAATAGCCAAAAGTACTCTCACTTAAGCCAGACATGTGCTTAGAAAATAAATCTGGTAATTCACCAGCTAATCGAACTTTTGCTTCGATCAACCAACGAACATCTTCTGGAATGCCTTAATCCATCAGCAACCTCAATCTTTCAAGTCGAACTAGGTAAATCTTTTTCAAAACATTTACCGGAAGATTAGAATAATATTTGCGAATATTTGATAATATAACATCCATTTTTTTATGGATCTAATCTCTTCCCAAACGATATATTTAAACGCGTAAAGGAGTACTCCGCGTGATATCGATTTCATTAAGAAATAATTGAATAAATTATTGAAAAGGTGGGAACAATGAGATAATGCGTCATTACCTTTTTCAAAATAAGGGAAGATTTGGCGACAAGATTGAGATCATGAGATATTTCCTTGGATATTGTACCTGATTTTTTCGGTATACTAAAAGTAATAAAAGTATACTGATTTGAACTATACAGAAATACGTACTGATTAAATGAATACTGTATTGAACCAGAAGTTCATACATATGTACAAATGAAATATCTTGCTGAACCAGAAGTTCTATAATGATTGGTTAGATTCCAATTCAATAATGAGATTTATTGAGAATGCAAAATGGCATTCATTAAAGAACCAGAAGATTGTTCAGGTTAACAAGTTATCATTGCTGCTTGTTCTGAAAAGCAAATTAATTATCTCACTAAGAAAATGAATGACTGATTATTTGCTCAAATAATGATATTACGAGCAAAGTCATAAATGCTAGCATGAATATATCTTAAAGTCATTAATGATTTTATGAATTAGTTGATATAATAGAATATTATATTGCTAATGATTTAGCAGATTAATAGCCTCAAGTTATTTGCTATGAGAACAACTTGAATATAAATATTTCTTATGCAGCAATATTCTACATACAAACATGTCAATACGATGAAATAAAGATTAGCTTGTAAAGCTTTATGATTTCTAAAAAGTGCGATATCTATATACACTCCAACAAAACACACTTAGATATAATATTGTGATTATATCCATAATTATGAATGACATGTGTTGCGGCATTGTTAGCCGACTGATATAATACAAGATTCTTGAATATTATGGGGAAATTAAACAATAACACGCATGAAACGTGATCAAGCTTAAAGCGTAATTATGCCTGAAGCATAATGACAATCGATTTCAAAAACAAATATCTCTTGAATAATTGAGATGATCCCTTTGAGGCTAAATACTCATAGTGAGTAAAAGGGACATAATTAAATGATAAGAGATTCAGGCCTGATGATAAAAATACAAAGAGATCTCTCTATGTTATGTTTATATTGACATAAAATGGAATCGATAAATAAGTCGACTACATACATAAACAACCCTCTTATGAAAATGAGGTTGGTGAAATTATAATACTTTGGCCAAATATAAAATCCCAATGTAGGGATTATTGTTATAAGACCTGAAGTCAAAACACTTAAATATGTAAAGCCAGTAATTATATGTACAAATGAAAAATATTTCACAGTCGTAAAAGACGACTCGTTGCGCGCAAAATTTTTCATAAAACTGGCATGAAATATGGTGGATAGACTATAGTCTAAATTCACTAGTTTGAGCTCTTTGATATACCAATGAGTGAGATCAAAAAGTGTGATTCTCATCTCGGTACTTTGGGAGTTTTCTTTGATGTACCAGTTGATCGCGGTACGTTGGGATTTCAAGCAAAATGATTATAGATTATATGTCGAAATTGATATCTATTTCAATGATTGATTATGCTCATGCAAATTAGAAATTGCAGTTTATAAAGTGCAAGAACGTACATGTATAAATCATTGAAAGATTCAATTTGCCCAAAATAGTATCATTATAGAATGAAATGTGATTCTTAAAATAAAATCACATGAAAATTGATATGATATATATGACCCCATAATATAATATGTTGAAAATGAAATTGGAGTGTACTATTATTATATTTAAATATTTGGGCATGCAATTGATTTTCAATATGCAAAATTATATTATCCACCGGGAAAATGAATATTCACCCGAAGTGAATTTGAAAATGAATATTTAATTATTCATCAGAAATGAATTCTAGATTTTGATAGAAGTGAATCAATTCTAGATTTGAGTAATGCAATCAGTTAACTAACTAAACATTGCTTGGTATAGCATGTTCAGTAAATGAGCTATGACTTCATAAATGAGTTATAAACTATTTATAAAAGCTCATCACAAACTATATGTTTAATGAAATGATTTGAGATTGCATTAATATACTTATGATATTCCTATGAAGGGAACAAATACGCACTGCACTCTTTTTCCCTTAACTGAGGTTTTGTCCCACATGGTTTTCCTAGTAAGGTTTTTAATGAGGCAGCAATTATGGAACAATTATGACGTATCAATGAGAATAATGTACTCTTTTTCCCTTCGCTAAGGTTTTGTCCCACAGGGTTTTCCTAGCAAGGTTTTTGAGACATTGTCATAACTATCTGCAAGTAATAATTCAACAACAAGCTCTCTCTTTAAATTGTGCTGGAATGATATCAACAAATGAAGAAAATCATAGACATCTTATGAAGAATGTTATGATATCGGCTACACACAAGAAGATTTTCATATATACATATTCCAGACGAAAGATGATATCATTATTCAAAAGGTTCATGAAATACTTGATTGCACACTTCAGGGGGAGAATCATGCTGTCATGCTGTACTCTTTTTCCTTCGTCCAGGTTTTTGTCCCACAGGGTTTTCCTGACAAGGTTTTAACGAGGCAGCGGCTGTACTCTTTTTCCTTCGTTCAGATTTTGTCCCATTGGATTTTACTGACAAGGTTTTAACGAGGCAGACCTAAAGCAAGGCAGCACTAAAGCACTAAAGTACTGCAGCACTGAAGCACTGCAACACTAAAGCACTAAAGCAATACAACAATGAAGCAATGAAGCACTTCATAATTCGAAGTTTCTAGTACATGATTTGTACTACTTATCATTGATGTCATTTCGGATATTAGACTCAATGATTAATGATGGTCAACATCAGGGGGAGCAGCTGTACTCTTTTTCCTTCGCTCAAGTTTTATCCCACTGGGTTTTCTTAGCAAGGTTTTAACGAGGCAGACAATTGAGCTATTGAGCAATAAGTCATTAAAGGGGGAGTTTTGTAAAATCATTACCTCATATTCCATAATCACCACTAATTATACCACTAATTATTCTTTACCTAATTTACTATATTTAATGTATTAATGACTTTATTTTATTCCCCATATTTTCCTATAAATAGACTCATATTCATTGTAATGTTTGCACCAATTCTCATAATGAAGAATTCTCCTCTAAGCTCTCTCCATTTCTCTCTTCTTAGTTGTTAGGATTTTTGATAGTTTCACAACATATACCAGTCCTTTCCAAAACTTTTCTATTTAATTGTTCGAACTATAACGCATAGACATACTCCAGAGTCCAGTCACAAAAGGATAAGTTTGATTTCTTTTTCCGTCCATCTCAAATTATGTTACATTCTTATTTAAAGTACATATATATTTTAGCTTTCTATTATACCTTTATTTATAATATACATTGTTATCAATAAATATATAATAATCATATCTAAACCATTATTTATTGTGGGATATATTAATTAAATTATAAGAAAAATTATAGTTTTAACTATATTAATTATATATTTTTTTAATTGGTGTGAGAAGGAAAATTAATCTATCTTTATAGGAAACCATTAGAAGGAAAAAAAAAGCTGTAAACAATAATATCCAGACATAATACGTTATCCAAAAAAATATTCATTATGATTTGTTGTGTATTTTTAACTCTGATAATGACAGGCTCTAACCGCAAAGATTGCTCCTTAGCCAAAGAAAGTAATTGTTTAAACTTTAAAGCCTTCTTTAGTAGTAATACACTTAACAAACTGCAAAATGAAAGTGACTAATCCCAACTTTTTTAAGGTTATCCAATATATACAAGCCATTTGAGTGGAGCATAAATGTTGAGATCTGGACCACTAAAATTCTTATATATACTCTAGCATGTCTACACCAAGAATCTACACTAGTAAAATAAAATAATCAAATATTCTGGATTCAGCCTTAAACTTTGCATGCCAATGAGAAACTAATAATATTAATTTATTCCACGAAAATAACCATGAACTAGGCCATCCTAGACAATAGTAGTAAATAAAAGAGAAGCTAAAATCTTGTCAAGGTGTAGCCCACACCCTGAGGGCCCGAACCGACCACGTCCAAGGTCATTGGTTCGGGAAGGTAAATCCAGGTTATGCCTCCAAGGAGCCAGGGTGGAAGGGCTTATGGTAAGCATGAGAAACGCTCAATAACTCCCGCTTGCCACAAGGCCAATTCCACCTTGCGGGGAATCGAACCAAGCACACAGCTGCGCTGAGCACTTACCACCCATCCCCTTTGCCACTTGGAGATGTGCCCTGGGGGCGAAGCTAAAATCTTGTCAATTGAACATACACTTGAAGAAAGGTCAAACACTAACCAACTTCTAGCAATCCAGCAAAATTCAAAATAGTATGGCAAAGGATTCACATAATCGATATCAAATTTGGCGACGAATAGCCTGAAAATCAATACCCACAAAGCACACCACCCATTTTAGTAACATAATATGGGTCATATGTTATACTTTGCCTACAATGTACAAGACAAAGCATCACACTTCATACTGTACCCTTCTCTACCTTAGATGATAATGAATCCATTACAGGAGTAATAATGTCTAAAAGGGCAAATACAGATGAAAGGCTGAAAATGAAAATTACCCCAAACACAGAATATCAATATTGCTAACAAAAAGAAGGCTACTAGTAAAATCATACACCACCCTTGTCATTGCTGGTGGTGGCATCAGTGGCAGCTGCAGCTGCGTCCTTGGCAGGGTCGTCGGTTGGGGCAGCTCTATAACTAGTCTTGACTTGGTTATGCTTTTGAGAAGAGCCCTTGCAAAGGCTGATGGGGTATTTTATTGCATTGAGTTCAATCTTTCTAAGTGCAGCTTTACTAAGATCAATGCCACAAATGTCTGATAGCCTAACAAGGTAAAGAAGAACATCTGATAATTCTTCACCTAAGTGTAATTTCTCTTGTTCTTCCCAACCAGGTAGGCCTCTTGGGACCTCTCCTTTCCACTGAAATATCTCAGACAATTCTCCCACTTCACCAACCTGACACAAAATTGGATTATTGGAATAAGCATTAACATAAAAAGACACACAAGTTGGTTCTTTTTATGGCCCTGTGTTCATGTTGCTGCTTGAGACAGTAGATTGCACAAGAATCAAGACTACTCAAAAAAAGCTGAAATAAGGAAATGATTTCTCTTGTTTTCCAAAGTCATCAGTCAACATCCCTTAAAAAAAATTTCCAACAATTTGACAAAAAGAATCAAGAAATTACTCTTTGAAGATATTTCCATAACTCTGATCCTAACAGCTAGACAAGAAAATTTGTTGACTTGAACTTGAATCGAAACCAGGCTAACTTCATCATTTGCAACCGAACTACTTTATATACATTTTTTCATACAATTTTGGCAGATAAGAAGTCAAAAATACACAATCAAATAATGCAAAAAATACTGAAGAGTTCAAGAAGGAGAGAGATGATAGCGTTAGCATTTGGTAGTGTAGCATCTATTATTTTCACGTCTATTTTGCTACCTCAAAGAGTCAAAGTTCATAAAAAATAGAAAAAATCTCCGCACAAAAAGAAGAAAAGAAAAGAAAAGAAAAGAAAAGCCAAATTTTTAGTTAATATGTAGTCAGGATTACAGGCAAAAATTTGACACAAAAGAAAGATCAAAAACACATATTTTAGGTGTTAGATCAAAGGTTTTAATGAACTTGATTATCAGAAGACGGACTCCTACAGATAATACGTACATCTGTAACATAAAAAATTAACAATGGCTGTGTGTGTACATATATAGAAAGTTTAAACCTTCGGGGGCTTATGGAATTCAAAGAATTCAAGCACTAATTTCACTTTATACAAGACAAACAAAAAATACACACATTTAAGAAAGCGAGAGAAGATCACACAACAAATACACACAGAGACAACCTCAATAATATCAAGTATAGGTAGATAGAGAGTTTAATGTGTACAGGCGAAAGAAAATGGTACAAACCAGTGCCAAAAGAAGATTTCTGGGGCTATGGAACTGATCCCAGTCTCGTTCCTTTGCAAAATTTGCCATTTTTTCCTTGAGCATTTCGAGGGTTATTCCTCCTTCGATTGAAGCTCCCTTCATTTCTTCTCTGTTCAGTGATGCCGACACCGCCGTTTGGGTGTTGTTCATTAAGCCGGCCGTGAGCTTCTGACTTCTGAGAGAGGGAGGGAGCGTATGGAAGCTGGTTGGTGTATATATATAGAATTTTTGAGTGTGATGTGCTTATGTCAAATTAGCCCTAGGGATTTTTAAGATTTAAGATTAATGACGTGTCGGTGATTTAAATATTATAATTTATATGCTCTGTTTGACAACTTGGAGTGAATTTATAAATGAATACTCACCTTATCTGGGTTGCATAACTTGCACATCTTCCACCAAGATCCATGGCATGGCAGGGCAGGGCAGGTGGGGACCCTTAGGGTTGGGTTCAACCATTTTTTTTTTAATAAATGGTTTTTTATTGCTTTGAGGTAAAATGTGTAGCTGAAAAATGATTTCGAAAAATGTTTGTTATTAACAATTACTTGAAAAATTTTGTTGTTTATAAATTAATTTATAAACATGTAACAATTGCATTACGGAACTCATTATTTATTAAAAAATTATTTTATTTATAATTTATCTAATGTCAACCCTAAGAATATGGATGACAAAAATATTCGATTTGATTTGAACTCGATGAATACTCAATCATAATGGAACGAAATTATTTCGATACGCGGGTTGACGAGAAGGATCTGATTAGAAAATTTCTCGATATGTCCCTTTTAATAAAAATAAAATAAAATAAAAATTCACTTGTGGAAACTAAACCTAATTAGCAAATATTAACAAAGAAAAATTATTTTAAAAAAACTTTTCGAGACGGCAAACGGATCATGTCTTCACCTCGAAAATTAACGAATTGTGAGATGGGTATGGATCAGATTAAAATATGACGTCGCGGATACGAATCACCTCGATCCGCTCTAAATCCGTCCTGTTGTCATCACTACATGATAATTGTGTAGGGATGGCAAGCACCTCCCCATCCCTCAACCCATCGAGTAATTTTTGTTCCGCCCGGCCCCTTAATCGATTAAGGTAGGGCGAGGCATGTCCCTATCCATTTTTTTGCTTTAATTTACTGCATTATGTCTTCATAAAATCACCATGAAATTTAATTTTAGTTTATTAATTCAATGTAAAGATAAATTCATGTTTGTTAATTAGATTTATTATCTTAATTTATTTTAAAACTTTAAGAACTAATTATAAATGCAATTGGACCGAATTAATCAGCCCAAGATTTCTGAATTAAAGCTGAGCCCATTTGATTTGATGAAATCAAAGAGCTAAAGCCCAAATTGAAGCCCAGCTGGATCGGAATATTGAGGCCTAAAATTTATACCCGGTTTCTTGGCCCAATTCAACACCGCCCTTTTATCTTTAACCGTTGGATCATTTTGGTTTTATCTCAGCCGTTCAATCAAGGGATAAGGATGCATGTTTCAGAGTTTTGGCATTCATTCCAGATACTTCTGTTGTTTTCTCTCTCTGATTTTCGTCTCCTTCGAGTTTTCAGAGAGACATTCTCATCTCTCGCACTGATCTTTGTGATTTTTTCACTGATTCTTTATGCATAATCAGTGGTTTTAATTTGTGGTTGATTTACAGCGTTTGGTCTGTAATTTTGTGGTATTTTTCTGCGAGTTTTTGAGTAATTTTTGGAAGTTTATCCTTTTGATCTGTAAAATCGTTTCTGATACTTTTTTCTCTTTTAATTAATAAAGTTTCTGAGGTTTTTATATTTAGATCTTGCTTAGTGGTTAATATTTTGAGATTCTGAGACCTTAATATCGTAACACTAACAATTGATATGTATAAAATAATTTGCTTTATTCAAGATAAATTTGACTATGGTGGTAATTTTGTTGGGTCCATGATATGTTATTGAGATAATGAGGTAATTCTATTAAATATTAAAAATTTGTTATAACTTATATCCCACATTGGAAGAGTAATAAAAAGAGTGGAAGATGAGTCTCTTTACAAGGATTAGTATGTAATACGTGCTGTGCACGTGATATTATAATGATATTTGATTTTTTTATTCAAATATATATGCTTTTGAAATTGAATGAAAATTGTCCAAATTTTAATACACGTCTCACCAAAAAAGTTACAAATTATTGATTCAAACAATCTCAATACCGAACTCAATTTACCCTAAACATTATTCAAATTTCTATTAAGTATACAATATTCTTATCTGTAATACCACCATCTTTCTTCTCATTATTGATTGATGACTCCTTCAATTTTTGTATATCTTGGACCGTATTTTTACGAAGCCTTATTTAAAGAAACTAGAGCTAGAAGGAATTTCTTCTCTTATTGTATAAATAGTGCATGATCAATCTGTTGCCACATTAAAAAAAATTATAAACATCATTTGGAAATTTATCCAGATTTTAGAACCAAGATGAAATCAACTAATTAGAATCTCACACAAAAAGAATAATGATTATCCATATAAAGTTAGAACTAAAAACAACATCTGATCATAAATGTTTGAGAAAAACTGAAATGCATTTGACCTAAGTTCTTACTAAGATATGATTATTAGAGCCACAAAAGAAATATCATATTTAATTAGAGTAATGTTTAATTAGAAAAAAATGTTATGAAATCAGTGCTCTTCAAATTTTTATTTGAACAATTTGATTTACATTGCTGTGAATCTTAAAGCGTCATGCCCAAACCTATAGAATCACCACAAGCCATCATCTCAAGTTTTCCTACAACCTAATGAGATGTGGTCATCGATTTGATAGAATAAAAAAAAATAAGGTCATTTCATCGTGATTTTTCTGCCTTTTTTGTAAGTAGCAAACACATCAGAAAAATAGATGCATCACTCATGATGCTTAGTTAGGGGCAGAATAAGACTTTGCATGATTTTATAGATATATTTAACTCAAAGAGGCTTCAGATCCCCAATCTACATATCACTGTCGTTGTCTCCACTCTCACCCATGCTATAAGGTAGGAATCTTTCAAGATGTCTCTATTGACCCACCCACCCCCGAAAATATGTGATCGAGCTTATTACCCAAGGAGAAAAACATAAAATATGGAAGAGAGAATGTACCTGAGAAAGAGTGCCTCAACCACCGAGAAGTCGGACCGCATAGAAGATAGAGCCAAGCATAAAAGGAAACATGATGATAATACAATGCAAGACCATGGTCAGGGAAAATGAGACTGACCTTCAACATCATTTACTTGTCTGAACACACCTAGGTCAAATCTTCTCATGGAGATCAAGGACATGAAAGAATTAAAGTGGACATACAAGACCGTGGACATACCATGAAGACATGCTATGCACTGCAATGAGAAATCGAGTCCTTGATAAAAAATGAATTCCTCAAATCCTACATCAATAATGAAAAATGCCAAAAAAATAATCATAAGTAGAGAAAATCATTCGGGAACAATAATAAACCTATAGCAGGAACTAGAAACGTCATCATCAGTGGGGTATCTTGGAATACGTACACAAGTGCAGAATATATGCTAATTAGATTCAAGGGCCCTCGTCTCTTAAGCATGAGGACATCACATTTGGGTCAAAAGATATGAAATGAGTAGTCACCTCTCATGACGACGGCATGGTCATTAGAGAAGTTATAGCCAAATTTGAATTGAGGAGAATCTTAGTAGACAACGATAGTGCGATCAATGCATTATCCCATGAGGCCTTCACACAGGTGGGAATATCAATTAGTTGTCTTAAGCCCTTCAAGACCCCCTCCAAGGATTCAGAAATAGCGTCATCATGCCCAAAGGTATTTCCGAACTCCCCTTTACATTAGGATCACACCCGAAGTAGGTAACAGAGATGACAATGTTTCACATGGTACAAGCACCTAAGGCATACAACGCCAACCTCGACTGCCTATTAATGATAAGATCATAGCAATTATAACGACCTTTCACTTAGCTGTGAAGTCTCCAATGGGGTGAGGTAGTAGTAGTCCGTGGAGACAAGAATATGGCCAAACTGTGTTATGTCAGAAGCATCAAAAGCATAGCATCACCAGAGCATCGAAGCAAACCTCGACAAAATACAGGCCATAACATGAATAGAGTCCCCTAAGAGCAGAAAATACGTCTAAAAACTAACGGGTCTCATAGTAGTACTAAACCGATTCATTAGAGCACCTGAAAAGTATTTGTTCTTCTTTAAAGTCCTCAAGGAAAATCAAACATTTAGCTAGAATGATGAATGTGAGCTTGCCTTCAGGAGTTGAAGGTGTGACTTGAAATATCTCTCATCCTTACCAAGCCTAATCCTGGAGATGCATTGTCATATACTTGTTCGTCCCCTAGAATGCGGTTAGTAGATCCTGGTCAAGGAGGAAGACAAGTCCAGCAACCAACATACGACGCTGAGAATAGGTATACTTTAGCCGAGAAGCTAGCCCTAGCACTAGTAGTGGCAGCTCGTAAACTGACCAACCCCTCAGGTACATATTACAGAAACCCGATGCATCAGGTAGGCTCCTAAAGTGGGCAATTGAAATTTGAGATTTTGACATAGAATTCAAAACTAGGCCCTCGGTAAAGCACGGGATTTGGTAGACTTCATCGCATAACTCACCCTTATATTTGGGGGGAGGGGGGGACAAGGGGATACCTCAAAGAATGGCATCGACTTCTGGGAGATATTTGTGGATAGTGCCTCAAACTCGTTTGGCTTGAGTGCAGGGCTCATCATCATAAGCCCACAAAATCCCGCAGAGATACAATGTTCCTTAAGGTTCAAATTTGAAACTACTAACAATGAAGCAAAATATGAAGCATTCGTCATTGGTCTTGAGCTTGCTCTGAACCTCAAGTTTGAACACTTCAAAATTTATCGTGACTCTCAACTTGTTGTGGTAAAATTGATGGGTCCTTCGAGAGGAAGGATGGGAAGACGAGCTTGTATAGTTTACCAGTCCATGACCTATAAAGGAATTTCAAAAATTGTGAGAGTTTGAAAATTTCTCGATCAGTGTACATAAAAGTCGATGCTCTTTCCCCGTTGTATTCATTGACGTTGATGGCCTTGACAGAATAGTGCACGTGAAGTTTGTATTAGAGCTAAGCATCTCCAAAATTAGCGGTCATAGACATTGATCATGAGCCTTCTTGGATGGACACAATTATTGTCTTCATAAGTAATGGAAGACTACTAGTAGACTCTCGAGAAGCAAGAACCATAAGCATAGAGCATCTAGACATTGCATGATTTGGGGAATTCTCTTTCACAGGAGCCTAACACTACCTTACCTTAGATGCCTTAAATTTTCAGAAGTAGCCTAAGCTCTTGCCGAAGTACATGAAGGGATATGCAAGAATCATCAGGGTGCTCGAGCCTTAGCCTTCAAACTCCTCATATATGGGGTATTACTGGCCAACTATGAAGAATGATGCATCATATTATGTAAAGAGGTGTGATAAGTACCAGAGGTTCGGAAACAACATCCATACCCTTGTCGAAGATCTCTCTCCGGTATTGTCCCTAAGACCTTTTGAACAATGGGGAGTAGACATCATATTCCCTTTTCCTCTGGCAAGAGGACAACTTAAGTTCATTGTCACGGTAGTGGAATACTTCACCAACTGGGTAGAAACGAAGCCCTTAGCAATAATTTCAGAACCCAAACTCGTGTCTTTTATTTAGAATTCTATCATATGTACGTTAGACCAACCAAAAGTATTCATAATGGACAATGGTAGACATTTTGACAACCAACGGTTCAAAGACTTATGTGCCAACCTTTGGATTGATTATCGTCTAACATCGGTCTCGCAACCTCAAACCAACCGACTTGCAGAAGTAACAAACATAATAATACTCCAAGATCTTCGCATAGGGATTAGGGATGCATGTGGGTCATGGCCCGACAACCTTCTAGCTATACTCTGGGCTTACAGGACTTCACACAAAACGACCACTAGGGAAAGACCCTTTTATGCTTGCCTTTAGGCAGTAGTGCCTACCCAGTTTTCGACGTTACAACCTCGAAGCCGAAGGACACACCACTGAACACCTCGACCTCCTGGAAGAAGTCCGTGAGCATGCCTGCATGAAGATGTCATCTTACCAAAATAGGACAGTCCGACACTTCAACAAAAGGGTTACTCTAGGGGTTTAGAGTAAGAGACCTCGTTTTGAGAAAGACAGATGCTGTTGTACATCCCCCGAGGAAACTTGGGCCTACATGAGAAGGAACTTACAAGTTCATATGTCAAATACGAGGAGGAGCATACAACCTTCGAGACCTTTCACCGTGGAATGTCGACAACATTACGATTTACTACAAATAGTGAGACTGAGCTACTGTTTACTTATTTTACAGTGTGCAAAATATACCACAAGTATATGGGTCGTGAAAAATAATAAAGTGAACTTTTTGAGTCCGAGTTATCGTCCAATAGAGATTGTAATTAATTATCGAAATTGTGTTAGTTCTTGTTTTATTTGAACAATAGAATTGAGATGATTTATTTAAACTGCAATAGAAAATTAAACCAAATAAAGCAAAAGAAAAGATTACTTGTGCAGATTTTCTAAATTGATGTTTGTAAGTGTTAGGACATCTGATTTCATATTAATCAATACTTTTTATTTCATTTATCTAATTTTATTCCTATTAATGTGCTATTTTGAATTCATTTATGTATATGAAATTCCTCTCTTAAGTTTAAATCAACTCTATCTAATTAGTCAACCATGTTTCTAGACAGCAAGTCATAATAATTAGGTATATGAAAATTGGAATATAAGAATTCATGTAGCGATTGCAATAACAATAAAAGTATATCTCTATCTTTTATCCAATTACCGAATTTGATTCCTAAATCTAGATTGTTAGCTTATCTCTCGTATTATGAAAACACCTATAATTGCATGAATAAGAGATCAATTCATTCACGCATTAAGTACAAACTAAAATCAACACATGCAATTATAAATGCAAAACTAGAATTATAGTATTAAAGCATAAAACTAAGCTATATCGATTGTCCCAACTAAAAGTTTAGTTGTTTATCAATAAAGAAATAAATGAGCAGAAATAATAATAACTATGCATGTAAAGTTTATCAAATTAAAAAAAGAAATGAATTCTTGCACCAAAATTTCACTCATCGTTGATAATCTTCAATCCCGACGCCTTCGCCTTGATTTTCCTCCCAATATTTGTAAGATAAAACATTGAATTATGTTCTTGAAAGTATGTGTAAAAGTCTTACGAAGGTCTCCTTTTTCGTGCATGAAAAGTTGTATTTATAATTGGAGAAGAAAACCTAATAGGAACAAGAAGAACGATATTGAAATTCGCGGAAAATGCCCACAGTCGGCCAAGTCGAAAAGCAAAGCAACTGCACAGTTAAAGGTTTTAGGTTCTGTTGATTCTTCGTCTGGTCGCGCGGCCACCGGGCTGAGTAGTTGTGACCGCGTAGGGTAAATCTTCCAGCGAGATTTTCAACTATCCAATGTGTTAAAGTTGGTCATCGATCTTTAATTGTGTATGAATCCTTCATCTTTTAATCGCTACAATTTGATCCATAAACTTTAGAATCACTTCAATTCTTCTTCCAATCTTCAATTCATCTTCAATTGAGCCCTCAAACTTTGATTTCTTGAACTTAGCTTCTCTTGACTTTCCCGATTGACATTATCAACTTCCATTTTGTCCAATTTAGTTCAAACTATCATCCAAAAGCTCATATTTTTCATTAATTGCCTCATTAACGTGATTTTGGGATAATTTCTGAAATATAATCAAATAATAAACAATTAAGTAAAATTTATTAAAAAACGACAATATAATATTCTAATTAAACATATAGATAACTGTATAAAATATACTTATCAACTACATTGCCCGTTTCCTTTTCTAGTTACAATTTATTTATTTTATTATGGGTTTGCACGCCTACGTAGAGGTGTTAATCCGGGTGGTCCGGGCCGGGTCGACCCGCCAATAAAAAGCCCGGTAAAGGCCCGCTTGAAAAAAAAGCCCGCCCGCTGCGGGTTACGGGTCAGCCCGCAATTTTTGAACTACAACCCAGGCCCACCTTCTGGCCCATCCGGGTCGAGCCCATGCAGGTCGCGATTTGTTCTGATTTGGCCCGTATGAATAAAAACATAGATTTTTTCATATTTATAGCAAATTTTTTGTCAAGTTTCTAAATACAAAATGATTAAAATGATAAATTCATATTTATACCATAAAATATTTACATAGAATTTAAAATTATAGTTTATGTTATATGAATTTCTTCTAAATTTGCAAATTTAAATAAAATATAAACAAATAACAATTAAATGATAAATGTATTTCTAATTACTATTGTAAAAAAACATTATTTTTTTAGCTATTAGGAAGAAAAAAAATAAGATTTTACTTTAAAAGTTGTATTAGAGTTTCTAGAAGAAAAGAGATTTTCAATGTTACCATATTTAATAAAAACAGTTTTTTTTTTTTTTTTTTTTTTTTTACGGGCCAGCGGGTTAACCACGGCCCGCGAAGGTTTGACCACAAAACTCGCGGTTCACAACTTCTTAACCCGTGAACCGCCCGCACGGGTCATGGGTCGGCCCGCAGTCCCGAGTCAATTCGGGCCGATTTTCACGAGTCTGATCGGCCCGTCCGTCTTGACACCTCTACGCCTACGTGCCCTCTTTTAAATTCATATTAGGTAATTAGCATATATAAATATGAGTGATTGGGGATATCATCCCCAATAAATAAAAGGTGTACTCCATCCCCGATAGAATCTTAGCAAATAAACGACGTGGAGAGCCTCATATTTGATAAGTAATTACTTCTCCTAAACAATAGTTCACAATAATTATCATCATTTAATAAACCATGTAAAATAGTTGCTTCACAAAACGACAAAGCAGAAACACCATTTACAACTTTCAGAATCTCATATGATGTTGCATCTCTAATATGATTAAGTAAGACTTGAAAATAATATATTTCACCTTCATCTCTATTAGCGACTGAACGTCTCTTTTCTTTCTATGAGTCCATAGTCGACTTTGTATACCCCAAATGAAATATCATGGAAATTCTCTGTATAACAATGACTTAGAAAGAATTCAGTTTATATTGTTCGTTTTGAGTGATATTTGTTAATAATTGTTTCTAAACAATAAGAATTTTAATAATTTGGATAGTTATTATTGCCAAGAGAAGTTTTTGGATTATACTCTTTTGGATATTCATTCTTGCATCGACCATTTTTGTTCATACAAGCATACTTTGAGTTCGAGCGGCCTCAAGGACCGTACATCATATGTTTCACTATAACATAATGTAAATGAGGACGGACATTGTTGTTCAAAATTTCACATGAAACAATTGAAAACTACATCAACATTGGTAATTTTATAACTCGCCTTAAAAATTAACGGAAATTGAGCATGACAAAGTTTTCTTTCTTGAAATTCTATCACATATATATATATGCAGCAATCGGTTCAAAAATCTTACGCTTTATCAAAATCAAATTTTAATTCTTATAGTTTAGCTCTAAATATACGCACAATTAAATCTAGTCTATTCTGAATGACATCATTATGTCATGACTCTGGTTTTATTTCTAACCAATTAAGATTACATGTTATTATCAAGAATATATCCAGTTTACCAATCTTTGTACTAAGGCCATTGCATCCATATACTTTTTTCCTTATCTCTTGCAACACCAGTGAATGATGATAGTGAAATTATTTTTTGACCAACTTTATAACATCTACTTTCACCCATTTCTACACTATTAGAAGTTCCTTGACAAAGATTAGCACGTATCTCTCTTTGATTTTTTCGAAAATAATCCAGTCTACTGGTTTCAATTTTAACATACATATCAACCACATATTATTGTAAAATCCTACGTGTGAAGTAAAATAGAATTCAATAGATTTCTTACCTACAATTTGTAACAATAATGCTCGCAATAAGAAACATGTGATTCTTTCTTCCTTTTCATCAAAATCGAAAAAAATTAAATGAACAAGCTAGCTAGGTTAGATCATGAATAAATAATTACAAACTAACATAAAGGAATATAGAAAATAATTTACAATCTATCAGGGTCTATTTTCTTTGTAAATTAATTAATTGGCTGAACAATTGTCATTCAAATTTATAGAGTTTTGTACATCATGGTTTTGATAAATCCTTTCTTTATAGTTTTTAGGTGCTCTCATGCCATCCATGTTCACCATAAGGAAACAACAAGATATTGAAGTGGGTCATAACAATCGAAATAGTAATGGATTCTAAGTGAAGCACCATAATGGCAACAAATTTGTATATCATGAATTCTAATGTCCACATTAGGATCTTCGTAAGTTATATCTACTTGTGATGCAAATGGTGCATTGTATAGGAGTGAACGCGGTTCGGTTTGGACGGTTTTTGATATATTTTCAAATCAAAGCATTTTAAGCGGTTTGACATTTTTTCAAACCAAACAAAACCATTTTTTGCAGTTTGGTTCGGTTTTAATCCACGGTTTACCTATCGACATAATATAATATATTTTAGATGTCAAATTAATTCGTAATTTTTAATATATAAAGGTAAATTAGAAGTTAGTATAAGCTAAGCCTTTGTTCGGATATCCCAATATTTTGGTTTGTAAACCCAATTATAAACTATACAATTTCTCAAATCAATCTCTAACCATACATATTTTCTCCCTCTACTTTTTAACTACACATCTACCTCGAAAAAAGTGAAATAATCTTGTTTATAATTAAATATAGCCTCCGAACAGAGGCTAAAATATGTTAACATTCTTTTATTCAATCTTTACCTTGTTACTCTTGCACTAAATTGATAATAAAAACATTATGATGAGTGAATAACTCCACTAAAATGTGGGAGCATGTTTTTCAGACTGTCAATTGTCAATAAATACTACACATCATTTGAAGATTTGATGGCTCTAGTCAACAATTTAAGTTCATCTTCATTTTCAATAGTTCATTGTAATTACAATTTATTATTGCATTATCTTGGTTAATTTTCTTGCTTAGTATAATTTTTTTTACCTTCAGTGCATACATGATCCAAACTGTAAGGTAGGAAACTTCCATATATTTTTTTTTCTGGGATCATCATAATGCAATGGAAAAGAGAAAAGATATACATGAGAATTATTTTCATAGTTAAATTTGATTCTTTTTAGAGGAAAAATGGTAAATTCAAATTAATAAAATTAATTTTTAATTAAAAAATAAAAGCGTTTTGGTTCATTTTTTACGATTTTTGAAAATCAAAACCTAAATCAAATCATTTTGAAACGGTTTGGATCCGTTTGAGAGAAAAAAAAATCACGGGTTCATGTGGTTTCAAACCAACGAGTTAGGTTCGATTTACGGTTTCGTGATTTTTTTGTGCACCCCTAGCATTGTATACTCTTTGGTCAAAACTAGGGTCACTTCTTAAGTGCATTTTGTATGTTTCTAAATTAGTAATATTGCTTAATGAACGAAAAAATTTAGAGTATGGATTAACATTCAAGATATCTATTAATTTATGCAAGACTGGCTCACAGAATTTATCTTATTTTCGTAGTCTATTATGTACTTCATTTTCAGTATCGTAAAGTACAACTGTAAATACGATGGACAATTATTAATTGGTAAAACTTAGTTTATATAATGATAAACTTGTCCTTGAATATTAAATGTATAAGTACTTTTGGAATTTCTAAATAAACCATTATCATACTTCACACTAAATGAAGTAAAAGCAAAACGATTATTGTAATTGCAAGCTTTGTTTTTGAGAGTGAAAAGTCTATCCTTCGGGTATACTTTGTAGAGATCTAAAAAGTCTATGTAAATCCACCACTTCCAGTTGCTTTTCTTTATTAGGACGAGATTGGACACCCATTGCGGATAAACTAATTCATTGATAAACCTATTGACAATCAATTTTTCCACCTCTCATTCGGGGCCATGTACATTTCCAGGTTTCGAGACGCAAAATTTTGAATCAAAATTCAACGCATGGCATGCAATGGAGAGATCGAATGTCCAAGTGTTTATTGGTGAATATATCCAGATTTATTTACAGGAATTGTTTCATCCTCACGTTTAACTCCTCGTTCAAACTCTTTTCAACCTACAGAACTTTGGTTAAATCAGCCTCTTCGACTTGGAGTTCCTTAATCTCCTCTGCAATCGAGGCTTAGGGACATAGCTGGTGATTTAAGGGTCGATACTTTCATCGAGGACCATCTTCTCAACCTCATCGGGCTTCTGAGCCTCAGGCATTGGTTTTTTTGACAACATCATCATTTGCTTCTCTTTCTCAATGCACGTTATTACTTTACGGAGTGCGCTGATGTAGCAAGTTTGTGCATCATGTTGGTTTCCCTGCAGTTTTGTAACTATATTTGGAGAGGGGAATTCTACGCAGGTTTGGTGAATCAAGGTTATTGCTTGAAGTTCATTTAAGGCTGACCTTTCCAAGATACCATGATATGCCGATCTTGTGTCCACCACCAAAAACACCATGAATTTTCTCGCCATGCAAGGATCTTCACCAATGTTGACGGCTAACGTAATAAAACAGTTCTTTCTACTACCAACGAGGGTTTCCATGGCCAGATTTTGGAATCTGGTATAAAGTACATCGATCGTTGAGAACAAACTTCCTCTTCCAAGATTTATCTCAAGAAACTTTTTCGTTCATCTTCCAATCTCCAGGTCTAAGCATCATTTGTAGTACTTCTCTAATAGTCTTAACATCCTATTGTTCCTCTTTGGAGATTGATATTCACTCGATCAATTCAGTCATCATCGAAATTACTAGAATACTTTTTATTTATTTCTTCCACTATAATATCCATTCTATCGCAACTATTACGCATCTTCTCCCATGTTTCCGCCATACCCATCCCAATCGACTACTTTACACCATTTGTTATGGTTGAAGCTCAATCTCAAGCTCAACCACAACTAGAAAAACAACAATAACAAGCAGTTTATCAACTCATTGAATAACATAAGCTGAATCGGGGAATTGGAGAAGAGAAGAATAGAGGTAGAGAAGAGATGGAGATAGAGATAGAGAGAGTAGCCGAGAAGAGAATTCTGTTATGCACCAAAAGGATAAAATTGCTCAATTTCTTTTATTGGCTAAGGAATATTCAAGAATCCATTGATTGTAGGTGAGTAGAGGTGGGATTCATTACATCATTCTCCATTGATGTGATAAAAATGAAAGAATAATTAACCACACTACTGTCTCACATGGATAGTAATATAGTTGAGACTTGGAGCTTGAAGGGAAAGCTATGAAAGAAGGTGTAGAAAAATGGCTGGTGAGGTGGGTTTCGATTGGGGTGGCGAAGAAGATGAGAATTAATTTGATTTGAAACTGTAGGTGGTACAAATAAATTATTACATGAATTATTTTGATATAATTTACAAAAAAATAATAAAAATAAATAAATAAAAGACTTGAAATTGTAACTGAATTATTGCAGTTTAATTTTAATCCTATTTAACACATCAATTAATGAACTTTGACAATAGGGATATTAAACATGTAATAGGTTATACAAAAAAAAAAATGCTGTGTGTACAGATTCTGTACGCAACAAAATACTCACTGTAGCTTGCTACAATGATGCTACAGTGAGTGATCTGTGGCGTACAGAATCTGTACGTGTAGCACTTTTCTATACAAAAAGATATGACACCTCAGGTGGGTGCATGTTATGAGGTGATGCATGTTGTGAGTTGCATATGTGACATTACTTTATTGGAGGTGGGTAAAATAAAGTGCCGCATTGGGCACCATATATCATTTTTAGTAGATTATATAGGAGAGTTTTTTGTCAAATCTAAAAAGGATGAGAGATATTTTGCAATTAACAATGCTACAAGTACCTTACACTTGACTTCAAGTGCGACAAAACACTCACATGTGTTATGGGGCCCGTTCATCTATGATGACTGGACCCCACACCCTATGTGAGTATGTTGTCACATTTGAGATCAACTGCGAATGGACCAATTATTTCGCAATACTGATAATGGTCGGGAGATTTTGTATTAATTAACCCGAATGAATTTCACATCTATAAGATGCATCCATGTAATTGTCGAATTGGACTTTGTCCATCTGTGAAATGACAAACGGAGAAAATCTCGATAGATATGTGTAATTAGGGGTGGACAAAATAACCGAACCAGACCAGACCAGGCCAGGCCAGGCCAGGCCAAACCAAAACCAAATTCTACATAAAAAAATAATGGTTTAGTTCTTAAAATCAAGAACCATTTGGTTTCGGTTCTAGTTCAGGTACTCATTCCAGAACCACGAACCAAACTCAATTATATATATACACAAATCAGTGGGTATTCGTTTCACCAAAAAACTTAAATCTGAAATTATAAATGTGACATGTTTATTTACCATACATTTTACCTCATTTCCTATTAGACAACGATTTTAAATCATAAATCTAAATTCTAATTATAATTCATTTCTCTTATTTTCAATTATAGATACGCATTCACACTACTTTACTTGCACTCCTATAGGACAACAATCGTTGTGCTCCTTAGTCACCATCAACGGTGTTGATGATTATTTTTTAAAATTTACATACATATAAATCCTTGCCCAATTCGTTAATTATCAGAAGTTAACACAAACTCAAATTATAAATTTCATCCCTAACTCACAGGAATTCAGGTCAGAGTGGGCAGAGTTAGATCTTCGTAGTAACTTGTAACTATCACACCGTTCGTCAAAATAGTTTTCCGTTTCTTTACTGTTTATTCCCTTTTTTCACTGTTCACTTCACGTAGGTCTGCAACAGCAAGTGTAGCTGTCTTGTCCCATTACATTGGTTGGTGAGAGTGTAATTACACAGATCAAAAAATTAACAGGTCTACCCTCCCATACCCATCCCTCTTTCTTGCCATTCTGACTCCAGATTATACCATACCTAAACCGTCCATGAGACCCATAACCCGCTCCTTCTACAACCAACGAAAGGCTGCAACGAGAACCCACTTGCAAGCATGGAAGATGGACGATTCCTTCTTAGTCGAGGTTAGTTTGTTAGATCTATATTGCAATTTCCACCGCTGTAGTTGTATTTCAATGGTATTGCGTTCATAAAATTCTCTCTAAGGTACTCCGCTACTCGCCCTATAACACTAGATCCTCCCCGACGAAGGTAGACACGGCTGCAAAAGAGAAGGTGCGTCTCAGCTATAAGCGGTCTGACCAAAGGTGTGGCTTTTTCTTACAACTTTGCGTGGAAGAACACGGCAACGAGAAATGTTCAGGAAGCAGCTTCAAAATGGAAACGTTCAAAAGGATTTCCAGAAAAATGTCAAATGCATTTGAGGTGGAGTGCACCGGCGTACAGTGCAGAATTTTTTGGAACAAGCAGAAACAATGGTGGTCGACGGCGAATACCCTGAGGAATGCTACTAGACTAGGACTTGATCCCATCAAAGAAAGTGTTGTAGCAGATGATGACTGGTGGAATCAAGCTGCCCAGGTATGGCAGTCAGGTCCAATTTTAATTAGTCTTCAATTTGATATTTTCTAGTTCAAGCATTCGTTTTGTAGGTTGATGGTACGAGCATGACTGCTGTTCATTTCTTAGTTCAAGCAGTTGTTTTGATTACCAATCACCTAAGAGTGTTAGTGGTTTGAGCTTCAAAGTTCCCCCCAAGGGTAATATTTTCAATTGCGAACATTTGGGGGAATATGCACGACAAAAAATGAACTAAGTTTTGGCTTTGCGTAGGAGAATTTTGAAGTATTGAAAACATAAAGAGAAAAAACTATAAATGCATCAAATTTTCTTGAGGAATTGTGACATGAATAACATGACCTGAGAAAGAGAATTACACAGGGTCGTAGCTCATGTAAATTATTGTCAACATGCTACTTTTCATTTGTGTTCCGGTTTCTATTTGGAGGTTGCAATATGAAAGCAAGTTTCATCATACACTTAGAAAATTGTTAACCTTAACATAACATAAAGGAAAAATAATTACTAGAGAATATACAGAACATGCTATTAAAAAAGAAGAAGAAATATTACTAATTGCATTAGGGTTTATTTTGTTTGGTTTTACGGTTTGTATTTTCTTATCTTCAAAAGGCTCGGTCCATAATAATCTCGTGTGGGATAGAGAAATATGGCTAGTTTTTTCCTTCTCAGGATTTTCTGTAAGCTAAATATAATTTCACCACCATTTCTAGTTAATGTACCACATTTTAATTACAATTAAAGTCCTCGATCTTTGCCTACTATAACACTTTTTTCTGTTAATTCTTTGCTTCAATTCGTAGCTCCAGTCTTTATTTTACCACATCCAGCCATTGACGATGATTTATTTTAAAAAATAATATACTTGGATGCTTTCAATTGAAAGAAAAAACAATTTCTCACAAAACATGTTACTGTCCTTTTTTTTTTTTTTAGAACGTGGAGAAAAAATGAACCACTTCTAATGAACTTTTTGGACTATTACCATTATTAGAGATGAGTTGATATGTGCTAATTAATCAAATATTGATGATAACAATGCATCAAAAAAAGGTTTGGGATATAAAGAGCATAATGCGCAAAGAATGAGGACCTAAGTGGCTTTCAAAGGTGGAGAATCAACAAGGATGGTAATCATGTGCATGCCGAATTATGTTGGTATAGAAATAACAAGGAGCCCATTTTACAAACTATGGTATTATTATCATGATGTATGCTCTTCCAGATGTTACTGTAATTTTGTGAATACTAATGCTAAGTAATGTTACATGAGAAGCAGGTTTGCCCGAATATAGCCTTGCTGAAGGACAAGAATGTGCAACAAATCTTTACTACGACGACGTTTTGTTCAAGAATGTGACTGCCATAGGGGAGCACATAGTTTATCCCGTCACAGCTGCTGGGGCCAACTTTCTAGATGGCCGTTCGCTCAAAATAGTTGATGGGTGTCGAATTCAACAAATAATAATATTTTCTTGCTCTTATAAAAATAAATTGTATTAGTGATGAGTAAGGTCGAATCCACAGAGACTGGTTAGATTTAATTCTTCGGAAAAATTAAAAGTAATGAATTAAAAACAAGGGGGGATTTGAATTTTGAATGTAAAATCAATTTGTAAATAAACGAGTGCGAAATTAAAATTTTTAGAAATATCAAATTAAACAAACAATTAGCCCAATGTATAATCTCAGTATTGATTCACAGAACTGATTATGGATGCAAGAATAAAGTCCTTAAATTATTCTCTAAATTGGTTATGGTCATTGATACTATTTAACAACCTATCTCTCCTTATTTTATCGATAATCAAGAGACGCTCGTTGATTATTCTCCTAATCAATAAACAATCCTAGATACGATCGTAGGATTTAACTTACAAATAGCATTAATTTCTAGAGAGACGATCAATTTTAACCAACAAATTCACACGCGTGATTTATTTAAGCTAGGTTATATATCTTCATAACATGAGTCAAAAGTCAGTCTATAATTAACTATGTTATTTGCCACTTGTATTAGAAAATCTAAACAATTACGAATTTAGATTCCTAATTGGCTAAGTATCGTTTTGACAACTAAAATAACGTGCACTTTGTATTAATAAATCAAAACAACAACTTTGATGCAAACAAAAGATATATAAATAGAAAACAATCAAAGGAACAATTATATTTAATTAGATCTCACAATTCTTGGTGAATCAAAACTTCGAATATCCTTGAACTGGAATAACAAATTAGCTATCCATAAACATTTGGAAAATAAAAATTAAAAGAAATAATAATAAAAATGATATCAAACTCTAGAAATTGACGAAACGTGTGGCGGCTTCTCATTTCCTTCATTTTTCTTCCCCGCAAAAAATGTCTTCTTCCTCTCTGAATTCCTTTTTTTTTTCTTGCCAATTCACTTTTTCTTTTCAGCCAAAAGATTCCTTTTTTTTTTTTCTCCACGTCCCCTCCGTGTCCCAGCAATCTCCAACCCTTTTCTTTCCTTCCTTTTCATTCTTTCCTTGAATCTTCCTTTTTCTTTCCTTACTTTAATCTTTTCCAATTATATTTCTTTTCTTTTGTGGTGCCTTCTTTCCTTAAATATATATGTCAACTTTTCTTCCTTCCAATTTAACATATTCCTTTAATCCACTCTTAGGTCAAAGTTGTTCAACTTTTTGGCCCAAGTCTCCTCCAATTGAATTGTGTTGCTGGCCTTTTAATTTTATCCACCAAAATCGTGTAAAGCCCTTTAATAATTTGAGATTGCTGAATTCCACAACAATAAGGCGTGCCCACGCCTTATGTTAAGTGCTCCTCTGATTGTGTGCTTTTAAATTCCAAATTCTTCTTCCTAATTTGTGATATTTGAGTCAAATTGATCTCAATTCCCCACCTAATTCACAAAACATAAAATAGGATTAATATTCAAAGTTTAAGCATTTAAAGTAATTGAATTAAGAAGAAGAATAACTAATAAAACAACAATTATGCACCCTATCAAATCCCCCCACACTTAGACAATGCTTGTCCTCAAGCATAAACTAGCTCAAGTTACTGAATTGGTTCTCATCATCATTCATTCATCTACCTCCACAATTCAAAACAAGTATAGTCACTTCAACAATTTTTTTTTTCAAAATCCACATGTGGTGGGATTTAACACCTCACACTAGGCTCATACAATAAGCTCAAAATGTTTAGGGTGTAAAGTATAAATGTACTCTCAAGTCAAAGCATAGAAAATTCTTACCATATGCTTGCTAATATATCACATTGGAGCCATCAACAGTTTTTAAATGCAAAGTAAGGGTCTTAACACCGGTTTTAATGGGGCTTGGGTAAGATGGGATAAAAAGGATACATTTTTGGCTATTTTCATTGAAGGAATTATACAAACTTCTTCACAAGAGCTAACTTGAAACTCATGTACTTCAATCATATCACTCCATACCCCAGTGTAGTTTATATCCTTTCACCTCTCGTTAGTATCCCCTCAACAACTATAAATAAATTACAACATGAGTGTTAATTTCAATCAACTTGAAGGCACGAAATATAGACCAAGCAATTCAAACTACTCATAAGCACATGTAATGAGAGTAAACACTATCACAAAGTATTTCTCTCTTCGCACAAAGTGTATAAGGGTGAGAATTTTCACTCATCTCACTGCATGGAGAATTCATTGCCACAGTCTGCTCAGATGTCATGATCGGAGCTAACAATAACACAAGTGCAAAGTAAAGGTCTTTATTTGGTTGTAACGGGGCTTCAGGTTAGGTAGGAGAAAAGGAAAATATTTAGGCTAAATTGAGAGGAGAGTTCACAAGCTGATTCAATTCAAAACGATATCTCTTCCTCCACCTTTCAAAATGATTTTTCCATAATTTCCTAGCATCCAGTCGATTCAGCCCTTGACTCTTATTATGCACGTGGGGTTTATTCTCTTCACAGGAAACTGTTTTTTTTTAACCCCATTATCACTTAAACATTGAATAGCACAAAGTGAAAGCTCCCATTTTTCTGAAGCTAAGACTGCCTCATACTTCTCAATTAATACAAGCTTGTGAAATTCCTCTCTTGTGGGTTCAAGATAGAGGTAACATGAAAGAACGGGAATTCATGGCTTGTAGCGTGGCAACAAAATTCCAAAGACAGGCTAAAGCTCAATGAGGATTCTATTGGTACATGTATCATGGTAGGCTCTTTAAGAAGGCCAAATTGGGTTTCACCTAATGCATTTACTATATTTTTGCACTTGAGTTAAGAAACTACAACGACATGCACAAGAGAGCACATCCAAGAATAAACAAACCATGCAAAACACACATCAAATAATAAGAGCTTAATATAAAAATGAAAGCAGCTCATAGGTTCAAAAACTCACAAATTACGGTTTATATGTGTTGCTCCCATCCATTTATGAGATATAGGTCATTGCTCGGTCCTGGTTTCAAACTCAAATTTTAGTGACCAAGGATTAATGCTAAAAAGAGAGGAGTTAGGTTAATCAGGGTGATGTTACATCATATCAACTTTGGTTTGACTCGATTAGGTATGGATTACAACTCGACTACTTTATCCCCCCAAACATTTCTTTCACAACTCAAGTCTTTGATTGTCAATGTTTGTTATTCTCAACCAAAATTATTTGAAGCACAAGTGAATAAGCCCTTATATTCCTTCAATGCAAGGTTCAAGAGAATAGAATATTAGCAAGGAATAGGAGTTCTCATGGCTTGTATTGTGGTTAATTTCCAACAAAAAGGCTATGGCTCAAAAGTGGCTTTCTAGGGGTATATTTCAAGGTAGGAATTTTGAGAAAGCTAAATTTGGCTTCACCTAAGTTCCCTTACTTGTTTAGTGCATTCAATTATCAAGAGGCACTCAACATGTATAACATAGCAAGTTCTAGAAAAATCAACTACACTTGACAATCACATAATCAAAGGAATAGAGCATAGCGTAGTGTATATATATTAATGCTCAAGAGGCTCAAAAGCTCATAAAATAGGGTTCATCAAATCCCACACTCCCTTCATTCAATCCACCATCAAGAGCAATCAATCTAATGCAATAAACAAAAACTTAACTACTCTTGCAATTCCCCATTGTGCCTCAATTCATCTCGATAATTCACAGTAATTCAGATCATAAAGGGATAAACATTGTCAAAATCCAAAATTAAGAAGAGATTTTTCAAACAATTTCTTTGAAAAATAGAGCAAACATAGATTATAATAGAAATTGAGGTGCACTAAAATGAATCAATGTTCAAAAACTAAGCAAAGGCACACATCAAAACCTTCCCCCACACTTAATTTATACATTGTCCTAGAGGTGGCAATGGGCCGAGCCGAGCCGGCTCGGCCCATGGCTCGTGAAGCTCGGCTCGTCAAACGGACGAGCCGAGCTTAGGCTCGGCTCGTTTGACCCTGGCCGAGCTCGGCATGGCCCACGAGCCACGAGCTCGGCTCGTTAAGCTCGTTTTTTATTTTATTTAATAAGTCTTACCATTTATTTATTTTTTTTAAAAAAAACCCTCTTGTGAGTCTTGTCTTACCGACTTACCGTCTTATGATCTTACATTGATTTAGATTTAGACTTACTTAGTCGACAATCTAATCGATATCTAAAATATTTGAAATCTTGAATATTAATATATTTAATATTATTGATAAAAATTCTTAATTAGTTATAACTTATAAGTTATAAATATAAGTATAATATTAATAACTAATAAGTAATAAGTTATGTATTAAATAAATTATTAATAACTTTATAAGTAAAAAAAACAATGTTTGTTAGTTATTAATATTATGAGAGAATTAAATTGAAAGTCGAAATGATTAATTATAATTTATAAGTTTATAAATTATAAGTTATAACGTAAATAAAAACTTCTTCAAATAATCAAATATCCAATTATAATTTGAAAAGATAAAAACGAAAATGAAGTAAATAAATTAAAATTTAAAAGGTTAAAAAATAAAATTAAACCCTCCTCATTTTTTCCGGGCTTGGGACCGGCTACTAAATAGTCTTATTTGAATAATTGAATATTCAGTATTCTAGTAGGCGGAGTTAAAATTGTACAACAACAATTTTTTATGTGTACAATTTTTGTTTTGAAATCAAAATTATATTTTATTTTAATTTTTATATGTATAATAAAGAAATTGAAAATGTAAAGTTAAATATCATTTACCTGACTGCATGCAATTTCGGCATACTTATGTTGTACGCGTAAATCACCGTCTTGCCAATCTTTAACACACATCAACGCTTCCAAAATATCTTCTTTGAGTCGACTCCTGACTTCTGACAAAACCCTTTTACCTGCACTAAAAGCAGACTCCGAAGCTACCGTGCTAACCGGAGGTGTTAGTAGATCTTTTGCAATGGCGGAAACAATCGGATATTTTCGTTCGTTTGTTCGCCAATAATGAAGTAAATCAAATTCTAAAGAATTAGTAGACTCCACATTTCTAAGTAGTTCTTGTCCAAAATAAATTTTCAATTCTTCAGGTATTTGAAGTGAACCTGATTCGTTGATACTAGAACTAGAAGACATACTATAAGAAGAAGTTCCTTGTGCTTGAGTCATTTCTTCCATTAAATTGTATAATTCAACTTCATCGTCTCCAAGTGTAGTGTCATGTGATGGTGCAGATTGTGTATGACTAATAGTAGTTCCTAGTCGTGCAGCATATAAAGTATACATGTTTACTAACGTGCTCTCTAAATTATTATAAGTGATAGGTTTATCCAAAATCAATGAGCTATTGATTTTTGAAACAAGAATTTTCATACCCTTTAAATTAAAACGTGAGTCCATTATGCATGCTAAGGGAAATAACATAGGTAAATCTTCCCAATATTTTCTAAATTTTATTTCCATAGCAATTATCATTTCAGTAAAAAATGACTCGTATCTATATCTATAAAAAGTTCTTGCAATAATATAAAGACGTTCAAGAACTCTTGAACTAGTTGGGTAATATACCCCGATAATATATTGGTTGAATCGTAAAAACTTGTTAAAAACTTTTTCACTTTAAAAGCAGCTTCCCAATCCGATTCTATTAATAGAGGATCATCGTCTTTTTTAAGTGTTCTACTGTTATAATATTCCATTATTATGTGTTCATAACCTTCGCATGATTTAACTAACAAGTATGTGGAGTTCCACCTATGGCCTACGTCGGTGATAAATTTTTTCGAATCTAAATTGTATTGTGAACACATTGTTTCAAAATATTGTTTTCTACTCGGTGAAATGGTTATGTATACTATAGCATCTCTAATTTTATCCATTTCATCTTTAATATGTTTCAAGCCATCTTGAACAATTAAATTTAAAATATGACATACACATCTAACATGGAATAAGAAATCACCAAAATCCGAATTAAGAATTCTATATAATTTATCTACTACAGGTTTATTTACACTAGCATTATCGAAAGTAAATGATCGAATTTTATTTTCAAAGCCATATTCTCTAAAAATATCAAGTATAGCATTAAATATGTTGGTTGCGTTATGAGGAAATTCTAGGATTTTAAAAGCAATAATTTTTTTATGCATAACCCAAAGTGGATCAATGTAGTGTGCAGTTGCAGCAATATAACCTTTTTTATTAATTCCTTCCCAAAGATCGGAAGTAAAAGAAATAACACCACCATAGTTATTTAAATTGACTATTAATTGTTTCTTAGTTTTAAGATAATATTGTATTGTATCAGAACGTAGAGTGTTTCGAGTAATACCTTGGTACTTGGGTTGAAGATAACGCTTGATGTATGTAACAAAGTGCTCATTGTCCACTATACTTAGTGGCAACTCCGCCCCCGCAACGAATTGAACCAACCCAGTTCGATTCTCTGCTTCGGAATACATCCAATTTGAAAGTGTTGTAGATCCCGCTCCAGAAGCACTTGCGGCCGATGAACCAAATTGTAGTTGACTTTGATTCGATTCAACGAATTCGTGTTTGGGCTGACACTTGCGATAGTGACGGTTCAGGTGTGTAGTACCAATTCCCTTTGACCAGGCTAATTGTTGTGCACAATATTTGCACACAGCTTTGAATTCAGCTTCTCCTTCAATTATTTTCCCCGTTTTGGCTAATTTAAAGTGATCCCAACACTTTGAAGTTGGTTTCTTACCTTTTCTGACTTTTATTTTTCCTCTTGCGTCGGGAATATCGGGATCATCTTGTACGATTTGAACATCCGCATCTTCTTCAATATCGTCTAAATCGATTCGCTGATTTAATGGATCTTCTTCGATGTTGTCGGGAATTGGTACGTCGTTGAGACCGGAAAATTGATCGTCGAAATGAACGTGAGATTGTGGTGTTGAATCATCATGATGCCCCCCAAATCCAGGTGGACCATCGAACAATTCATTAATAAATCTTCGGTTGCTGGGATCCATTTTTTTGTATGTGATGTGGTGTGTAAAAATTGAAATATAAAATAGAATACGTGTAATTGAGAGATGTAATGATAAATTGAGATATTGAAACTGAAATATGAAATATATTATAACTAAGAGAATCAGAGATATTTAAATTGAAATATCAAACTTGTGGTATATTTGTAATGTAGAATTAGAAATTATAATTGTAGAAAATAGAATAGAAATGTTGGTAGAGTAGAAGAAGAGAAGGGAGTGTGTAGTAGACTTGAAGATTTGTAATGTAGAATAAGAATTAGATTTGAGAATTGTTGTAGATGTAGATGTAGATGTAGTGTAATAGAATTATAGAATTGTAGAAAAAAAATTTAAAATAAGTGTAGTATTTATAGAAAAAAATGTAGGAAGGAAAAAATTTTTTTTTTTTTAGGTGACCAGAACGGTCAGAAAAGTGACTGTTCTGGTCACTTTTGAACGGTCACACAAAGTGACCGTTCTGGTCACTTTTGTGACCAGAACGGTCACAAGTATATATTTTTTTTTCATTCAAGAGTTTTTTTTTTTTTTTTGTGTAATTGTAAATTTGTAATATATTATATATTAATATTGTATTTTTTTTTTTTTTAATTTTGAACGGTAAAACTTAAAAGTAAAAACACGATTTTTTTTTTAATATACACGAGCCGGCGAGCCGCTCGGCTCGCCGGCTCGTTGAGCTCGTCGGCACGAGCTCGTGGTTCAACCGGAGTGATTGGCTCGTCCACTAGCCCGGTTTTTTGACGAGCCGAGCCGCCCTCGGCTCGTGTTTTCGCAAGCCGAGCCGGCGAGCGGCTCGGCTCGTTTGCCACCTCTACATTGTCCTCAATGTAATAAAATCATAAATTATGAAAACTAGAAGAGAATAGGAATAGAGGACTCCCCTGCAGGTTGAACGGGAGATGTCGATGTGAAGGCGGGCGAGAAAACAAACTTCCTTAATGGCATTCCTTATTAGTCCATTTACTTGAGATCTATGACAAAACTCTTCCTCTATAGGCCCCAAATCATGGTATCGGCCCATACAAATCCCACAGCAAAATCACAGTGCTCCCACAACTCGCACAAGTGTTGTCACATTCCCAAGAACCGGGTGTAGCGATTTACAGGGAGGAGGACGATGGGAAGAGGGAGGCAGTGGTGATGAGTGGTGCTGGTTGCGGCGGTTGAGATTGTGAAGGAGTGAGCTGTTGAGAGGTGGTTTACTGGATTTGAGGGAAAGAGAGGAACAAAGGTTGAAGCTATGGAGGAAGCTCGTGGAGGTAGAAGATGGTGGTGGGCTTGGTTGAATGTTGAGAGAAGAAGGTGGAGGTTGCGGTTTGTTGATGAAGATGATGGTGGAAGATGGAGATTGAGGTTGGAGAAGATGAGGGAGAGCGGAAGTGGATTGGTGTTGGGAAGGAGAGAGAGATTCGTAAGGGTTGTGTCTGATTTTCGATTTTTTTTTTTTTGCCTTGTTTGTAATCCGAGATGCACTTTAGGTTAAGGCGTGGGCACGCCTTATTTCAAGATTCTTTCAATTCATTGTTTTCTTCATAGAGCGTGCCCACGTCCTAATGAAGATTTATATCTGCCCAAAAAAAAAATTATGGATATCATGAAATAAATAATTGTAAATAAATGAAAACAAAAACAAAAATAAAAATAAAATTTATTGCTAAAACTAAAGAAAAACTCGGGTTGCCTCCCGGAAGAGCTTATTTTAAAGTCATTACCTCGACTTTTCTCGTAAGCACTTCATGGCACTCTAAATATAGCTTTTGACGCCTTGCCCATTTTGCTTATTTTGACTTTTCTCCACTCTTCATTTGTTCGAAACACTTGCACTTTGCCTCTTTCAATGTCATGGGGCTTGCCCATTCCATCCAATTCAAACTCAACAATGTAGACTTGCACCTCCTCAAATGGCTTAATCACAAAATCAATTATTGGACAATCAATGAAGTTGAGAAAATTTGATTTGATCTCTTCCTCATTAATTTTCACTTCCCCATGTGATTCTTGTGTGATTAAATTGTCATTCTCTTCAAGCTCATCTCCATCAGTTGATGTCTCCTCGGATTGAATGACCAATCCAAAATTTGAATCCATGGGCAACGGCAAGTTTTTCATGTTCATTCCCAAGAGTGGATTAACAACGGTTTGTGAAGGAAACTTGCCTTGAGATTCCAATCTGCTCACAGTTGATGCCAATTGACTCACTTGATTCTCCAAGTTCTTAATCCCCGCCCTTGTCTCCTGTTGAAATTGTTGTGTATTAATTGCAAGTGATTTAACAATTTCTTCTAGAGACATACTTGAACTTGAAGAAAATTGTTGTGGTTGAGGAGTAGGCTGTCTAGGCTGAAATTGCTGGAACTGTTGGAATTGTGATCTTGTTTGATAACTGAAGTTCGGATGATCCCTCCATCCTGGGTTGTAACGATTTGAATAGGGATCATACTTTGTTTGAGGTGGGCCAAGCAATCTTCCAACTGTATTAGCCTGCTCAAATGAATCTTCTTGAAGAGTAGGACATGTGTAAGTTGGATGATTGGTGGCAGCACAAATTCCACATTCGTTAACCTGTTGCATATTTCCTACAACCATTTGTTGAACAAGAGATGTTAGATTTGCTATTTGATATTCAAGAGATGATACATTTACCTCATTCACTCTTTTTACAGGGGTGTCTTGTCTGAATCCAAATTGTTGAGTGTTAGCAGCCATGATGGAGATCAAATAACTGGATGAGGAATCAATTGAGCATAAAATGAATAAAATAAAAATAACAATAAAATGAAAAATTAAATCTATTTGAAACCAAGCCCAGGAAACGGTGCCAAAAATTTGATGGGTGTCGAATCCAACAAATAATAATATTTTCTTGCTATTATAAAAATAAATTGTATTAGTGGTGAACAAGGTCGAATTCACAGAAACTGGTTAGATTTAATTTTTCGGGAAAATTAAAAGCAATGAATTAAAAACAGGGAGGATTTTGAATTTTGAACGTAAAATCAATTTGTAAATAAACGAGTGCGAAATTAAAATTTTTAGAAATATCAAATTAAACAAATATCCAGCCCAAGGTATAATCTCAGTATTGATTCACAGAATTGATCATGGATGCAAGAATAAAGTCCTTAAATCATTCTCTAAATTGGTTATGGTCATTGATACGATCTAACAACCTATCTCTCCTTATTTTATCGATAATCAAGAGACGCTCGTTGATTATTCCCCTAATCAATATACAACCCTAGATACGATCGTAGGATTTAACTTATCAATAACATTAATTTCTAGAGAGACGACCAATTCTAACCAAAAAATTCACAGGCGTGATTTATTTAAGCTAGATTATATATCTTCATAACATGAGTCAAAATTCAGTCTATAATTAACTATGTTATTTGCCATTTGTATTAGAAAACCTAAACAATTACGAATTTAGATTCCTAATTGGCTAAGTATCTTTTGACAATTAAAACAACGTGCACTTTGTATTAATAAATCAAAACAACAACTTTGATGCAAACAAAAGATATATAAATAGAAAACAATCAAAGGAACAATTAAATTTAATTAGATTTCACAATTCTTGGTGAATCAAAATTTCGAATATCCTTGAATTGGAATAACAAATTAGCTATCCATAAACATTTGAAAAATAAAAACTAAAAGAAATAATAATAAAAATGATATCAAACTCTAGAAATTGACGAAACGTGTGGCAGCTTCTCCTTCCCTTCTTTTTTCTTCCCCGCAAAAAATGTCTTCTTCCTCTCTGAATTCCTTTTTTTTTCTTACCAATTCCCTTTTTCTTTTCAGCCGAAGATTCCTTTTTTTTCTTTTTTTTTCTCCACGTCCCCTCTGTGTCTAGGGGTGTCAAACGGATTGGACAGTTCGAGAGTTCGTGAGTTCGGCTCGGTTTGATTCGTTAAAAGTTCGGCTCTGCCCGTTAAAAAAAGGGACTTGGACCGGACTAAAAATTTGAGTGTTGGACAATTCGGGTTCGGCTCGTGAAGTTCGTGGACCTGTTCCCGGACTAGTCCAACGGATAACCAAAATGGACCGGAAACAGGCCGACCACGGGCCGGCCTGTGGTCGGCTCGTTGGGCTCGTTTGTACCTGTGCTCACGAGTCGAAAACGGCCGGCTCGCGGCCCGGCCCGTTCCGGCCCGTGATCCTCAAACGGTCTTGTGACTGTTTGAGCCCTCAAAAGGTCACAAGACCGTTTGAGAACGGTTTAATATTTTTTTTCTTCTATAAATACTCGTTTTTTATTTCATTTTTTTTACAATCTCAACTCAACTCTCTCAACTTTCAAATCTCAAGTCTCAAATTCTAGTGGCTAGTGCTATAATATTTCACATACAAATATACAATATTGTCTCACATTCCATTCCATATTTCATTTTCATCTCCAATTTTTCAATTCTATTATTTCTAATGGCACACTCAAAATCTCATTGTTATTCTTCTAGTCAATTTGTTGATGAATTTGCACCTCTCAATGATATTCCAATTCCCGACAATTTGTCGGAATTTGAAAATGAGATCGAAGATATAGATACAAGAACTCCTATTGATTTGAATGACATAATTGATGAAGATGTCACTGCTACATATGGATCTGGCTCCGCTAGCACGACAGCAGGCTCCAGCAGAAATCTAAAGAGGACGAAAAAATCCCACTGCTGGAATTTTTTCGATGTGATTGAAACATCGAAAAAAGATGCTGAAAACAAACCGATATCCAAAGCAAAATGTAGAAGTTGCGAGGGACTTTTCTCTTGGAAGAAGGGTGGGGGCACATCACACCTCAATAGACACTGCAAAGGATGTCGAAAACCTGGCACGGTTGAAGCAAACTAATCAACTCTACAGTTTGGTCAATCAAGTTTGAGCCTAACCAATTGGGTCTTCAACCAAGATCTAGCACGTCGAGAAGGGATGGTCATGTTCGTATCGAGTGGTGAGTTCCCACTTTCAATTGTAGAAAGTTCAAAATTCACGAAATTCATTCAGAAGTATCTCCAACCCAGGTTCAAACCCGTTTCTAGAAATACTTTACGAGCTGATTGCATAGCTAAATATTTACAAAGAAAACAAAGTTTTATAGATGCTTTAAATAAATGGAATGGTAACTTTTCATTTACTTTGGACCTGTGGACTGGAAATAATCATAGAGGTTACGTAGTTGTTACTTGCCATTACATTGATGATTCTTGGGTAATACACAAAAGAATTATGGCATTTAAAGTTATTGATTACCCACATAACGCAACAAATATTTTCAATATACTACTTGCAATTCTTAGAGAATTTAACTGTGATAGTAGAATTCGTGGTTTTACACTAGATAATGCTTCTGTTAATAAAGCGGTGATTGATAGATTAGTAGCCCTCATAAATCCTGAGTTTGGTGGAGTCTTGTTTCATGTTCATTGTGTTTGTCACATTTTTAATTTAATAGTTCAAGATGGTCTTAAGTTTATAGAAAATCAATTGAAAAAAATTAGGTGTGCTTGCAATTTCATTATGATAGCACCTTCCAGAAAACAAGTTTTTGATGCACTGTGTGTAGAAAATGGTATGAACCCACGATCATTTATTACTGATGTAGGACATAGATGGAACCCAACTTATTTAATGATTGAACATTGTGAAGGTTACGAGAATTTAATATGTGCATATTACAATGGTCGGCACTCAAACGGCTCAACTTTTGATTTGGGGACTAATGATTGGGAACTTGCAATTCATGTTACAAAATTTTTGAAACCATTTTACGATGCTACAAACGAATTGTCCGGTGTTTATTATCCTACTAGTCCTTTAATCTTGAAGCATTTTTATTGTATTGCTAATAACTTTAACAAGTACAAGACATTTCCTATTTTTTATGATATCATTAAAGCAATGGAGACTAAGTTTAGAAAGTATTGGGAAGATTTACCAGCTTTGTTTTCATTAGCAACGGTTATGGACCCTAAAATAAATTTAGAGGGAACTAAACACACCATAAAGGCAATATCAAATAAATTAACTTTAAAAACCCCTTTAACATGCACAGATTTAGAAAAAATGTTTATGTGAAATGTACGAGATCAATGCCCAAAGTCAGGTAAAAATGTTAGAAGAACTGCTCTCACCCCTAATGTGATACAAAATCAAGACAGTGATTTACTTTCCCACCTTATGACTATGAAGGGAACTTCTAGTTCTACTACACTTCCTAGTGGTTCTAGTTCTTCTAGTACATATAGTTCAGATGAAATTCCAGGAGAGTTAACTAGGTATTTCTCACATGACCTTCGTAGTATGTTAGACGAGGACGAAAGAAATAATTTTGACATTCTTAAGTGGTGGAGACAAAACGAGCGTCAATACCCGGTTGTTTCTATGATTGCACGAGATCTACTAGCACCTCTGGTATCAACTGTAGCATCGGAGGCTGCTTTTAGTGCAGGTGGTAGAGTGTTATCTGAATATAGGTCAACGCTTAAAGAAGACATACTGGAGGCCTTAATGTCTTTAAATGATTGGAAACTTGCGGAGAAAAGGAAACAAGATAGGATATGTGAAATTCTTGCCGAGGAATTCGGAGAACAATCGTATTGGTGAGTAAATTTTTTCTTTTTCTTTTTTCTGTATTTTCAATTGTTTCATTTGTTTCTTTCAAATAAAAAAATTGTACACGTAACATTTTGTTCATGTATAATTTTAACTCCGCCTACAATAATTTAAATATAGCCGGTCCCAAGCTCGGATTAAAGGATAAGGGTTTTTTAATGTTCAATTATTTAGCCGTAACAGTTAGAAAAAAAAATTAAAGGGCCGACGAGCCGGCCCGTGGTAAGACGAGCCCACGAGCCGGACTTGGGCCGGCTTCGTGGGGGACGAGCCAGCTCGGGCCGGCCCGTGGACCCGTAATGGACCATGGTCAAACGGGCCAAGCCGATTTGAAACCCCTATCTGTGTCCTAGCAATCTCCAACCCTTTTCTTTCCTTCCTTTTCATTCTTTCCTTGAATCTTCCCTTTTCTTTCCTTACTTTAATCTTTTCCAATTATATTTCTTTTCTTTTGTGGTGCCTTCTTTCCTTAAATATATATGTCAACTTTTCTTTCTTCCAATTTAACATATTCCTTTAATCCACTCTTAGGTCAAAGTTGTTCAACTTTTTGGCCCAAGTCTCCTCCAATTGAATTGTGTTGCTGGCCTTTTAATTTTATCCACCAAAACCGTGTAAAGCCCCTTAATAATTTGAGATTGCTGAATTCCACAACAATAAGGCGTGCCCACGCCTTATGTTAAGTGCTCATCTGATTGTGTGCTTTTAAATTCCAAATTCTTCTTCCTAATTTGTGATATTTGAGTCAAATTGATCTCAATTCCCCACCTAATTCACAAAACATAAAATAGGATTAATATTCAAAGTTTAAGCATTTAAAGTAATTGAATTAAGAAGAAGAATAACTAATAAAACAACAATTATGCACCCTATCAATAGTGTACCGCAAGCGCACGGATCGCGTACAAGTAATAAAGTGGACTTTTTGAGTCCGGTTTGTCGATCACACGAGGAATGTATACTCTAGATTATACAACTTTAATTAATTTAATTCTAACAACAAAGAGAAACACACAATTAAAAAGATGGATTTTGGAAAATTCTAAATTAAAGAAACTAGTTTGAAACTAAATTAAAATAAGGAAAATGAAAGATAAAATAGTTGGGATTCATGATTTCACTTAACTTTTGCTTAAGTTATTTCTTAACACATGCAAATTAATAAATTACTCATTTACAATGTTAGACCCGATTTTTCAAGTTTCGCTAATTACCTCTCTTGAGTGAAATTAACCCTAATCAATTGGTTTAACCTACTATATCTCTATGTCGATTAAAGCCCAATCAATTGCATTAACTATTTGTGAAAATAGCTCAATGGATCATCTAGGATTTAAGGTATATCTCTATCCTTAACAAGAACCTAGAGCATTTTTTATTTGGTCTAAAATGCACAATATCTCTCGATTATCATACACTTCACAAAACATATATTTAGTGATCAATCAAACACATGGAATAATCTCAATAACAAACACACACGAAATAAGCTCAAAATTAATAAACAAATATTAAAATTACTTAAACTATGTTAAGCTACATCAATCATCCCAATATAAAACAACTAGCCCATTATATAAATATTCCACAAAAGATAAGGTTTATGAAAATACATCACAAAATATAGAAATTAAGGATAAAAATACAAGAAAAATGAAATACAACACTTTCCTTGATTTTTGCTCCAAGAATCTTTCAACAATGCTTTGTATTTCCACTTACTTCTTGCTTCTTTGATCCAATGGGTTCTAGTAACTTAGAAACAAAACAAAACTACAAACTAAATTACAAACTAAATCAAAAACAAAGAAAAGAAAAGAAAAAGAGAGAAACGAGGGAAAGGGGCTAAGGTTTGGTGAGTGAATTGTTATGAAAAAGATGTTGAAACCTTAGTCAAAATTTCCAAAAATACCAAAAATTCGCGTAGATCCGCGCCCTTCAGCTTTTGGGCTGAACCGGGTCGCACCGGGTCGGCCCAGATTATTGCTCAAAATTATGACCGCACGATCGCGTGGCTGAATGCCTCGCGATCGCGTGGTTGACTTGAAAACTCTCGGATTGGATATTTGGCTTGATTCGCGAGCGCTGCCTAGTCGATACACGCGATCGCATGGTTCACCAGGCAGCTTTGTCCTTCCATGATTGCAATTGGGTCCTCCATCTTCTGGTCTTCTTCAATTTAGTCCTCGGATTTTGACTTTTATTACAAATATGCCCCTGAAATATTTGCATCTTTAGTCCTCCACTTTCTGAGATGTTACAATTGAGTCCCCGAACTTTTGATTTCTTTCAATTAGGTCCTTGAACATCAAAATTGCTCCTTTTTCGCTGAATTGCTCTCCAACCTTGTCCATTTTCTTTCCAATTGAGGTTGTACCTAATTGTACAAGATAAATACAATTTATAAGTAGATATTTGCTCAATTTGTCAATTAAATTGCTAATTTAGGAACTAAATAAGTGTGTAAAGCACACTTATCACACCCCCAAACTTGAGCTTTTGCTCGTCTCGAGCAAAATTATCTACTAGTGCAATCAAGTAACGTGAAATATAGATCAACAAAGTTAGATAATTTGCAAATTACTTATGAGTTCAAAATTGTAATATCAATTCAAAAGTATGATTCCAAATAATGCTACCAAAAAGAAGTTTAGCTTATCCGATATTCGATCGGTGTGTGTGTATAGCTACTTTCAATTGTCAATTAAGTTTCGAGAATGTTGATGAGTAAAGATGTTTCAAGTCAAAACAAACCCACCATTAGTGGTCAATTCTTTTTCTTTCCCGCTCGTGACATTCATCCCCCAATAAATATTTTTCTTTCCTCTCCCGAGATGAAATTCTAGAGGGTACTCTCAAATCACTCTTTTCTTTTTCCACTCTAGTTTGGGTGCGTTTTACTTGTAATTTCGACAATCTAGAAATGCACTGACTCTCCACTAAATGAGTGCTTCGACATTCAAGTTTATACTAAGCAATTCAAACCCACTATTAATCTAAAAGCCCTTATTCAAGTACAAATGCATGATTTCTAAAAACTAAAGTGATGAATGATCGGGCCTTCCCCACTCCCTTAAGCTTTCTAATTGACCTATGTAGCGAGCTTTAGGTCGGCAACTCCCCGATTGTTTTAAGATCAAAGGGTACCAGGTTTGAAAATACCCCTACGGACTTAATAACTCGAGTCAAAAAGGCTACGAAGTGAGGTAGACTTATTAAGAAAATGCAATAATGAAGTGTTTTTTTTTTCAAGTGTGTGTGTGAGTACCCTACTCATTAAGCTTTCTAATTGACCCATGTAGCGAGCTTTAGGCCGGAGACTCCCAAGTTTCAAGATATTCCTACGGGCTTAATTACTGGAGTAAAAAAGGCTTCGAGATAGGGCAACGCAATGCAAAAATTAAAATAGGCTTAGAACTTTAGGATGCGGTCATTACTTAGCTTATACTTGGCGAAATACACTCCACACAAAATTTATTTCCAACATGCATGGAATCACCACATGTCTAAACCGTCTCCTTCACCGGGTCGACCACCCCCAAACTTGTCTTACAATAGGATCAAGAGATTTAGAGTTTTGGGACACATTTGATAGGTTGATAAAAATTAAAAATACAAGCTCACAACCTAGTTCTTCTACTACATTAACCTCTTCACCCTTCAACAATTCCCAAACTTCACCAACAATCAATCATGACTATTGTGCTCAGGATAAATATGATCTTGCATGGATAAGCATTTTGTAAAAGTAGACACTAGTAGCATATTGGTCATAAATCATGAATCAATAACAATTTTAAACATCTAAGTAATCCTGGCCGGCAAGGCTATCTAACATGTCAATACACAATAAGAAATCACCCCCAAACTTGAAATGCACATTGTCCTCAATGTGTAAAATAAAATCAAAGTAAGAGGAAAGAAGTTACTAGACATCCCAAGAAGTGGTGGGGCACTAATAAGTAGTCTTGGGCATGTGAAACTCTCATTGCAATCACCAACAATCCACCCCCAAACTTGTGTTGAAACCTCCAATCAATTGAACACAAATTTCTCTAATGAGGCATTTCATCGAACACCTTGTGAGCATTCTATGAAAACACAAGAAAAGAGTAGATATTAAGTGGTGAATGACCCAAAAATTTAAATCACATTCAACATCTCAATTCTAACTCATAAATTCAATACAATTTGCCCATCACATCAATATTAAATCACACTTGAAGATAAAAGACAATACGAACCAAGAGATTTAAAAATGAGTTTTAAGCAAATTTTGACTTTGAAAGTTTGATATGAGTATATGTTAGAATTAAATGGGAATGCATTGCAGTTATTTCACACTACCCAACTTGAGGAAAATAAATGTGGAAGATGGAGACTTGGCCTAACCAACTTATTTGCAAGAAAGTAAATAATATGCAAAAATAAAAATAAAGCAAGTAAAGGATAGAGAATGGGTTGCCTCCCATTAAGCGCTTATTTTAAAGTCATTAGCTCGACTCTCCGCATAAGAACTTCATGGCACTCTAAACATAACTTTTGATGCCTTCCCCATTTTGCTTCTTTTGGCTTTGCCCCACTCTTCATTGATTCAAAATACTTGCACCTTGCCCCTTCCAATGTCATGGGACTTGCCTATTCCATCCAATTCAAACTCAACTAAACAGACTTGCACCTCCTCAAGTGACTTAATCACAAAATCAATTTTAGGACAATCAATGAAGTTGAGAGAATTTGATTTGATCTCTTCCTCATTAATTGCCACTTCTTCATGTGATTCTTGTGTGATTAAATTATCATTCTCTTCAAGCTCATCTTCTTTAGTTGATGTCTCCTCGGATTGAATGACCGATCCATAATTTGAATCCATGGGCAACGGCAAGTTTTCCTATTAATTCCCAAGAGTGGATTATATCCCCACGTTCGAAATCCTTCCCAATACATGGCATCTCCCATAGGCATATCATCTTCATCCAATTTGGCAAGCTCATTGTAATACTTTGCAAGTACCTTCTCATTCAATAGTGGAGGACCATCTCCCACAAGAGTGATGTCCTCATCCCAATCATCCGGTACATAATCTCCCAAGAGCATGTAACTCACATCCAATGTATCAATTGCTTGTTTTCGGCATTTCAAATATTGTCTAAACCCAATAAACTTCGACGTAATCAAACTATTGCCCGAAAACAAACATTGTCCATTACAATGCATCTTGTAACAAATTTCACAACTTGAATATTCTTCTAGTATGTATTCATCACCCATGTTGAGATTGTTCAATGCAATTGCTTTCTTATTTTTCCAATATTAGAATTAAATATACATAGAAAGAAAACCAAACATAAGAAAGATTAGAATAGTGGTGATTAACCAAAGGTAACAAAATAAAATATAAAATAAAAATAATTACAAATTGTTAAAACTAAAATTAACTAAAGTAATAATCAAAGTAAAAACATTCCCTGGCAACGGCTCCTTGTTCACTCAAAATAGTGTACCGCAAGCGCACGGGTCGCGTACAAGTAATAAAGTGGACTTTTTGAGTCCGATTTGTTGATCTCACGAGGAATGTATACTCTAAATTATACAACTTTAATTAATTTAATTCTAACAACAAAGAGAAACACACAATTAAAAGATGGATTTTGGAAAATTCTAAATTAAAGAAACTAGTTTGAAACTAAATTAGAATAAGGAAAATGGAAGATAAAATAGTTGGGATTCATGATTTCACTTAACTCTTGCTTAAGTTATTTCTTAACACATGCAAATTAACAAATTACTCATTTACAATGTTAGACCCGATTTTCCAAGTTTAACTAATTACCTCTCTTGAGTGAAATTAATCCTAATCAATTGGTTTAACCTACTATATCTCTATGTCGATTAAAGTCCAATCAATTGCATTAACTATTTGTGAAAATAGCTCAATGGATCATCTAGGATTTAAGGTATATCTCTATCCTTAACAAGAACCTAGAGCATATATCTCTCGATTATCATACACTTCACAAAACATATATTTAGTGATCAATCAAACACATGGAATAATCTCAATAACAAACACACATGAAATAAGCTCAAAATTAATAAACAAACATTAAAATTACTTAAACTATGTTAAGCTACATCAATCATCCCAACATAAAACAACTAGACCATTATATAAATATTCCACAAAAGATAAGGTTTATGAAAATACATCACAAAATATAGAAATTAAGGATAAAAATACAAGAAAAATGAAATACAACACTTTCCTTGATTTTTGCTCCAAGAATCTTTCAACAATGCTTTGTATTTCCACTTACTTCTTGCTTCTTTGATCCAATGTGTTATAGTAACTTAGAAACAAAACAAAACTACAAACTAAATTACAAACTAAATCAAAAACAAAGAAAAGAAAAGAAAAGAAAAAGAAAAGAAGAAGAGAGAAAAGAGGGAAATGGGCTAAGGTTTGGTGAGTGAATTGTTATGAAAAAGATGTTGAAACCCTAGTCAAAATGCCCAAAAATACCAAATTATCGCTCAAAATTATGACCACGCGATCGCGTGACTGAATGCCTCGTGATCCCGTGGTTGACTTGAAAACTCTCGGATTGGATTTTTGGCTTGATTCGCGAGCGCTGCCTAGTCGATACACGCGATCGCGTGGTTCACCAGGTAGCTTTGTCCTTCCATGATTGCAATTGGGTCCTCCATCTTCTGGTCTTCTTCAATTTAGTCTTCGAATTTTGAATTTTATTACAAATATGCCCCTGAAATATTTGCATCTTTAGTCCTCCACTTTCTGAGATGTTGTAATTGAGTCCTCGAACTTTTGATTTCTTTCAATTAGGTCCTTGAACATCAAAATTGCTCCTTTTTCGTTGAATTGCTCTCCAACCTTGTCCATTTTCTTTCCAATTGAGGTTGTACCTAGTTGTACAAGATAAATACAATTTATAAGTAGATATTTGCTCAATTTGTCAGTTAAATTGCTAATTTAGGAACTAAATAAGTGTGTAAAGCACACTTATCAACGGCTAACAAGCAAGCTCAACTTAAATTATGTTCCCGTCCCTGATGAGCCACACACAATGCCAACTCCGTCACAGAGTGGTTACTATTAGAATGACACTGTTGAGGTCACTCCGGGTAGCAGAAGCACGGTAGGGAGTAAGTGGGAAACGTATTGAGGGCTCATCGTTGCTTGAGAAATTTGACTCAGCGTGCAAGTCGAAGTAAGCAAAGAAACATGAAGCCTCCGAACCTATCCCATCTATGGAAATGTGTTGGCTACATCTTATAGAGAAGTTCGATGTGGACGACAATATCTCGAACGTATGGTGCAACCATGTTGGGGAACAACGAACGACAACGCTCGATTTTCCTTGGGTGGCCAACTTTAGCGCAAAAGATCAAATAGCTAACGAGAATGAAGAAGGATGGTTATAAATAAGTTATTGTAGGTAATGATTTTCACTCTGCCTACTTTAAAATTTTCGAGAAAATTTTATCCAAGTGTAACGATTTCTAGACTTCGTATTGCACGTAAGACGTTGTGTGAAATCAGGTTTTAGCAGTTGGCATTCCAATGTGATATTTGTGCGTTTAATAACAATTTCGTTATCAACTGCAATACAATACAATACAAAATCAATGTCGACAAAGGTAATTGTATGGTGCATGGTAATCATGTGCATGCTGAATTTCGTTGGCACTTGTCCTCACATATTCGTCTTTTTGTTGTTGTCCTATGCCTAACAGATTCAACATTGGGGTTAGTCAAATTTGAAACATGTGCACATGGGAACATGGCACCAACTTGCCTTTGTCTTGTATGTAAGTGAATGGATGTTTGCCTAAAATTTCCTCATTACCTATGAATAAAAATTTGTCTTCCACCATTTGTGAGTACAATTGTCATAGCTGCATCCGGGAAACTTCTTAAGAAGTTATCATTTTTTCAAATGCGTACAATGATACCTATATTCAGCAATGATACCATGGATGTATAAAATTGCCAATTTCAGAAGCAAAATTAGACCAACAAAGGAAGTATAGCTATCTCCTACGTATCACTTTCTAAGGTGAAGGTGCTTGAAATACATTTCTTTTTCTCTTTACTTATACTTTGCAAATTGCGAAGAAGTACACGCAAGTATGGCATCCAGTCGCGAACAAGAGGTTACAAGTGAACTTGAAAGATTACTAGAGGATGCTTCTTGGGTTGCATTTTGTAGTTTTGGCTATAGAACAACTTTGTTCAATGCAGGAAAACAAGTTATGGAATCCCGAGCAAATGACCAACAGAACTACGGTCAGAAATTGGTTGACCGGGTTTTGAGCCAGCCGAGCGGGGACGAATGTTTGTAGCTAACAAGAATGAGTCCTCCTGCGTTTAGGTCTTTGGTTAGTCATCTGAGACAGCATTATGGGTTCGAGGAATCAAGGTACATCCTGGCAGAAGAAAGGCTAGCAATTTCGCTTTTTGTACTGGGCCATTCTGTTGGACTGAGGCTTGCTCATTTGATGTTTGGTCATTCGACATCAACTGTACACACACACTTTCATTATGCACTCGAGAAGCTGTTAATGTTTTCCGTTGAAATGATAAGGCCACATCGGAATTACCTGCCTGGAGGTGGGGCTCATACTCCTACCGACCCGCGTCATTCTTATTTTCATGTAGGTTGATATATAAATGTGTGTAATGAAAATTTAATTTCCTTCTCCGTTGCTAACCTGTTCCCATGTGTTTGGAAAAAATATGTAGAATTGTATTGGAGTTACAGATGGCACACACGTCCCAGCGGTACCACAGCAAGGATAGGCATAACACTTTCGTAATAGACACGACACAGTGACGTAAAACATTTTAGCCATTTTTGATTTCAATAAGTGTTTCACATTCACAACTGCAAGATGGGAAGGTTCAATCCACGATAGTCGAATGCTTAACGCGGCCATGGAAAACCCATCTAGTCATTTCCCCTGCCATACGGAGACAAATACTATCTAGTAGACTCAGGCTTTGCGAATAGACGGGGATTCCTCGCCCTGTACAATGCTAGGTACCACGTACAAGAATTTCAAAGAGCGTCGTCAGGCCAAACGCACCAACCAAGGACTCATGAGGAAGGTTTCAATTATCTGCACTCATCTTGTTGGAACATTATCGAGAGGTGTTTCGGGGTTCTGAAGAAACGTTTTTTGATATTGCAAAGGATGCCGGAGTACGAATTCAGTGGACAGAAGGCCATTGTTGTAGCGACAATGGCATTTCATAATTTCTTGTGAAAAGTGGACGGACAAGACCCTGGTTTGTTGCAGCGATGAGGCCGGATTATACGCTGATGGAACCAAACGATTCGCCAGACGAAGAGGACCAGAATGTGCCACTCACGACAGCGCACGAACGTCATGAGTGGGACCAATTCCGTGAATGGGTAACTGATTTAATATGGAATACATGATAATGGAATAACGTACTCGGTAAATCGAATAACTCAGGACGGGTATTATGTATTCGTTAAAATAATGTCAAGGTTTTTCATGCCTTCGAAAGTTCCAAGCAATGCATCCTTTGATTCAACGTGAATAATAATTGATAGCAAGTTCGATTAAAAAACGTCAAGAAAGAAAACAAAGAAATTGGATTTCAAGGTTGACGAACCCCGGTGGCACAAAGACCCATTCAATGGAACCAATTCACAAGTCAAAATATGTTAAATTCAAAGGGACCACTGAACAACCGACACTGGCAGTACTCCATCATGTCCATGTGCTTTGTACTGGATATGTGAACAGTATAAAAATTCCAAGAAACCACCGTAAAAGAACAAAGTGTATAGTTCTAAACGACATTTATGTTCGATTCTCTAAGTTTTGACGAGTTGTCAGACTTCTTTCAAGCATGTTTCTTCTTCTTCGATTTGGAATAACGTATTATTTTTTCTAAACTTTTGTTTTGTTAACTAAAATTTCAATATATATTTATTAATGAAGTAGATGAATTCTAATGAAAAAGTTGATATAAAAATTCAAATAATGATCCCAGAACTAAATCAAATCAAACCAAATCAGAACGGAACGATTTGGTTCCGATTTAGTTCCATGTCTTTATAAAAATTAATTGGTTCCATTAGCTAAAAAAAATCATTGGTTCATAGTTTGGTTTGCACTGAAAACAAAACCAAACCCATGTCCACACCCTATGTGTAATTCCACATATTTCAACTTTAGTCCTTTTTTCCTATTTCTTGTGTAGTCACTTACGTCACTCCTCAATTATTATTATAGTCCAAAAAAATGAAAAGTAAGATTTAGTATGTTTGGTATTGTTTAAAAAGAGTTTTTTTGAAATAAATAGTAATTTTTAAGAGAATGAATGATTAAGATTTGATTGAAAAACCTAATATTGTGAACTTGACCTTTAGTGACATATTTCAACTTTAGTCATTTTTCCCTATTTCTTGCGTAGTCACTTACATCACTCACTCTTCAATTACTCCCTCCGTCCCAATTATATATGCTTGTTTAACTTTTCACACAAATTAAGAAAACATATTTAATGTTATTGAAAAAGTAATTTTTGTAAAGAAAATTTTCAACTTACCTTTATTTAATATTAAAACTATTATATTGAAAGTAATAAATAGGGGTATATTGGTAAACATACAAAATAAATACCTTGAAATGAAGAAAAAGTCCATATAATTGGGACAAACAAAAATGGAAAGGCATATATAATTGGGACGGAGGGAGTATTATTATAGTCCAAAAAAAGAAAACTAAGATTTAGTGTGTTTGATATTGTTTAAAAAGAGTTTTTTTTTAAATGAATAGTAATTTTTGGGAGAATGAATAGTTGAAATTTAATTGAAAAGTCAAATACTATTAACTTAATTTTTAGTGGAAAGGTTGATCTTGAATATTGTATAAAAAAGAAAAAAAAAAAAAAATCAGAATCAAACAAGGGCAACGGTCAGCAGCCATGGATCTGTAGCCATCAATAGCGGTTTATATATACTTCATAAAGGAAGAGAAATCCCCATCATTTTACCTGTAATTCCATTTCTTCCTCTATCTCAAAAAGCCCTTCAGATTCCAATACAATGGCAGCAGAAAGCAGCGTAAAAGTGCCAAGAGTCAAGCTTGGTTCACAGGGACTGGAAGTATCTGCGCAAGGACTAGGATGCATGGGTATGTCCGCATTCTACGGCCCGCCCAAACCCGAAACCGACATGATCAAGCTCATTCACCATGCCATTAACTCTGGCATCACGTTCCTTGACACCTCCGACGTATATGGACCGCACACCAATGAAATACTCATCGGGAAGGTACCATCCCTTCCCCTATTTCCTGACTGCAGTTTTTTAGCATGATACGTTTATCATGTTCGACTAAATGCCCAAATCAGGATTTATGATACTCTAGCATGGAGCTATGATGGAAGCTATATAGCATTGATTCAGCCCCTCAGATTTTTAGTAAATCTTGATTGAAGTCGATGAAATATGTGGTTGAAATATGTAAACATGAGCTTAATAAATTATTTTAGAACTAATTTACATTTTGATGGTGTAGGTATATGTCTTTTATGTACTTCCTGGAGACTGTTCTTGGACCTTACTCTGTCTTGTGTATTTAACTATTTATTGTTCTGCACCTCTTATAGTCCCCAGTGTTTAATGTTTATGTACTGTTTGCTGTCAAATTGAGTAGGCTTTGAAGGATGGGGTGAGGGAGAAAGTAGAGTTGGCTACGAAATTTGGGATTATATTTCAGGACAGCCAGATGTCTGTACTAGGAGACCCTGCCTATGTACGAGCTTCCTGCGAGGCTAGCTTGAAGCGGCTTGATATTGATTGCATTGATCTTTATTACCAGCATCGCATTGACACACGTGTACCTATCGAAGTCACGGTTAGCCTTTGTTCTCCTTTATTTTTATGTATCTTGAGTATCTTTAATATAATGAAACAATTACCACTATTCATATCAGACCAATAGAAAATTCATACAAGTTAGATCTTCTAGTCACCAAAGAAAGAAGCCGAATCTTTCTATTATTTGATTCTAAACATTAAATTTATTTGACGAAAGATTGCATCGAGCTCATCTGTTTCATACTTTTGAAAATTGATAATCTATATGAGTTGTAAATTTAGTATTATCTTCTTTCAGTTTCAATAGAATCAAGATAGTTAGAATGAGTTTCAAAACATTCAATTGTCATTCTGCTGGGAAGTGTTAGGCTTGATTCATTTTTTTTTTTTTGGCTAAAACTAAATAGTTTAGACTTCAACATTGTGATCTTTTATCTAATTCAGATACCTGAACGGATTCAATAAAAACCTAGTTAATTGATATGTCATCCTAAGATCTATCTATAATATTCTACTGTCTTATGACTTATAATTTCATATTTTCATTGAGCGATCTCGATGATGCAAAGCTAACATTTTTCTATCTGTACATTAATCAGCTATGGTCAACAGTTATCCTTGTTCCTTACCTATGCAGTAGCAAGCTTGTTTAGTTTGTTGATGAATAATCAAACAGAATTTGGTATTCTATCTGGTGACATATATCTCGTGTAACTTTTCTTCTCTCTTTCAAACAATCATCTTTTACCACATGAATCTATTAATTATGAAAATAAAAGGAGTTTATTTCTGGATTGCCTTTCCAATGAAATAATAACCAATTACAAAGCATATAAAGACTTTTTCGCAATAATCGGGCTCCCCATTCTATTCTGCTACTACACTGATATTCTCTCACACTATGTTATTAATTAATGTATAAAACTTGGTCAATAGCACACTAAATCTTATTTCTGATAGGTTCAGTTATTAAAATTATCACTTTGTCTTATCGAGCATTGCATCCTCTTGAAGGTTCAGTGAAATCATCACTTCTATAATCTCATTAAACCATGTTAATATAGGTTCAGTAGCACGTATCATTTTTCATCACTTTGTTTTCGAGCATTGCATCTTCTAAAAGGTCCTGTATAATCTTTACTTCTATTCCTATTAATCCGTGTCAAGTAGAATGACATTTATTTCTTGAATATGAACTTCCTCAGGTTTAACCTACGACACTGCCATGTGAGATCATTTAGAATTGAATAAATATTTAGCTAGTTAACTTTCCACCCCAGTTTTTTTTTCTTAGTTCTAGTTTTGATTTCCACCTGGGATAAGAGTTGGTGTATTACCACATGTTAACCAAACTAAGAATGTATACTACATTACCCTTGTTAGAAGTTTGCAAGATGCAAGGACTTCTATAAAATGCTATTTCCTATTGACCATCGGAGTTGAAGTTGTATTATACCAAATAACCTATTTCTGAATAGAAGCTGATAATATCGGGTTCCGCTAAAGAATTACCTTCTCAAAGAACTCATTAAGTTTTGATTTCAAGAGTTGGGGAGCAGAAAAATACCTTCTACTCTGGTGTATATACAGTTATAGATCTCCTTTGTAATCCTCAACTTTATTCCACTTCTTATTCTTTTTGATATCTCTTTATGCAAGACCGGAGAATTAAAGAAACTAGTGGAAGAAGGTAAGGTAAAATACATAGGCCTATCCGAGGCCTCGGCTTCAACAATCAGAAGAGCACATGCTGTTCATCCAATAACAGCAGTGCAGTTGGAGTGGTCTTTGTGGTCAAGAGATGTGGAGAAAGAAATAATTCCCACTTGCAGGTTTGATGATATTGTGATCAATTTTAATATTTTGAGCCAATAAGCAATATAATTTCTAACTCTGTCCTTGGTTCAATTGTTTAGAGAACTTGGCATTGGAATAGTAGCATACAGTCCTCTTGGACGGGGATTCTTTTCCTCCGGTCCCGAACTAGTTCAAACTTTATCTGAAGGGGACTCTCGAACGGTTTGTTTGTTTTATACTTTGATTTGTTCAGAGTTCAACTATAAATATCTTGTTTATGTGTGCACATGCTTTGTATTAGGTCAACTCTACCTTGTTTAGAGAGGATGAATTCATCCCTCTCCGAAAATATAAAATTTTTTCGATACAGTCTACAACCCGGAACTCTACTATATATGCTCAACATTTTTTACTGGGTGTGGCTATAGTTTCGACTTTAAAAGATGTGATTTTCGTCTTTTGCAGTATCTTCCAAGATTCCAACCCCAGAATCTAGAGCATAATAAGAGCTTGTTCAAGAGAGTCAGTGATATGGCAAATAGAAAGGGGTGCACCCCTTCACAACTAGCTTTAGCATGGGTCCATCATCAAGGAACCGATGTGTGTCCCATACCTGGTACCACAAAAATCGAGAATCTCAATAAAAACATTGAAGCGTTGTCCGTAAAACTTACAAAAGAAGACATGGCTGAACTAGAGTCTATTGCTTCAGCTGATGCAGTCAAGGGTGATAGATATGGACCTGGTTTTGGTACGTGGGAACATTCTGAGACGCCTCCTTTGTCAACTTGGAAAGTTGCATGAAGACACTTTATCTTTGTGCTAATATTACTTTATTGAAATGGAGAGAAAGGTTGAAATAAAATTGGCATTACAACATGTACTGAGCAAGCAGTTTCCATTACTAGAAACTAGTGAATCACCCGTGCGATGCACGGGAAATAATGTCTGAGTAAAGAAACAATGATTCGATAATACATGATCCACTGGTTAAGATTAAATGAAATTAGCAATTCAAATGTTACATCATCAAGTGTTAATTTTGCGTTATTACCAATTGCGCCGCTCCCTTATCATTTCCTCCATGGCTTCCTCTCGTAAACCTTAGCACAGAAGATGAATTTATTTACCCAATAAAACTTTGTTTTCAAAGTTATGCCCGTTACTCTAAACAGTCATGATGTGACGGATCTTTACCCTATGTGTCGCAAAATTAGAAAACCCATGAATATATTTCAAGATAAATTCGAACTCTATAATGGATCTAAGATTTATGAAGGAATCTCATGCACATCCTATAGCTACTATAATTTGTTTCTTATTTGGTTAGTTTTCTATGATGATTGAAAACTTCTTGATTTGTGATTTAAAACCTAACTTCTCTATTTTTCCATAGATTAAAATATTTTAACTTTAAAAATCTGGACCAAATTAATTTATTTTTTTAAAAACAAAATTAAATAAAAAGTGTAAATCTGTATTTTTGGTTCGGATTTCACATTGATATATAACTTGAAGTTTTTTCACACAAAAATCATTTAAAATATATATTTCTTAAAACAATTATTTAATAAAAAATTTCACCACCATTCTAAATTTTATACCATTCTTAAATTAGTCTTTTCTTTTCAAAAATAATTTCAACTATTTGAAACTGCTCCATGTAAAATTAATAAAATTTATACTTTATATAGTTTTTGGATCTACCATATTTTAAAATATAGAATAGAAAAAATATAATTACATGGAGCATTAGTTTTTTCACTTTTGCTGCTCTGTTTTTTCCCGTAAATTTCCAACCCAAAACTGTTATACTTGCATCTTCATCCATTTTGCTTTAGTACGGTCCTTATGTTTGATTGATAAAATTTACCAACACTGTTTCTTAAGCCTCTATTTGGCAAAAATGTTTTTAAACGTGTTTTTAAAAACACTTTTTTACAAACCACTTTTTAATCACAGATATTTTCTTTCTCCATTTTTTAACCACATAGTTTACCTAGAAAACATAAAAAATATGTTTTTAAGTACAAACTTTTTAACAAACAGAGCCTAATGTATTTCTCGTAGAGTAGATTTTTTCTATTAGGATAGGTTTTTTATACAGTACATCGCATTTAGAAAACAAAAATATGTATTACTATTTGAAAACAAATACAATCTGTAATTGGAAACAAAACAATCTGTAATTTGAAAATAAAACAATAAAAAAATATTGATTATTATTGTAGTGTCAAAACAATAACCTCTTAAAGAACTTGGGAACGTTGTTTAATTTGTGCTATTTTTTTAAAATCCAAATACTGAAAAATGTTTTGATATTTAATAGACTTTATGCATATTATTTGACTCGTACATCAACCGTTACTATCTACTTAAACTGTTTTAAGTTTAAATGCAGGATTAGTATAGATGTTTGAACCATATATAACAACTCCATGCATATTCATTTAATCGTATATCAATTATTAAAATCCTTTTAAACGGACGTTGGTTTTTAGTTTTTATGTATGATTGTTACAGATTATTTAAATGGTAAAATATATACTAATTAATCAAGTGGACACCTTGTTTGTAGTTAAATATCATTTTTACAGCTATAAAAAAAATTATAATAGAACAATGTAAGAAAATAGCAGCAATAGACATAATATACGATAAATAGAATTCGTGCAAAAACTTCAAAAATTGGAGGAAAAATAGTAATGACAAGCAAAACTTGTAAAATTAAGTAGATATATAGTTTTCTTATAGTTGAACAAATTTTGCCCTCAATATGTATGAAGTGAATACTATAATTAATTTTGAAAAAATTCTTATAGCTTTCTTATAATTGGAAAAATTTGAAAAGCAAACATATACACATTATTATATATGTGCTGAAACCGAGGTGATTGAATTTTGGTATTCAAAGTGCTAATGTTGAAAATCGTGAAACATTGAAGTCAAATAATAAAAAAAAATCTGGTGAAAAAAAATGTATATAAACTCTCATTTGGGCAGTCACTTTTGGTGGGAAATATGTAATGGGACCCGCATTAGCTCAGCTACTGTTATATATAATATAGATATAAATATAAATATAGATATAGATATACATTTACTTATTGTTGTAGAAATTAAGAATAATAAACACTGAATTAAAATATAACAATTAATATCATGGCATAGTTAATTATTTTTAAAATTTAGACTTAATAGTTAGGACAAAAAAATCATTAATAACTATATCATTTCAAAACAATATAAATAAATTTGTTACCTGCTAATGTTAAAAAATGTGATATGAGACTTTCTGGAATAAGAAATTAAATAATAATTAAATGTAATTATAAATAAAATTATTTTGATAAATAATCAAATATAGAAAAGAATGTTATTTTGTATATGTAACAAAGAACTTAAAAGTATGATTATTTGTAACAAAATTTTATACAACCTGAATAAATATTCGATATAAACGAAAATGATTCGACATTGGATTTGTATGACCGAACAAAATTATTTATCTATAAGATTAAGACCAATAAAATATCACAATCATTATAAATACTTATTTACGTATTAAATGTAACTTTTTATAAAAATACTCATTAATTTAATAAAACGCAATACAAAGGAGTTCAAATTTTAGATTTACTAAATAACTAAAAAAATAAGATTATTAATAAAAAGATTTTATACGATAAGATTTATTTAGTATTAGATGTGTAATACAACTTCAATATAATTTTGAACTGAAAATTTTACATTGAATTTGTATGATTGAACACAAATACTTATTTGTAAGATTCAAACATTAAAAGTTTAGAATAATTTTCTGAAAAGAGAGGTTTAAAAATAAATAACCAAATATAAATAAGTAAAAAAAATTCTCTATAATTATGCATCATTCCGTAATTGGTCAAAAGTAGCAGCAGTGTGAACATAATAAAAGCTGAGTTTTGGCTAGCAGTAGTGTGAACACAATAAAAGCTGAGTTTTCCCGCCAAACTTAGCTAATTTTATAAATTATATAGATATAGATTTACTTATTGTTGTAGAAATTAAGAATAATAAACACTGAATTAAAATACAACAATTAATATCATGGCATAGTTAATTATTTTTAAAATTTAGACTTAACAGTTAGGACAAAAAATCATTAATAACTATATCATTTCAAAACAATATAAATAAATTTGTTAACTGTTAATGTTAAAAAATGTGATATGAGACTTTCTGGAATAAGAAATTAAATAATAATTAAATGTAATTATAAATAAAATTATTTTGATAAATAATCTAATATAGAAAAGAACGTTATTATGTATATGTAACAAATAACTTAAAAGTATGATTATTTATAATAAAATTTTATACAACTTGATTAAATATTCGATATAAACAAAAATGAAAATTCGACATTGAATTTTTATGATTGAACAAAATTATTGATCTATAAGATTAAGACCAATAAAATATCACAATCATTATAAATACTTATTTACTTATTAAATGTAACTTTCTATAAAAATACTCATTAATTTAATAAAACGCAATACAAAGGAGTTCAAATTTTAGATTTACTAAATAACTAAAAAAATAAGATTATTAATTAAATGTTTTATACGATAAGATTTATTTAGTATTAAATGTGTAATAAAACTTCAATATAATTTTGAACTGAAAATTTTACATTGAATTTGTATGATTGAACACAAATACTTATTTGTAAGATTCAAACATTAAAAGTTTAGAATAATTTTCTGAAAAGAGAGGTTTAAACACAAATAACCAAATATAAATAAGTAAAAGAATTCTCTATAATTATGCATCATTCCGTAATTGGTCAAAAGTAGCAGCAGTGTGGACATAATAAAATCTGAGTTTTGGCGAGCAGCAGTGTGAACACAATAAAAGCTGAGTTTTCCCACCAAAACTCAGCTACTTTTATATATTATATAGATATAGATATAGATTTACTTATTGTTGTAGAAATTAAGAATAATAAACATTGAATTAAAATATAACAAATAATATCATGGCATAGTTAATTATTTTTAAAATTTAGACTTAAAAGTTAGGACAAAAAATCATTAATAACTATATCATTTCAAAACAATATAAATAAATTTGTTAATTGTTAATGTTAAAAAATGTGATATGAGACTTTCCTGAATAAGAAATAAAATAATAATTAAATAAAATTATAAATAAAATTATTTTGATAAATAATCTAATATAGAAAAGAACGTTATTATGTATATGTAAAAAAGAACTTAAAAGTATGATTATTTATAATAAAATTTTATACAACTTGGTTAAATATTCGATATAAACGAAAATGAAAATTCGACATTGGATTTGTATGACTGAACAAAATTATTTGTCTATAAGATTAAGACCAATAAAATATCGCAATCATTATAAATACTTATTTACGTATTAAATGTAACTTTCTATAAAAATACTCATTAATTTAATAAAACGCAATACAAAGGAGTTTGGATTTTAGATTTACTAAATAACTAAAAAAATAAGATTATTAATAAAAAGTTTTATACGATAAGATTTATTTAGTATTAGATGTGTAATACAACTTCAATATAATTTTGAACTGAAAATTTTACTTTGAATTTGTATGATTGAACACAAATACTTATTTGTAAGATTCAAACATTAAAAGTTTAGAACAATTTTATGAAAATAGAGATTTAAACACAAATAACCAAATATAAATAAGTAAAAGAATTCTCTATAATTATGCATCATTCCGTAATTGGTCAAAAGTAGCAGCAGTGTGAACATAATAAAAGCTGAGTTTTGGCGAGCAGCAGTGTGAACACAATAAAAATTGGGTTTTCCCGCCAAAACTCAGCTACTTTTATATATTATATAGATTATATAGATATAGATTGTTTGCCTTCGACAATGGTGCCATCTTCGGATTAGGCTTAGCCGCCACTCCCTACTCTTGCTTCCCCTCTTGTACCTTCCGTTCTTTGTTCGAGTATGCATGTATGTAATGAATAAATGCTTTGTGTAACACACGAGTGTTTTGTAATGTTCTTATGTTGTTTGCTTTCGAAAATTGGCTGTTCATAGGTTTTAAATTTTCATAGTGTAAAATTGTAAATGTTGCTAACGACAAAAGGAAGGCTGCTAAATGCTAGTGACAAAAGGTAGGACAAGAAATAAAACAAGATCATGTATCACCGTTGTCAGTGCTGGTGGTGGCGTCGATGGCAGGGGCAGAACTAGTCTTGATTTGCTTTTGCTTTTGAGACGGGCCCTTGCAAAGGTCGATGATATATAACATTATATTTTTATTAAGTATTATAAATTTAACTGGACATTTTATTCTTCAATAATTCTAGGGAGATAATGACATTTTTAAGTAACATTGTGACATGACTCACCACTCAATGAATGTGTGACATGTCACAATCTATATTAATCTCCTACTATATAAAAGGAGGATCGTGCAAAAATTTCTCCCCCCCCCCACAAATTTCCCGCCCTAAGTTATAAAAAATAAAAATCTAAAATCATGGGCTGCCGCCTGCCAGGCTGGCAACCAATTCATTCAAATTAAAAAAAAAAAAAAAAATCGTCGGCTGTCAATTGACAGCCGCATGTACTTACATTTTTTTTTTTTTTTTTGCCCAGACTTTATTTTTGTTTATTTGAATATTTAATATAAATAATCATGTACTCGGTAATTTTGAAAAAATAATTTATAGACATTTTTATAAAACACAAAAATTTTCAAATAGATCAATTTTTAGAAAAATTTGTGGTTAAAAATATTTTTTATTTTCTCGATGTAAGATATATCATTGAAAAATGGAGAGAAAATATGTGCGGTTAAAAAATAATTCGGGGAATTGTGTTAAAAATATGTTTTTTTTGGATTTTCCAAACAGAGGCTAAAAATTTTTGCAACACATTTATAATTATTGTGCTAAATTTTTGATTTAAAACTAAAAAAAAAAAAAAAATGTTAAATACAAGAGTCAAATGCAAAAAATTGTGTAAATTTTCAATTTCAATGAAGTTAAAAATAATGCATAAAAAAATTGAAATCTACGATCGTTTATTATTTAAATAAATATATAAGTTGATATTTACCATCTAAATAAGTTTTTAATTAATAATTTGGATTGATTATGTTGTTTTTAAAATTTTAATAATTATGTTAATAGAATAAATTTTAATAATTATGAGTAAATTTTTATATATAATGCTCATGTTTGATGTTGATTTTAAAAAAAGTTTATTAGAAAAAATAGTGTTTTGAATAGTTATTTTTAGGATAATGTGTGGTTAAAAATAAGAAATCTTTTATGAATTTATATGTAATATTATTTTATTGATAAATGTGTGGTTAAAAAGAGGAGAATAAATCTTACCTTCACATTTCTTTGCCAAAAATGTCCCTGCCGTTAGATTCCATCCAAAGAACCGTTAGTTGACTCAAAAAATTATAAGGTAATTGGCGCAATTGGTCCCTACCTTTCATATTTCTTGTGGAATTCGTCTCAATGTTTTTTTTTTTTTTTGGCAAATTCACCATTATCTTTACTATTTTTTGCTAAAAACATCCTTACCATCTAACTTCATCCAAAAATTCGTTAGTAGATCCAAAAATCACCTATTGGTTATTATTATTTTTTTTTGACTATTTTAATGAAGGGCAAACAAGTCATTTCCTATTATTTAATTTAAAATGATGTAAAAGAAAGAGCAAAAAAAAAAAAAAAATTGTTACTGTTCATCTTCTTCGCAACCACATTCCCACTCGTTCAGTTCAATTAAACCCTCTTTATTTTTTTCATTTGCTATAATTGCGCCCGGGGCATCCGGATGTAGATCATAGACGGAACCCTAATTGTCTCTCTCTAGGGCCTGTCATTTTCTTTGCGTCAATTTCAGATCTAAACATATGAAATCCTATATTTCCACCATTTCCAGTAATAAATTAAATGCACAAAAAATGTTATTTTCTACAATACCAATCTGAATTATTTCCCGCCTTAACACTAAAAAGATGCCTCGGGCTCAATTACAACAATTAGAAAAAAATAAAGGGGGTTTAATTGAACTGAACTGTGGGAATGAGGTTGGGAAGAAGATGAACAGAAACAAATATTTTTTTATTTTATTTTGTTTTGTTTTTATTTTATTCTTTATTTTACATCATTTAAATTAAATAATAGGAAATGACTTGTTTGCCATTCATTAAAATAGTCAAAGAAATTATCAAAAAAAAAAAAAATAGTCAATAGGTGATTTTTGGATCAACTAACGAATTTTTGGATGAAATTATATGATTAGGATGTTTTTAGCAAAAAATGGTAAAGATAAGAGTGAATTTGCCAAAAAAAAAAAAAAAGCATTAGGACGAATTCCACAAGAAATGTGAAAGGTAGGGACCAACTGCGCCAATTACCTTATAACTTTTGAGTCAACTAACGGTTCTTTGGATGAAATCTAACGACAGGGACGTTTTTGGCAAAAAAATGTGAAGGTGAGGGTGAAAATGCCGAAAAATCAAACATTGGGATGAATTGCACAAGAATGTTCAAAGGTAGGGACATTTTGCGCCAATTACCCTATATATATATATATTATATAAAAGGAGGATAGTGCAAAACACCCCCCCCCCTAAATTTCCCGCCCTAAGTTATAAAAAAAAAATTCTAAAATCATGGGCTGCCAGGCTGGCAGCCAATTCATTCAAATTAAAAAAAAAAAAAAAAAATGTCGGCTGTCAGTTGATAGCCACATTTACTTATATTTTTTTTTGCCCCTTTTGGACTTTTTTTATTGTTTATTTGAATATTTGATACAAATAATCATGTGCTCGGTAAATTTGAAAAAATAATTTATAGACATTTTTATAAAGCACAAAATTTTTCAAGTAAATCAATTTGTAAAAAAATTTGTGGTTAAAAATATTTTTTTATTTTCTCGGCGTAAGATATATCATTGAAAAATGGAGAGAAAATATGTGTGGTTAAAAAATAATTCGGGGAATTGTGTTAAAAACATGTTTTTATTGGATTTTCCAAACAGAGGTTAAAAATATTTGTAACACATTTATAATTATTGTGCTAAAATTTTTATTTAAAACTAAAAAAAATGTTAAATAAAGAGTCAAATGCAGAAAATTGTGTAAATTTTCATTTTCATTGAAGTTAAAAATAATGCATGAAAATTATTTAAATCTACGATCGTTTATTATTTAAATAAATATATAAATTGATATTTACCATCTAAATAAGTTTTTAATTAATAATTTGGATTGATTATTTTGTTTTTAAAATTTTAATAATTATGGTAATAGAATAAATTTTAATTATTATGAGTAAATTTTTATATATAATGCTTATGTGGATTTTAAAAAAGTTTATTAGAAAAATAGTGTTTTGAATAGTTATTTTTAGGAGAATGTGTGGTTAAAAACAGGAAATCTTTTATGAATTTATATGTAATATTATTTTATTGATAAATATGTGGTTAAAAAGAGGAGAATAAATGTATTTTGTTTTTGTAAGGGTCAAACAAGGTCAAGAAAAGTAATAAAATTTATAACATAATTTATAAATTGTAATAATTATGTTAAAGAATATATATTTTGAATTAGTAATTACTAATTATCTTCTTCTACTATATAAAAGAAGCATAGTATAAGAGTTTTTCCTGCCTAAGGAGGAAAAAAATCTGCAAATTTTCTACACCGAATTATTATTTATTTATTTATTTATTTTTCGAAAAGATAATGCATTTTTTGATTGGCTTCAAAAATAATACTAATATACACACAGTAAAATTTATATTTTTTGAGTTCTAATGGTTGCATTAAAAACATGAATAAATTTAGTTAAAGAAATTACGTCAATATAAATATTTAAGTACATTTTCTATATAATATTATATAAAAAAATTTATCATAATGAGACCCATTTTTTCAAAAAATGCGGTTTGTAACAGTAAAATTTTGGAGAGTAGGTAGTTGAATATTAGAGAATTTTTTGAAGTTTATATGTAGATTATTTTAGTATTAGAATGTGTAGTAAAAAATGAGTTTTTTAATAATATGTTGTTATTGTTATTTGTATTTTTTATTATAATTACCATCATTATTTTTATTTTATTTTTATTATTATAAAGGTAACATTGAATGAATTCAGTCAATATTTAGTATGTTTTGTTATTGTTATTTGTATATTTTGATTATATTTACCATTTGATATGTGTATTTTATAGATTTATTTATCTGTCGAAATTAGGATATTATATTATTTTTCTCGAATAAATTTTATTTAGTTTGTGTTTATTTTTTTTATTATTTCAGGTTTTATCCCAAAATCAAGAAAAATGAGAAATTAAAGCAAATACATAATAATTTGATGAAAAGTGGAGTAATTGAAGACATTTTGAAACTCAAGGACCAACTTATTTTATTTGAAAGAATTGAGAGGTTTAATTGATAATTTATTTGATTGGGCTTAGGGCTAAATTGTGTATATATATACATATAAACATACAAATATTGCGAAAGAAGAGAGGCAGCCGCGAGAAGGGTTTTTGGAGAGGGCAGCCGAGAGAGATAGACAGAGAGGAAGAGAGCTGCTGTGAAAGAAACAAAAGAAAAAGGAGAAGAAGCTGCCGTGAGACAGGCACAAGAATTGAGGTTGGTTTGGTGGTTATATACATACATACATATATATATATATATATATATATATACACACACACACAAAAGAGGTCAGAGCTGCTGGGAGCCGAGAGAACACAGAAAATTGGAGACACTCTTGGGGTTTTGGAGAGAGGACAAACCAACAAAAGACAAAAGAGAGAAGAGGCTGCTGAGACATACATATTATAATATATATACACATAAGGGAGAAATCAATACATATTATAATATATATACTTGAAGGGGACAAGAATTGTGGTCACCTTTGGAGTTGTCGGCTGGTGCAATTGAGAGAGAGTGAGGCAGATTGATACACAAGGAGAGAGGCTGATACAAATTGGAGAAAAGGAAGTGCCAATTGAAATTATTAGTGCTACTGTGATTAAGGAGCATTGTTGTGGATAAAAATGGCTGCCGGCTGGAGTGGTTCTTGGAAGAAGGGGACGATGCTAATTCTCAAATACTTCAAACTCCAGGTTTTATTTTCATTATTTATCTCTTTTTATTCAACAAACATGAATAGTTAAATTTTAAATCGGGATTGACGATATAGATTTAATGTTTTAGTTTGATTTTAATTCTCAAGTTGGCACTTTATTTTCATGTATTGATTTTATTATTGCGTTTAATGCTTGAGTTGCTTGATCACCAATTTATGAATTAATGGTTGTTTTCATAATCCGAGAGGTGAGTTAACAATTAGATCACGTAACAAAATCCGACAATTTCAACAAAAAGATAGAGATATGAATTTGTGGTTGATTGTGGTCACTTATGAATTCTTAGGTAATTTAATGCATTTAGCTAAGGAGAACTCTGACCCGCTGTAGAGATACATGGTTGACTTAGTTAAATATGTCTAATTTGAACTCGAGAGAGGTAAATTAGATATAAGCGTGAATTCGGCCAAATACAATTTTAGAAAACAACTTGAGATGAGAAAATAAGTTAGAACATTATTTCGAAATCGTTAGGCCCGATATTCATTCAATTGTTTAAAATCCACCACGTTTGTTTCTTGCTTTTATTAATTGCTTTTAGTTTAATTTTCTATTTTCATTTTAATTGCATTATTTATTTAATTTATTCTCAATTTTATTGTCGTTTTTGGATTGTTTGATATTTTATTTTCTTAGTTAGTTTTTTTTTTTAGTTTAGGAATTTTATTGAATCAAAGTAAATCGATAACAAATAAATAGTACATGTGGGATCGACAATCCGGACTCAAAAGTCCACTTTTATTACTTGTTAACGATATCGTACACTTGCGATTTCACACCAACACCATCATTATTTATTATTATTATTATTATTATTATAAAGGTAACATTGAATAAATCAATAATAATATTTTGTAACACATCATTATTATTTTTTTATTATTATAAAAATACATTCAGGGACAATCAAATGTGTAACTACCGGTATTAAAATTACGTTTTAATCATTAACAACTAAAATCATTTATCTAACCCGAAAATTTGTTTGTCTAAAGAACTTAAAACATGATATACCATAATGAGGCTCATTATTTTAAAATATTGTGTTTTAATAATAATTTTTTGAGAATATATGGATGAAAATTAGGGAATCTTTTTGAATTTATGTCTAGATTATTTTAGTGATAGAATGTGTGGTTGAAAATAAATTTGAAAAAAATGAGATCATGAATAATGGTTACCAAACAAGGATTTTAAAAGATATCAAACACAAGAATATTAAATGAGTATGTTCTTTAGTGTACATATTACAAGAATATTAATTTGTTGTATTAACTTTTTGTTACCAATGCATGAATTAAATAAAATTTAATCAAGCCTCAGTTTGGTAACAAAAAAATTATCTACTCGATTTTTTTTAATTAGTATAAGAATAAATTTTTTTAATTAGTAGAATTTTTTTTTAAGTTATTATGTTAATTTTTAGATTGACTCATATACTCTAGAAAGTGCAAAGTTTAAAAAATTTAATGTTTAAGATTTGTAACAAAAAAAGAATATCAGGGTTAGTTTTTAAGAAATTACCTCATTGTTAATTTTCCCGAAAAAAATTCCTATATAAAAAAAAAAACAGTTCCTATAAAAAAAAATATAGTTTGGATAGAAACGATTGGGGAAAAAAAGGAGCTTAAATCAGTTTTAGTAAACATATAATAAACTGTCAGAGTTCAAAATAATCAAAATAGTATTTATTTATTTTTTAGGTAAAAATAATCAAAATAGTATTAGTTTCCCAAAAATATATATACATTTCAGGTATAAAAAAAATAATAATTAGTTGTACCGAAAATTAATTTAAGATTTGGACACAAATGATTGAAAAAAAAAGTGAAATTGAAATCAGTTATTTTTCCAACAAATAATAAACAGTCGGACTTCAAAATATAATACAGTATGGATTTCAATTAATAGCAATGCTTTATGGACTTTTTGGCGGCCACAGAACCTTTTTTTTTTTTCTTATGTAAAATAATTTATCCTTTTAATTTATACTTCATAAATATGTACAGATTTATGATATCCCGTATTTTAGATTTTAGTTTTTTTTTCAAATTTAATTTTTTACATTTTACTTCAAATATTTTGTGTATATCTAATACCGTGCATCGCACGGGTGATAGGTCTAGTATATATATAATAAAAGTAGCTGAGCTTTTGCGAGTCCACTACCACTTTCTCCCTGAAATGATATTCTTTATTTTTTTTTAACTAATGTTATACCCATGCGATGTACGGTCATTTATCACTCACATATATTATATTTATATGTAAACATATAAAATGAATATTTAATTAAAAGTGAGAAACGAAAGTAAACAATTAATTACAAAAAATGTACATTACACATATCTTAATTTTTTTATTTTTTTATTTTTTTTACGATTCGTATGTTTATCGTTCCAAGAATTTCTTTAAATATTATAATTTGAATTCATTTAAAACTTAAAATGGAAAAGAAAAATTACATTTAAATAGAATTTGTAATAAATAAAAAAAATAGATATATTTGTGATATACACTCAGAATTTTATTAAAATAAAAAGAAAAAGATCAAAACCAAATAATTAAATTCCGATAAACCAGTCTACAACTTGGAACTACTACAATGAGAGAATTTTAAAAAACTAAAAAATTATAGATACTAACTATCAAAATATTCAATAATTTCTAATACAACGTGACTCTTCATTTTTCATCGAGCATTCAAAGTATTATGTTACCGAAAAAACTATTTTTATACGTTTTAAATAAATGTATTTCATCACACCCTATTTTGAAATACAATGAGTTTGCTAACATGCCTTTATTTTTATTTTGATAAAAATTAATTAAACTAATTGTTAAAGTCAGTAATATGTATTTTCATATTTTTATTATTTAAACCTATAGTATTAAACATAAATAAATAAACAAAATGAATAAATAAATAAAACTAATTAAATAAATAAATAGAGAAAATGAGTAAATAAATTAATAAATGAACAAAATGAGTAATATATGTGTCAATTCGAATTGAAATTAATTATTTATTACCAAATTAAATTTAGTTAAGAAATTATAAATATCATTAAAATAAAATAATTTTGAAATAGTGTGACATGTGAAAAATTCAAAATGTACAAAATAAGACTTTTACCTTTAATGTTTGATGTGATTTCAGAAAATGTCATTTTTAATAATAAAGATAACAAAAAATTTGATCATTAATAATTAAAACACAATTTTTATATTGATGGCTATACATATAATTTATAATATTAAGAACAATAAATAAATAAATAAAATAATTAAATTTTAATTTTAATACTAATAACTAAAAATATTAATTGAACTCATTCAATATTAGTTTTAGTAATAAAATTAAAATTGATATATATATGTGTTTGTGTGTGTGTGTGCGCGCGTGTGTGTGTAAAAGACAATAAATACATTCACATTTGTCAAACATTCATTTTACATTCACATTACTTAATTTTTTGGGAACTTACTATTTATAGAAACGGAAAATGGGCGGGAAATTGTTTTTAGAAACTACCTAATCTTTATATATTATTAGTGTTACACCTGTGCGATACACGTGAATATAGTTGTGATAGTAATTTTGATTAAAATTTATGAAAATATATTAATTATATAATCATATCAAATAAAAATACAGTACAATAACATTTTAATACAAATTATTATCGAATTCAAAATTTAAAAAAAAAAAAAAAAGTAATCAAAATAGGAAATGCAACATTTACAAAACTAATAAAAATAAGAAATTATGATCATTATAAGAATTTTTTCCTTTTCTTTTTAAAATTGTTTGTCTATTTAAAAAAAAAAAAAGTAAATATATTACCACCACATTTTTTGTTTAATCCACCACATTTTAACGACACCCGAATTAAAAAATACTTTTTATAAATACACTAACATCATTTTACTACTATATCCTTAATAATACAATTTGTGCACCACAATATCATTACTGGTGGAATCTGCTCGTGGGGGTTCTTGCAGGGGTGTAGGCATTAGGTGATGACACAGAGAAATAGCTCAGATAGGAGATGCCTTGAGGGAGTGGTTGTAGGGCTGGAGGCGAAGGCAGAATTTGATGGAGAACTGTTGGTTGACTGACGGCAACAACCCCGACGAAGGCGATGAAGAGAATAGGGCGGAGGAGGACGAAGATGGCAGAAATAGCCGGTGGATGTGTGGATATTTTTCTTCCACCGATGACGGTAATATAGACATACATATTGCAGATTTTTCACGCTTTGGCGACGGAAGCAAGGCTAAAGCTTTGATGTTTCCCTGTTTCCAATTTCTTCATCATCCACAAAAAACTACCAGAGAACCCAGTAGAACTCAAATAATTCTTTTTATATTTTTATTTTTTGTTCATGTAAATTACTCCTTGTTGATAATCCGATGGATGTTTACATCATCAACATGTAATCTTCTTGATTAACAATACAACTTTCCCCCAGTTTCTTGGAGCTGTTGAATTTTCTTTCTATCTTATGTTTTCTTACCAATTTCAACCTATAAATTGAAAGAAAGCAGTTAAAAAAAAAAACAAAGATATAATCCGATGGAGACTTTGGAGTTGGAGAGTTTTCGACTTATTGTGGTGTACATAAAATTCGTGAGAAACTAAAAAAAAAGTGAGAGAAAACTAAAATAGGTTTTTATATAATTTTATTTATGTTTATTTTTATAAATAAAAAAATATTTAAAATTGTGGTGTAGGAAATAATTTTTGTGGTGGCAATATAACCACACTTAAAAAAAATAGTTTTATTTACTATTTATTTGTTTGTTAAACTTTCTTTTTTTAAATAAGTTATTTTTATCCTTTTTTTATATATTAATCATTTTGAAATAAAACTTAATAAATAAAATTAACAATCATAAATCTATATTTGCTTTGAATTGGTAAAGAATATTGTTGTTATATTTTTTGTTTATTTAATTTTACTCCAAATGAGTAAATGTTGTTTTATTTGTAAAATAATTTTTTTTTAGAAAATTTTCTGATCTTTGAAATAATAATTTATTTTTAATTAAAATCGGTTCTACCCTGATTCAATCTTCCGACCCTTGACCTTTTGCCTCTTTCAGGTCGAACAATTTCAAGTTTTCTAAATACAGAGTATTATATAACTTAAATGATATAATTTAAAATGAAGTAAAATTACGAATCTTGAATACATTTTTATAACAACAGAGAATTAGCTATTTATTTTTCAAATTAGACTTATGATGTAATTTTTTCACATTTTTCACAAAAAAAAAAAAAAAAAAAAATTAGGATACATAATAAGATTAATAGTTATATTAAAATCAATCATCTTATTAAGTAAAAAAAAAAAAAAAATAGTTAAAAAAATTAATTTAAATTGTTTTTTTTTTTTTTTTTTTTTTTTTTGGGAATTGTAACGAAGCATCTCTGTTTGACAAAATATTTTTAAACAACACGCTTTTTAACTACTTTTTAATCACACATATTTTTTCTCTCCACATTTCAATTACTAATTTTTACGTCGAAAACATTACATTATTTGTTTTTAAACAAAAAATTTTAGCCCCTATTTGTTAATTTTTTTTTGTTTAAAAATATATTTTGTTATATTTTCTAGGTAAAATGTGTGGTTGAAAAATATAGAGAGAAAATGTGTGCAATTAAAAAATGATTTGGAGAATTGTGTAGAAAAAAATGTTTAAAAACATGTTTGCCAAATGGATGCTTAACTAACATTATTTTTTATATAACTTAACAGTGTTCAAAACGGTTTATTTATTTATTTATATATTTTTTATTTGGGAACAAATGCATGTAGTACTCAAAATCGTAATTCAAACTTACAATCATTACATTTTCCAAAATACAATCATTTTTTATTTATTTTTTAATTCTTGTGTTTTTTGTAAAACCTTTCCAAATTTAGCAAGTACATTTTGGCGGGAATGTGTGTGTATTATTTTTGGTGAAGACTTTATTTTTATATATAGATATATTTATTTATATTTTTATTTATTTGAGAACAAATGCATGTAGTGCTCAAAAGTGTAATTCAAATTTGCAATCATTACATTTTTCAAAATGCAACCATTTTTTATTTATTTTTTAATTCTTGTGCTTTTTGCAAAATCTTTGAATTTTTTATTCTATGCAACAATTGGCAGTGATTATTAATCTGCCTCTAACTATTAATACTTCAATCTTTTACGCAATGATTACAATTTATAAATAAATTTATAAATAACACAATTTCTCAAACTACTTTTTAATCACACATATTTTCTCTCTCCAATTTGCAACCATTGATCTACCTAGAAAATACCAAAAATTTAAAAAATAAATGGCGGCTTGAGCCGCTGAACACACTGTTATTTTTTTGAAATGAATAGTAATTTTTAGAAGGATGGATTGTTGAAATTTGATTGAAAAGTTAAATATTGTGGGGCTTAACTTTTAATTGATGATTGAAATTGAGTACTGTAGAAAAAAGCGAAAGTTTTAATGAAACCAAACAAGGGCTTATATGTATATTATACTATATTTATATACGAAAAAATTAGTCTTGAAGGATAGATTACATTTTCGGGTGTGACGTGTTTACATCTTCGTTGATGAGATTTGAAGCGCGGAAGAAACGCCGGAAAGTTCCGAACTCAGGTTGTGGTTGGACGGATGAATCATGACCCGATATTCACGACGCGATGGCTCGACGATGCGGAATAAAGAACCACGACTTTCGAAACGCCACAAGGATTTGCCCAATCTCCTTGATAAGTCTCTGATTTTCAACGCCACAAATACTCTCGCGAATATTTGATAAGTTCTGGATGAACGCCACAAGATAATCAATCTTGATAAGTTTGGGTTTGTAATGTGAATCCACACATTATACAATTGAAAAACATTCAATCTCTTTTTATTCAATCATCAAAGTCTGCATTACAATGAATGGAAAAAGCGTATAAATAAGCAAAATAACCTAACCGATAATTTACTCAAAATAGAATTCTAATTAAACTAGGATACTAAATTAGGAAAATAACCTAAAAACCAAAATGGAAACAAAATAATTAAAAATCCTATAATTATGGAAATATAGTAAATTTCCGTCTGCATCATTGATTTGCCAATTTGAAGCCCCAATGATGGAATTTGGCCCTAAAATCAATGGGCTCAAGGGCTTTTGCCCATGAGTTTTGCTTAGTCGCTCATTTCTACTTGAAAAACACATATTATCCATCCAATTCCGACATGGTTGACTGGACTGCACTTTTATTTTGGCTTGATTATTTAATTTTCTATCAAGCCTGCTATGACTCCGATTGTTGCGGGTCCGGAACACATCATACCCTCCTTCTTTAGGATGATTCGCCCCGAATCATAACTTTGTTCCTGTTGTTTCACTTCACCTCCTGGATCAAACGGAAAATTATTGCTTTCATGCCAAAGGGATGACCAATAGTATCCTATAACTTGGGTTACATGAATGGATTGAAGTAGAAACTCCTGTGGGCATTGGTGGTGTTGCCCAAATTTCCAAGCACATTTAACCTGCAAGACAAAATTAAATAAAGCGGGGAGGGAAATGTTAGGTTCATGAGGTACAAGGTAAGGATCCTTGTATTCATGAATTATCACCGTCAATTCCACCTTTTGAACTACAAGGCCCTTCTCTTCACCTCGTTCTCCTTTTGCAACTTCTTGCTCGCCCCCCTCTATCTCTTTTCTCTCAAGCTCGGTTACTTCCTCTAACTCAAGATTTTCTAGCTCATCCACCTCTTCAATTTTTTTTCTTTCAAATTCAACCACATCTTCTACCTCTACATTCGTATCACCATGTTCGCATACTACCTCATCACTATCCAAATGTGGATTTTTCAATTCAAAGTTCAAATATTGAACTTCTACACCAACTTTCATTTCATTCCTCTTATCATCAACAATTTCATTCCTAATCAATTCCTCATCAAACTTTGGAGTTTGTTTATTTGTTTTTAATTTCAACTCTCCCTCCTTATCAATATCCTTATCCTCACGATGCCTCCTATTACACCACTTTTCACTCTCCTTCCTTACTCTCCGTGAATCTTCTAGTGCTTCCTCTAATTTCAACCCATATAGTGCGCATGTTTTCCCTTTCTTAAGGAATTTGTATATGTGCATACTCTTATCATAAACAACCTCCCTCCTATATCTCCAAGGTTTTCCCAATAAAATATGATAAGATTTCAATGGCACTACATCACACCATACATCCTCACTATACCTTCCCTGGTTGATAGGCACTAGAACTTGTTTGGTTACTTTGAAATTCCCAAACTCCCTCATCCACGTCATCCTATAAGGTTTATAGTGTGGTTCTAGGGGCAATTTTAATTTTTCAACCACGGTGCTACTAACGAAATTAGTAAAACACTTTCCATCAATCGCCAAACTGCACCCCTTATGATCCACATAACATCTACTTTGGAATAAAAAGTCCGGATCATAATCCATTCCTTATGTGGCGTTTTAAAAAAATTCAAGAATGAAGAGGATTTAGACATCAAATAGCAAGAATGACTTTTATTGACTTGGAAGGAAATGGATACCAAGAATTTTAAAGAAACTCAAGAAAGTGGTTCTTGAATTTTGGAATGACTTTTTTTTTTTTTTTTTTTGAATAACGGATGAATTTTCGAAAAAAGTAAATTAAAAAAAAATTAATATATAAATCCGAAAATTCGACACAAACGTAACAAAACAAACGGAACTTAATTTGGATAAGAATTAAGCAAAACAAACACTTTTGAATTTTTGTTGAATTTTTATATAGATCAAACTGGAAAAAAAAATTACTGACACGAAGAACCTCAAGAAAAGAAAGACTCAACAACAAGATATGGATAATTCTTATGACAGACTCGATGATAAATATAAGAATTAAACTGGATAGAAAAACCTGAATTTAGAGTCCAGCTCTGACACCAGATGATGAGATTTGAAGCGCGGAAGAAATGCTGGAAAGTTTCGAACTCAGGTTGTGGTTGGACGGATGAATCATGACCCGATATTCACGACGCGATGGCTCGACGATGCGGAATAAAGAACCACGACTTTCGAAACGCCACAAGGATTTGCCCAATCTCCTTGATAAGTCTCTGATTTTCAACTACTCTCGCGAATATTTGATAAGTTCTGGATGAACGCCACAAGATAATCAATCTTGATAAGTTTGGGTTTGTAATGTGAATCCACACATTAAACAATTGAAAAACATTCAATCTCTTTTTATTCAATCATCAAAGTCTGCATTACAATGAATGGAAAAAGCGTATAAATAAGCAAAATAACCTAACCGGTAATTTACTCAAAATAGAATTCTAATTAAACTAGGATACTAAATTAGGAAAATAACCTAAAAACCAAAATGGAAACAAAATAATTAAAAATCCTATAATTATGGAAATATAGTAAATTTCCGTCTGCATCATTGATTTGCCAATTTGAAGCCCCAATGATGGAATTTGGCCCTAAAATCAATGGGCTTAAGGGCTTTAGCCCATGAGTTTTGCTTAGTGGCCCATTTCTACTTGAAAAACACATTATCCATCCAATTCCGACATGGTTGACTGGACTGCACTTTTATTTTGGCTTGAATATTTAATTTTCTGTCAAGCCTGCTATGACTACGATTGTCGCGGGTCCGGAACACATCATTCGTTCTGCGCCGACGTTACGTTTGCTCATCGCAAGGTTTTGATAAATATGGTTACAAGAAGATCTTTTCTAATCTTTATGTCTAAAGTGATCTTTACATTCACACTATCTTAAATAAATAAATAAAATTACAATTTAAAATCATATTAATATTACGGACCAATTGAAAACGAATCACCCTAAATTATTTTTCGAAGAAGTAAAAATAGGGCTACTCTCTTCTTAAAGATCTGTGAGGTTTTGAGTCGAAGAATATAGATCTGGTTTCCAAGGGAAAAAAATTAAAACAACAATGTAGAAAAAATATTCGAAAAAGATAGAGAAATGTGAAATAACTTAGGACTTAGAATACTAGATCTTATCGTTTAGGGTTGGATATGAGTATGAGTTCATCGATTTTGGGAGAACACAGATTTCTTCCTCATCACAGCGGCAATATTCTGGAATATGAGGTGTCGTTGATCATTTATTTATATTATGTTCTAGATTTCTTTAAACAATCATGTTTTTATAAATCATATTGTATTAATTTTTTATAAGTATTTTTTATAAACAATCCTATTTCTTAGTTATTTATTACATATACATATTAAAGTTCTTTTCTATATCATATTATTTATCAAAACAATTTTATTGACAATTAGATTTAATTCTTAATTAATTTTTTATTTCCAAAAGTCTCATATCACATTTTTTAACGTTAACGGTTAAAAAATTTATTTATATATATATTTTTGAAATGTTATATTTATTAATGATTTTAGTCTTAACTGTTAATTTTAAAATTCTAAGTAGTAATTAACCATGCCATGATATTATTAGCTATTTTTTAATTCAAAATTTATGATATTTTTTTCACAAAATATATAAATTGTCTCCCAATTTACTTAACTGAAATTTGAGATGATCAATGCTAAATTATAATTTCCATAAAAAATAATTACATTGTATATAAATATTGAAAACCTAAAATATCAGAAATTTGATGCATTTAAGTGTTCATTTGCAAGACAATTTTATTGGTTCGAGTAGAGTGGATAATTGTTATAAATCTATGGTAATCCGAAATTCTTACTTTGCTGTATGTAAGGGAAAGTGAAGATTCATCTTATGAAAGATCCTCCTCTTATTTTGAAATATTTGTTATATGGCGGGGACGACAAGAGTAAGAATTTCATTGAGAACATTCAGATATACAATATAATGTTTTCCTTCACTTCTATGGGGGAGAAAATAGATAATGAGCTGAATGATGATAAAAGGCTTTCCATCTTCAGATTACACGGTAAAAATGCGATAAGATTGGGAGTCTATTGCCTGATGACGGTTTAACTCCACAATTTGTTCAGCTTTACATTGTTGACACTACGAATGAGGATAAAAATAGAAAAGGGCCATGGGAGTTTCGGTAATGCTTCTATGAAATATTGATCATACATAGGAATTGTGCAATGAATAAGGTTGATAATTACAAAACTTGACGATCATATTCTAGAATGTCAAATTCTATCTGGCAGCAATGCAGGACACAAGTTCTTTGTTCCAAAGATTTCGTTGAGCCCTTTGGATTCTAGGATACCGTTAGATTTCAAATAAGACAATTTCCATTGATGGTGTCCTATGCCATGACTATCAACAAGAGATAGAGATGATTACTCTCGAGTGTGAGAGTTCTTCTTAAAAGGCCGATGTTTACACATGGACAACTTTATGTTGCGATTTCTAGGATGATAAATCGTTTTGGATTAAAGATGTTGATTTGTGATAACAATGGAAGATCGATAAATTCAACAAACAATGTAATATACAAAGAAGTATTACAAAATTTGCAGTAATATGAAACCAATAAATGATCTTATCTGTTATTTGTGAATGTTATTTATTTTTCCTAAAGATTTATTTAATTTCGCATAGAATTATTTTTATCCAGACGTTTCTTCCCGTGGATTGCACTGATGATTCACTAGTGTCACTTAAAATTACTCTTTATTCTTTTATCAAAAGTTTGGCATTTTAACAGTCAATAGGATGAAAATCATCCAAAAGGAGAATTCCATCCATTAATAGAAAGGTTGGAGATTTTATGCTAAGACTTGATGTTAATGATAACAATAATTATAAGGAGACATTATTTGAGAACAATGCCCAAACCTTTAGTTTCGATTAAAATGTCCACTCTAATTTGAGCCCAATTCCCCACATTTTATCGAGTAAAATGAGGTTTTTACAGTGTAGGAAACTAAGCAACACCTCTTTTTCAACTTCCAAATTCAAATTTTAAAGATATTATTACTCTCTCTATCCCACAAAAATAGGTTTGTTTTACTTTTTTGTTTGTCCCACAAAGATAGGCTACTTTCCTTTTTTAGAGTATATTAATGTCTTCATTTTCTAATGTGCCCTATTTAATATGCATTGTTATCAAAAAATATGAACAACTCATTATTTAATATCGGTATATTAGGTAGAATGTAGGTAAATTTATAGTTCTTGTAAGGTTTCAGGTCATACATGCACATCGAAAATTAAAAGAAACTCGAAACCATAGCCCATATCAACCTTGCACTTAGATAGAATTTGTGATAAAGATGATACCTTTGATGAATACCGTGAATATGAAATCTGAAATAGGAGGTACAATCTTGTCACCACTAGCTGTCTAATTGTCAAACCTCTAATAGAAATCTACATAGCAAGTTGAATCTAGAACTCTATTAATCTCCAACATTTGGAATGGATTTGAGAGAATTGATTTTTCTCTTTGTGCCAGAAAGAGAAAAACCCTACGCTAGAAAATTACTAAAAGCGACTCAATCTATTCTGTTGCAACTAAAACCTAGTTCTTGTAGGTTTAAGTAATACCCTAATTAGGGTTAAGATAGCGGGCTTGGGCCATTCTTGTCCAACAAGTAACCCTAGTCCGGCCCAACCAATTGGGCATGGACACTATTCCAACAATCTCCCACTTGGACAAGATCCAATTCTAGATATCCAATTCTTGCCTTTTCTGTGTGACTCATTAGGTTCCACTCACGATGGCAAACGCCATATTATTATTATTCCAATCTGATTGGAATAAGATAAATTAAAATATCTATTTCTAATTCATCATCGACTCACCAAAATAGATTAATTCACGTTGCCATCCTAGATTGACATCTAGTAATGTGTCAAGGCAATCTATGTGAAAGGAAAAGTCATGTGGCATGACAAGACCTGTTCATGTGCGATTACTGTGGAAATATAATCCCTTCATCAATATAATCCAATTGGTTAAGAGATATGGATAGAGTCAATCTTATTCCAATCAATTATGTTATTCACCTCTTATCTTAGTTGATCTTATTATGACTAAAAACACATTTTCAACTCATAACTTCACCCTGGACGAGGACTTTACATCAACTTAAGTGGGAAAAATACAAGTTAAATCTCCTACCACCTAGGAATGACGAATCCTCATATTGGGCATATACAACCGCACATTAGAGATTCACCATGACTCTTGGATAGTTATATATATAGAATCTTTAGGCGGGTCATCCAATGCTATGTTCATCTAAAAATGCATTCATGTGTTCATTCGAATGTCCCTCTACATTCTAGTTTATGAGATAAGTTACTTTTTTCACAAGAAACAAATGCAACACATGCTTGTCTAACTGCAAAACAATATATGCATCTTGTTAGTTCGACTATGGACAATTTTAGAATAAGTTATCAATGACTTGTAGCTCACGGTCACAACACCTTTTGACTTACAAGCTATTTAAACTTACTCTACGGACTCTATTATTTAAATGATGAGTTAAACTCAATGTAATAATAGATCTGCCTTTATTGAGACAATGATAATATATGTGTTATGCAATTAACAATTGGATTTAGAGTATAACATTGATATTCTCCCACTAGATCCAATAACTCATGTATCCTATACATAATGAGTTTATATGATAATCATATTCCTGTTGGGATAGTAGTTTTACAAGTGGATCTTCGATATGTGACTCTTCACATATTCAACTGATAAGTATGATATTTACGTTTATCTTATGCACTTATATCCTTGAATATGCCATAATGTGATTCTATCTAAGTAGTATTAATGCATTTTATGTTTTACATTGTATAGGATCATAAAGGAAGAGAAAAGAAGGAAAAAGGACCAAAATACACTCAAAAGTGAAGATTGGGGACCTTGGGTGCAAAATTGAGTTACGGCCGTAAATGAATATTCACGGCCGTAAGAGTGTTCAACATATTAAGGAAAATCAACAGAATGTGAGTTACGGCCGTAAATGAATACTCACGGCCGTAACCTTCATTTGGAAAAAATTGCAGAGACATATTTACGGCCGTAAATGGATGTGTTACGGCCGTAAATTCAAATTAAGGAAAATATGCAGAAACCGTGTTACGGCCGTAAAATAAATGTCATGGCCGTAGCTGTCCAGTAAAAAATTTCCATAATTTATATCTTTCCATAATTTTGGAATTTCTTGATCCCAAAGCTAGGGCACGAAATTAAGGCTATAAAAAGGGAATTCTAGGTCATAAAAAGGTGTGAAATAATTATTGAAAGAGGGAGCGGCTTGCTTGGAGATTGGAAGAAAAATTAAGCGACTCGAGAAGGCGAATAAGAAAAGAAACTTCCAGAATTTTTCATGGCTTTGAGTGGCTAAGCTTCCATACCTAGTTCGAAGGGGAAGTTGTATTTCATATCAATTTGTTATTGCTTTTCCAACTTAGTAACGTAGTTCTAAATTCTTTACTTTGATTTGTTGGATTCTTATGCGTTTTTTATTCAATCAATGCAATTCTTTATTTGATTAAGGCCTTATCATTTAATTTGTTGTATTGAGATTTGCTATTTTGAATGATTGGATCCGTAATCGTCTTGTTGTTCAAATCATAGTAGCAAGTGGAAATTTAATAATTTTCATAGAGAATTCCAACTTAGGTTAATTGTCACGAGCTTGTGTGATTGATAACCTAATTCACCCTAATTCTTCTCAACCATTATATAGTTGTTGTCTTAAATCTAAAGAGCTTGTTTTAGGTTATTCAATGGCTAATGTTTGATTAGAGAGCTTATTCTAATTAAATGCAATTAAGGGAGAATCGGAATAGTTAGAGCTTATTAACTATTTACGGGTGATAAATCAAAGAAGAAATTGAACTCGCGTTACTTGAAAAGTGATAACATTGTGATAGAATACAACTGAATCTGAGAACTAGGACTCGTCAACATTTGATATTTATTTCAATCATTTTAATTGCTTTATTTTATTAGTTAAATCATTTACAAACAATTCAAAACAAAAACCCCCTTTTACGATTCTAATTGACATGACACTAAGTTAGTTCCATTTCTTGTGGGATCGACCCTTGCTTCCACTGCTATATTCTTAGTAATAGTGAACAAGGAATTTATTTATTATTTTGGTGCATTGCGACACGTATCATCAACTTTCTCAAAGTTAGTAGGCATGAATTTTATTTTTCTACAATTTAGTTGTTTAGTTAATTAGAATTTTATTTATTTATTTATTTTTTCTGCATTTATTTTATTTTTATTTTATTTTCACTTTATTTATATAATTTTTCAAAAAAAAAAAAATATTTTTGTGCTCCTTTGCTTATATGCTTAAAACTCGGTCAACTAATTGTGAACATTTTTATCTTGACCCAAAAATTGAGAGGACCTTTTGACAGCAAAGGAAAGTAGCACAACAAACAATGGCAGCTAACAACAACAATTTGACTCTTAAGCAGCTAACCACTCCGGACGTCGTTCAACAACCATTGTGCGTCACATTTCCGGCGGTGGAGGAAGGACGAACCTTTGAGCTAAAATCCGGGTTGATCCACCTTCTACCTACTTTTCGGGGACATGCCGGTGAAGATCCATATAGACATCTCAAGGAGTTCCACGTGGTATGTGATAGCATGAGACCCACGGGTATTACCGAGGAGCAAATCAAGATGAGGGCTTTCCCATTCTCATTGAAGGATGCCGCTACAGACTGGTTGTACTGTCTACCATCTGGAACAGTCACCACATGGAATGACATGAAGAGGTTGTTTCTAGAGAAGTACTTCCCTGCATCTAGGGCGGGGACAATCCGGAAGGAGATTTGCGGGGTTCGCCAAAGCAATGGTGAGACATTATATGAGTACTGGGAGCGTTTCAAGAAACTCATTTCGAGCTGCCCCCACCATCAGATCAGTGAGCAACTCCTGGTGCAGTATTTCTACGAAGGTCTAGCGCCAATGGATAGAAACATGATAGATGCTGCGAGTGGAGGAGCGCTCATGGACAAGACGCCGGAACAAGCGCGAGCTTTAATCTCCAACATGGCGGAGAACACTCAGCAATTCAACTCAAGTAGGGATTCGCAAGTCCGTCGTGTGAACGAGGTAAGTAGTTCCAATATCGAAGGTCAATTATATGAACTAACGAATCTTGTTAAGCAACTTGCTGTAGGGAATTCGAAACAAGCCAAAGCCTGTGGAATCTATTCGAACTTTGGACATCCAACGGATACCTGTCCGGTATTGCAAGAAGAAAACAATGAACAGGTAAAGGCCGCAGAAGGGTTTCCATTTCAAAGGCAACAGTACAACCCATATTCAAACATGTACAACCCCGGGTGGAGAGATCACCCTAACCTGAGTTACGGAAATAACAAACCCCCAGGTTTTGCTCCAAACAAGTCACAAGGACAATTCCAGCAGCAAGGGACCTTCCAACCACAGGGGCAATATCAACAAAAACCTCGAAATTCAGGTACGTCTCTTGAGGATATGGTTAAGATGTTGGCAACTAACACGATGCAATTCCAATAGGATACCAAGTCCAGCATTCAAAACCTGGAAAATCAAATGAGCCAAATGGCCACTGCCATAAATAGATTGGAGGCACAATCTGGAGGGAAGCTACCATCATAGCCCGAGGTGAATCCCAAAAACATGAGCGCCATAACTCTCCGGAGTGGAAAGGAAATTGAGGGTCCGCAATTGGAACCGGCTGCACTTGAAATGGAGGGAGATGAAAAGGAAGGAGTCGGGAAGAGAAACGACGCTTCGCAAAACCCTCGGTAAAAACTGACTCCCATTTAAATGTCAAACTAACACCTCCACCTTTTCCTAGCAAGTTAGCAAAAGCAAACTGATGTGATCCAGACCACGGATACAAGCCCGCACAAAGATCCGTTGAAGATCAAAGGAGGACCGATGACTCGATTGCAGACAAAGAGGGCCAAGGAAGCAATGGACGAGTTAGTTCAAGAAACAATGGCCAAAACAATGTTCGTGTCATCAAAAGAAGCAAGTTCCATGTTGGGGCCGAGCCAAAACGACGAATGGATCAACCTCATTCAAGCCGTCGAAGAAGATTGCCAAATTTCAAGAATTACGGCCGTAACATATGGGAGCTCACGGCCGTAACCAACTTTCTGTTTAAAACTGATTTTGCGAGACATAAGCAATCACGGCCGTAAAGAATTGAGTATCACGGCCGTAAAGAGTATCATGGCCGTAAAGGTTGATTATAACGGCCGTAAGGGAGTTACTGCTTAAAATTGGAATTCGTATGTTTTGGGACTTACGGCCGTAAGTCCAATTGTCACGGCTGTAAGAGTGATTCAGAAACAGGGTTACGGCCGTAAGAAAATCAGTCACGGCCGTAAAACCGATTACGCGTAAATTTAGGTTTATTTTATTTCCATAATTTTAGGTAGTTGTTTCCTTATTTAATTAGAACTCTTTAACCTAGTTTTGACCCTATATATAGGGATGTAATTATCATTATTAAGAACACAACTTTGATATATTAATTGAGAGGCAAATTGCTTTCACATTCTTATTCTTTATTGAATAAAATCCGAACTTGCGAGTTAATTCTTGTTTGTTCAATTCTTGGGTGAGATTTATCTTCATTGTGATCAAGAGGTCAACATATCAATTGATTGTGTTGGTTGCTTGATTCAATTAATTTGAATCAATCTCTAAATCGTGATTTATTGGCGTTCTTGGGTCGATTCCAATAATTTGTGGGTTGCGTAGCTACAATTGCTACGTGGTTTGCATCATCTGGTATCAGAGCTTAGGCTCCAAAAATCAAGGTTATATCTTTGTTTTTTTTGTTTTCTTGAGTTTCTTATTCTTGTTCTTCGTGTTCTTCCAGTTTTGAGTCTTTAATCCAGAAAAGTGTCACAAAAAAATTCAAAAGTCGTTATTTCCTTCGTTTGTTATCCGAATTTAATTTCGTTTGTTTCGTTTTTCTCGTAGTTGAATTTTCGAAAAAAAAAAACGAAAATTCTCAGTTCAATTAAAATATTTGATATTTGATTTCAAGAATTATTTTCTTGAAACAATCCTAGTTTCCATAAAAAGTGTCAAGTTCTATATAAAGTCAAATTCAATTCTCTAAAGGTCTTCTTTGAGTTTTCCAACAAATTCATTACTTCTCACTCATATTCGATTTGAAGCAACCGGGTTTAAACTTGTTTGAGTTCCGATTCGTTCTTTGAAGCAATTGGGGTGAAAGCTATTGAGTGGAAAAAGGCAGAGAGGTGAGATCGATAGAGGGTAAAAGCCTAATTTGAGTGATACAAGAGCGAAATACACGTGAGGCATATAATATTTAGTGTTAGGATGTCTGAACAATCTTCTACTGCAAAAAACAACGATCGAGCCAACATGACGGAAGAGATGGTACAACGGTTTGAGCGGCTGTTCGGGGATGTGTTAGGTAGGTTAGAAAGGCTTGAACAACCTCGGGAAGTGCCTAATGTCCGTAGGCAAGGTGGGCAAGGTCGTAGAGTAGAGGGGGTCGATGAGAATGAAGAAGATAGTGATTTTGACGATGGGGCGATTGTGAATAGAGGAGTTAGGCATGGAAGAAGGGATAGGGATCTTGGTGGCGATAGAATGGATGGTAGTATGAACAACATCAAACTGACAATTCCATCATTCAAGGGTAGGAGTGATCCGGAAGCATACTTAGAATGGGAGAAGAAGATGGAATTAATTTTTAATTGCTACACTTATTCGGAGGAGAAAAAGGTTAAAGTAGCTGTACTTGAGTTCTCCGATTACGCTATTACTTGGTGGGATCAATTGGTGACTTCTAGGAGGAGGAATCGCGAGAGACCCGTTAGTACTTGGGATGAATTAAAAGCTATCATGAGAAAGAGGTTCGTTCCTAGTCATTACCATCGGGAGCTTCATCAAAAGTTGCAAGGTCTATACCAAGGATCAAAGAGTGTGGAGGATTATCACAAGGAGATGGAGATATTGATGATTAGAGCTAATGTAGATGAGGATAGGGAGGCTACGATGGCTCGGTTTTTGAATGGGTTGAATAAGGATATAGCTAATGTGGTTGAACTACAACATTACTTGGAGATGGAGGATATGTTGCACATGGCTATAAAGGTTGAGAAGCAATTGAAGAAAAAGGGAACAGCAAGGTATCAATCGGGTTCTAATTCTCCTTGGAAGCCGAAGTGGGAAGGTAAAGGAGATGGGGCTGTTTCTAAAGGAAAGTTTGAAGCACCAAAAGGGAAGTTTGAGGCACCAAAAGGGAAGGAGGAACAAGTTAATAAATTCGTACCTAAAGGGGAACCTCAACCATCTAGGAGTAGAGACATTCAATGCTTCAAATGTTTGGGAAGAGGGCATGTGGCATCTCAATGTCCTAATAGGCGAGTGGTACTTTTGCGAAAGGATGGAACTATGGAGAGTGATAGTGAGGAAGAGGATTATAGCGATATGCCAGCGTTGGAGGAAGTATGTGAGGATGAAGATGTGTTATCCGGGGAGCATGGCGAGTTATTAGTGGCAAGGTAAGAGTGCAAAGCTTTTGAAGGAGTTGTGCACCAACAAACGAAAACTGATGGGGAATGAAAAGGTAAGAATGGGAGAGAATGTGTCGGCGCTCTTTCAGAGGAAACTACCTCCCAAGTGCAAAGACCCAGGTATGTTTACCATACCTTGTCAAATAGGTAATAAGAAAATAGATCATGCCTTAATAGACTTAGGAGCATCTATCAATGTAATGCCTAGGTCCACCTATGCCTCATTAAAACTTGCCAAATTGACTGAAACTAATGTTATAATTCAACTATCCGATCGTTCTAATGCTTATCCTGACGGGGTAGTTGAAGACATTCTAGTGCAAGTAGGGGGGTTAGTATTTCCTGCAGATTTTTATGTATTGGACATGAATGATGACCACTCCCCCAACTCCACTCCTATTTTGTTAGGTAGACCATTTTTGAAAACATCTAAGACTAAGATAGATGTTAATAGTGGCACACTTTCCATGGAATTTGATAATGAAATTGTTCAATTCAATATTTATGATTCCGTGAAAATTTTTGGTGATGATCCTGTTTATTCCGTTAATGTGAATGACTATTTAGTACAGGAACTTCTCGATATTGGTGGAAATGACTGTCCAAGGTTACCAAAATCAGGTAAAATCTCAACCATCTCACTACCAGTCGCTGATGAGAAGTTTCCCCCTATTTTACAGATCTTAATGAAGAGCATGAAGAAAAAATTGAGTTTTGGGAATCCGCCTAATCCCGGTTGAATGAGAAAGGACTCAGTCGAGCCAACGACTTTAAACAGCGGCGCTGCTCGGGAGGCAACCCGAGAGGGGAGTTTCTTTATCTCCTCGACTCTTTATTTTCATATTTTCATTTTGGTTCATTTTAGTTTATTTAGTCATTTCTTTCACTTAAAAAAAAAAAAATTCCAGTGGCCTTGTTACGGCCGTAAATTACATTTTTATGGCCGTAACTCAATCCCAGTGTTTTATCCAGAGGCCTAATTACGGCCGTGATTACATTTTTACGGCCGTAAGTAACACCTTCACGGCCGTAAGTCTGTCCTATTTCAAAAACGTTAAACGGCTCATTTTTTTCTCCACCATCACACCCATCCCTCTTCACAAGGTTTTCAAGGTATGATATTTTTTTTCCCTTTTATTGTTTTTCTTTTCAATGAGGACATTGTTTTGTCTAAGTGTGGGGGGGGGGGAATTGAATTGATTGTGAGCTTAATGTCTTTATCTTCTTTCTGTAGTCGAAACGTTAAATTCATGTTGAGTCAGTATCCATTTTAATCTTGTTCTCTACTTTCGTTACCTATCTATGCTACTTAGGTCTTAAACCATACTTTGATAGGAAGCGACCTCACTTTTGGTTCATTTTTTTGAAAAATCATTGCATAATTGGGTATAAATTGAGCACATAGAGATGATCTCGCCCAAAACTGCACGAATAGGTTGAAAATGAAAAGAAATTTTTTTTTGTCAAATATCTACAACCTAATCAACCCAACTCACAATAGACAGATTATTCCTTCATATATAACCCTGAACGTCCCAATTATTATACTTTTGTGAGTAGTCATGGTTTGAATACTTTTAACCGTTATCCTCGACCAATGGATTTAGATTTGGAATGAAGATCAAGCAATGACCTATAACTCATAATTGGATGGGAGAAACACATGAAAACCCTAATTTGTGAGCTTTTGAGCCTAAGAGCTGTTTTTAATACTTATGAGCTCGTAATTCTTTGATGTGTGTCCTGCATGGTTGAGTTAGGCTTGGATGTGCTTTCTTGTGCATACCGTTGTAGCTTCTTAACTTAAGTGCAAATTATAGCAAAGGCAATAGGTTAAACCAAATTTGACTTGCTAAAAGAGCCTACCTTGCTACATGGACCATTAGAAGCCCGTTTGAACCTTAGCCTTTCTTTGAATTTTTATGCCACGCTACAAGCCACGAATACCCTTTCTTTCGCATTGCCTCTGTTTTGAACCCATAGAGAAGGGATTCGCAAGCTTTTGTTGATTAAGAATTGTGCTATGGTCTAAGACTAAGAAGTTGAAATAGTTATCTTTTATTGGGCGATGGTTGTGTAACGGATTGAATTCAGGGGATTGTAATTCTATCATGTGCTAATTGGTGACTGCGTAATGATTTGAAAAAAAAAAGAAGGTTGCAGTCTATAATTGAAAAAAAATCGAAAGAAAAAAAAAAGCTGTGAAAAGAAAGTTTAGTCATGAAAATCAGTAGTTGAGAATGTCAAACACTCAACTTGTGAAAAGAAAAAAAGAGAGAAGAGATTCAAGTGTGAATAGAGTTGGGTAGCGGGAAACAATAAAGATCATATTAAGGGAGAAGGAAGTAATGTTATTTTGAATTGACTTAGCTTGCAAAGTTCCTTCTCTACTCAGCCTAAATATATCCTTTTTCCCTACCTGACCTGAAGCCCCGCTACAACCAAATAAAGACCTTCGCTTTGCACTTGTGTTATTGTTGGCTCCGGTTATGACAGTTAGGCAATCTGTGGTACTGACTTATCCATGCAGAGAGCTGAGCAAAAATTCAACCCCTTATACACTTTGTGCGACGAGAGAAATATCTTGTGAGGGTGTTAACTCCCATTACATATACTTATGAGTGGTTTGAATTGCTTGGTCTAGGGTTGGTGCTATGAATGTGGTCGGGGGTACTGTGTTGACTGAATTCACATCATGAACAACTCGGTTTACGAAACTGATTTCTTCTGGAGTTGGGCGAAACTATTTTCCTCGTAGTCACTCATAAATGGTTGGGAGGTGAGTGAACACGAGAGGTGAAAGGAAATAAACCATAACGAGCCATGATTGGGATGGGAAATAAAGGGCGTTGCATCTCTAGCACACACTAACACAATCCGATCGTGCAATGGAACATTTTTGCTAAAGAAAAGTGGGTTGCAACCTCAAGTCTCTAAATTGTAATTTATTGTTTGAATCCTATTCTTTTCTTTGCAAATCTTTGTTCGAGGATGAACAATGGTTCAAGTGTGGGGGGATTTGATAAGTGTGATATTTACGTTTATCTTATGCACTTATATCCTTGAATATGCCATAATGTGATTCTATCTAAGTATTATTAATGCATTTTATGTTTTACATTGTATAGGATCATAAAGGAAGAGAAAAGAAGGAAAAAGGACCAAAATACACTCAAAAGTGAAGATTGGGGACCTTGGGTGCAAAATTGAGTTACGGCCGTAAATGAATATTCACGGCCGTAAGAGTGTTCAACATATTAAGGAAAATCAACAGAATGTGAGTTACGGCCGTAAATGAATACTCACGGCCGTAACCTTCATTTGGAAAAAATTGCAGAGACATATTTACGGCCGTAAATGGATGTGTTACGGCCGTAAATTCAAATTAAGGAAAATATGCAGAAACCGTGTTACGGCCGTAAAATAAATGTCATGGCCGTAGCTGTCCAGTAAAAAATTTCCATAATTTATATCTTTCCATAATTTTGGAATTTCTTGATCCCAAAGCTAGGGCACGAAATTAAGGCTATAAAAAGGGAATTCTAGGTCATAAAAAGGTGTGAAATAATTATTGAAAGAGGGAGCGGCTTGCTTGGAGATTGGAAGAAAAATTAAGCGACTCGAGAAGGCGAATAAGAAAAGAAACTTCCAGAATTTTTCATGGCTTTGAGTGGCTAAGCTTCCATACCTAGTTCGAAGGGGAAGTTGTATTTCATATCAATTTGTTATTGCTTTTCCAACTTAGTAACGTAGTTCTAAATTCTTTACTTTGATTTGTTGGATTCTTATGCGTTTTTTATTCAATCAATGCAATTCTTTATTTGATTAAGGCCTTATCATTTAATTTGTTGTATTGAGATTTGCTATTTTGAATGATTGGATCCGTAATCGTCTTGTTGTTCAAATCATAGTAGCAAGTGGAAATTTAATAATTTTCATAGAGAATTCCAACTTAGGTTAATTGTCACGAGCTTGTGTGATTGATAACCTAATTCACCCTAATTCTTCTCAACCATTATATAGTTGTTGTCTTAAATCTAAAGAGCTTGTTTTAGGTTATTCAATGGCTAATGTTTGATTAGAGAGCTTATTCTAATTAAATGCAATTAAGGGAGAATCGGAATAGTTAGAGCTTATTAACTATTTACGGGTGATAAATCAAAGAAGAAATTGAACTCGCGTTACTTGGAAAGTGATAACATTGTGATAGAATACAACTGAATCTGAGAACTAGGATTCGTCAACATTTGATATTTATTTCAATCATTTTAATTGCTTTATTTTATTAGTTAAATCATTTACAAACAATTCAAAACAAAAACCCCCTTTTACGATTCTAATTGACATGACACTAAGATAGTTCCATTCCTTTTGGGATCGACCTTTGCTTCCACTGCTATATTCTTAGTAATAGTGAACAAGGAATTTATTTATTATTTTGGTGCATTGCGACACGCATCATCAACTTTCTCAAAGTTAGTAGGCATGAATTTTATTTTTCTACAATCTTCGAATGAGACATTAGCCCCCCTAAATACATACTCAGATCGTCAATGAGACCCAGTTCCTTTACTTGTGCAATGACTCCATTTTCGTCACAATACTCATTACTGGAGCTCCAATACTAGGAACACTTATAGTTCACTAATGAACTTAACGATTGAGATTACTTCACAAGCACATATATATTTGGTCTCGGTTGTATAGTTAGCGGTCTTCCTTGTTTGAACCATTTCAAACTGACTACATCACTACTATGAGTTAATTAACAATTAGACTGGATATTTCCTTCATCCTTTTCCCTGGACTGAAAGGTAGTATCTCTATACTCAAAGATTGTAAGTCTACATTTCTGCTTATGACTATTGTATTCTTAGTGTTTCTCAAGTACTCAATAATACAAAAGGTAACGTACATAGTGTCGTGTTTAAGAAGATCTTATTGTTAAACACTCAAGTATCTTCTCCATATCATTCTTTCTCAATATGTGTTTTAAACACTATTTTGAGAAGATTAACCCATAACTTTTAAGATAGAATCCTACATTGGATTCATTCATGCTAACCCCATTAGCATTTTATCTATGTAGATGGATTGAGAAATCAGAACAATCTTCCAGATCTATCTCTATAGATCCTGGTTCCCAAAGTGAAATTCTTATTTCTTAAATCCACCATGGAGAAATTTTAAATAATTGCACTTTCACTTTAAAAGTTAGAGATTCAAATTTTGATATATAATATGTCATCTACATATAGTATCAGAAATATTAAACACTCTGACTAACCTTTTATATGCACACATGATTCATCTGCAATTTTTTATAAAATCAAACATTTTGATTATCTTATCCAAATTAAGATTTTAGCTCCGTGAGGCTTGCTTTAATCTATAATAGACATTTGTAGCTAGTATACTGTGTTTAAATATTTAAGAATTCAAAAATCCCATAATCACAGCATGTTGCTATCGCAAGCAGAATTCGAATTGATTCAGAGTAAACGCATTTATAGCCTATGGGTCTTATCCATTTTAGGCGATCAAACAAGTTCCAAAACTTGTTTTTATCTCGGATTTTATGGCTTCCTGCCATCTAGTTTAGTCAACTTTTGACTTAGCTTCTATGTAAATATAGGTTCATTATCCTTGACGACTAATACAATATTAGCAATCGCTGATGTGTAACTCAATGGAGTATACATGATCATAATATCTTTACATGGAGCTAATGCGTTCTCAGTTGTGACCACGTCCTGAGCAGTGATCGCGTTCCAAGCATTGATCTGTGCATCATCCAATGCAAGCACATACTCCAGCTTATTTAATCGGTTAAGTATATATATGTGTACTCATGAACTCTTTCATATTCTACTTTTACTCCCACTATTTTCTCTTAGATGAACTATTTCTCTAAGAATTGACAAAATTTGAGATAGACTTTCTTTCTCGATAGGATCGTAGAAGTAATATCCAACCACCTTTTGGATATCTCACAAATATATATATATATATATATATATATATATATATATATATATATATCTCCAAATATGGTATACTTCTAATAAGTATTGAGGTCTTAAATCTTAACACAAGGAAGATTAGACATTTGAAATCCATATCTTATATGGACTTTCAGCAACCAATTATCATGGAACACGACAAAGTGTGTAACACAAAGTGTTCAGTGCAAAGCTCCAAAAATAGGTTTGAAGATTTTGTGTGGCTTCATCAATGATTGCATCAATTATAACCATTCTCCTTTCAGATACGTCATTGTGACGAGGCATATGCGAAAGAGTTATTTATTCGAAAATTATGTTCTCATAACATAATCTTGAAGTCAATTATTTTAAAATATTCTTCACTTTGATCAAATCAAAGTGCTAAGAATATTTTCTCATTTCGGCATTCTAATTTATATTTGTATTATTTGAACTTTTCAAACTCCTAGATTTAAATTTTATTATAAATAACAATGACTATCAAGTTATATAATGACTAAAGAACACTATGACATATGCCTACTTACATTCAAATGTAACAGGCTTAGTGGATCAATCATCCTACTTTTCCCTTTTACAAGAAAATTGACTTGTCAATTTTACCTCCAAGGTGAGATATACATATATCTATTAATTGAATCAGTCAAGTTTCATATTTAATTGTGACTTCTTCTTTGCCTTATCGATATTTAGAATGTAGACTATTTGTTATTTACCTTACTTCTGTTAGCCCAAGAGTAAACCAACCAAGAGGGGGGTGAATTGGTTTATAAGACTTTTTCGATAAATAATCTCAAACTTAAAAACCAATGGTACAAGTATGAGCACTTAGTGTTGCAAGTAACTTAACTATCAATTTAGTGTGCTATAAATGTGTAAACTTAATTGATAAAGCAAGTATAGCACTAAGATATAGTGTTGCACAATATAAATTGATAGAATAGAGTAAGTGCAATGTAAGTAAGTAAAAGGGATAAGAGAATGCAAACGCGATTTATGGAGGTTCAATCAAACAACGTGATCTACGTCCCCCGTTACCGAGCTCTCCGTCACGAGCAAGGCCAAATCCACTACATTGGTAACTTACAACAAGGAGTACCAAATCCTTAGGCGACTTACAACAAGGAGCACCTACCCTTAACCAACAATCGAGTTTTCACAAGGCTCTCGAAACCACAAGATATAATGAATTGAATTAACAATTGAAATAACTCTCTTGACAAATGATATACTCAAATTAAGTACCGAGAGAGTTAGGCTAACACTTCAATAGATAGCAATGAATTAAGCTCGAGTGTTAGAGAAAAACTTTGATGCAAAAGATAATGAAAAGTTCAATGGAATCAAACAAAGTTTTTCAAATAATCTCTTGTTAAAATATTGAATCAAATAAAGTACCAAGAGATGCCACACTTGAATAATTAACAATAAGTTAAGCTCAAAGTGTTCAGGCAATGGAACTTTGATGAATCAAATGATAATGAAAATTGTAGCACAAATAATCAAAGTTCCTTAATTGGAATTTCTCTCTTTTAAAAGATTAAAGCAAGTTTAGAACAAAGAGAGACTTACACTTTAATTCCAATATGGTGTGAAGATGTTGAAGAAGTTTAAACAATATAAAACCAAGAATTTTCACAAAAACTTTCTTTCAAAAAACTTTGATGAATTTTGATAAAACAAAGTTTGGATCAATCAAAGTTTTCTAATAAAGATAAAATATAAATCAAGAACAATGAATTTTTCACAAGAAAGTTTTTCTAAAATCTTCTCTTAGTTGTTGAAAATGAATGCAAGAGAGAAGGCTATTTATAGAGCAAATTTCGCACATATTGTCTTTTGCGGTCGACCTATCCTGCCATGCAGTCGACCTCAATATAGCCGTTGCGAGAAAATAGCCGTTGGAGTTCAAAAATAGACAGTGCGGTCGACCTGAAAAAAATTTGCGGTCGACCTGAAAAATCAGGATTTCAAGATTTTGATTTTTCAAGGTTTTCTGATCAAAGTTGATTTTGAAAAAGATATTTTGATGGTTTTAAAAATGTTACTTGAGCTTTATGAAGTGCATTTCCAACTATTGATGCAATAACTTTACATAAGATTGAAAAGCAATTTGTAAATGATCAATTCTTTGTAAGCTTCATTGCTTGGTCTTTATGCTTTCCGACTTGAAATTTGATCTCGAATATCTTCGATTCTTTCTTGATCTTCTTTGCATCTCATGTGCTTGATCACATAGTTTTGATTTGAACATTGAATGCTTTGAATTATATGAAGCACTTGAAGTACATTTGTTAGCAACACAATATATTCTTGTTTGTTATGATCAAAAAAATAAGGTCAAGTTGACCATAGGTCAACAATTTCCCCCTTTTTGATTATGACAAACAAGATGATTTGTAATGATAATATTAGCAACTGAAGCGTATAATCAAAGCACAGGGAAATGAGAATAATGGATAAGTTCAATTTTTGCATATATTCCCCTTATCTTATACAAACCAATAAGGCATGATCTAGCATATAATATAATCCTTTTCATGCATATAGATTATCCAAAGTCAAGCTAAAAACAAATCATCACCATATTTTCCCCCTTTTGGCATAAGCAAAAATGTGACATTTATCCCTTAATCATGAGCATAGGTGTGATAAGCATGATAATGGGGCACAAGTAGAATATCTTGATTGTAATCATATTCCCCCCTTAGTAAAACATTTGTAGCTTGAAATGAGTTAAAGGGTATGTCAAAGTATCAAAGTATTTTCAACTCATTGAATAGGTGGATCATGTGTGGATGAGTTAAAAAGTTTAAAAGTATCAAAACAATTTTGGTCAATAATCAAATCACTCTTTTAATCAAAGCCAAAAATAAGTAATTAAAAGTAATGCAGTTCAAGAGTTAAATGAAGAGAAGATATTTTCAAGTCATTTAGGGATTGAGTATGAAGATTTTTTAAATTAAAAACAAATCCCTAAGTCTAGCCACTTTCGGTAAAATCATGTATGTAACATAAAATGATGCATAAAACACATATTAGCACCATGTTTCATATTCATACTCATAGCTCTTTTCAGTGTAAGAAATTTTTATGAAGTGCATGAGGTTTTTATCAAATATGTTGATTAATAGATCTCTAAATCATTGATCATTCAAAGCCCAAGAGGTATCAAAGAAATTTACCTCATCCTCAATAGTCATGAAGCACATGTTGGCCACTTCATCTTGACTCTCATCTTCATCTTGCTCATCATCACTTTCATCCCAAGTGGCTTGTAGAGCTTTCTTTTTGATGAATCTTCTCTTGCTTCTACACTCGGTACTTTTGTGACCGGGTTTGTCACAATTATAGCAAACAATCTTTTCATCTTTTTCGTCTCTCTTTTGGATTCAATGATTGTTGCGAAAGGTTTTCCACTTCTTGACTAGGAGAACAAGATCATCGAGTTCCTCATCGCTCTTGTTAGAGTTTGATGCTTCTTCAATATTTGATGACTTTAAAGCAATTTGTCTCCTAGGAGGATCCTTCATTTCTTCCTCTTTTGCTTTTCTAGACTTTTCTTTTGTCTCGGCATGATTTAGCTCATATGTCATCAATGTTTCATAAAGCTCTTCCAAGGGATATGTGTTGACATCTTGGGTGTTTTCTATCAACATTCTCAATGAGCTCCAATCTTCCGAGAGTGACCTAAGCATTTTGCTAACAAGTTCACCATTAGAAAATTTTCGATCAAAGCCCTTAAGACCATTAACAATATCGGTAAATCTAGTAATCATGCTAGCAATGGGTTCATCTTGTTTCATGAAGAAATTTTCAAAATTATTATACAAAAGATTTATTTTTGTTTCTTTAACTTTATTTGTGCCCATGTGTGTGACTTCTAAAGCATGCCAAATATCGTGTGTGGAATCACATGTGCTAATACGATTAAATTCATTAATACTAAGTGCACAATAGAGAATATTTTTGGCTCTAGCATTTAAAGAAAATTTTCTTTTATCATCCTCATCATATTCTTCCTTAGATTTTGAAATAATTATATCCGGTTTTCCATCAACTTTAATAACCTTAGTAAGCTCATGAGGACCAGATTCAATGACATCCCAAATATTATAATCAATAGATTGAATAAAAATCATCATTCTAGTTTTCCAATAATTATAATTAGTACTATCAAAGAAAGGAGGACGATTTGTAGAATGCCCCTCAAGATTATGGTTAGCCATAAACTCAAGATTGTAAAATCTTTTCAAAATGAGCACCTAAGCTCTGATACCAATTGTTAGCCCAAGAGTAAACCAACCAAGAGGGGGTGAATTGGTTTATAAGACTTTTTCGATAAATAATCTCAAACTTAAAAACCAATGGTACAAGTATGAGCACTTAGTGTTGCAAGTAACTTAACTATCAATTTAGTGCGCTATAAATGTGTAAACTTAATTGATAAAGCAAGTATAGCACTAAGATATAGTGTTGCACAATATAAATTGATAGAATAGAGTAAGTGCAATGTAAGTAAGTAAAAGGGATAAGAGAATGCAAACGCGATTTATGGAGGTTCAATCAACCAACGTGATCTACGTCCCCCGTTACCGAGCTCTCCGTCACGAGCAAGGCCAAATCCACTATATTGGTAACTTACAACAAGGAGTACCAAATCCTTAGGCGACTTACAACAAGGAGCACCTACCCTTAACCAACAATCGAGTTTTCACAAGGCTCTCGAAACCACAAGATATAATGAATTGAATTAACAATTGAAATAACTCTCTTGACAAATGATATACTCAAATTAAGTACCGAGAGAGTTAGGCTAACACTTCAATAGATAGCAATGAATTAAGCTCGAGTGTTAGAGAAAAACTTTGATGCAAAAGATAATGAAAAGTTCAATGCAATCAAACAAAGTTTTTCAAATAATCTCTTGTTAAAATATTGAATCAAATAAAGTACCAAGAGATGCCACACTTGAATAATTAACAATAAGTTAAGCTCAAAGTGTTTAGGCAATGGAACTTTGATGAATCAAATGATAATGAAAATTGTAGCACAAATAATCAAAGTTCCTTAATTGGAATTTCTCTCTTTTAAAAGATTAAAGCAAGTTTAGAACAAAGAGAGACTTACACTTTAATTCCAATATGGTGTGAAGATGTTGAAGAAGTTTAAACAATATAAAACCAAGAATCTTCACAAAAACTTTCTTTCAAAAAACTTTGATGAATTTTGATAAAACAAAGTTTTCTAATAAAGATAAAATATAAATCAAGAACAATGAATTTTCCACAAGAAAGCTTTTCTAAAATCTTCTCTTAGTTGTTGAAAATGAATGCAAGAGAGAAGGCTATTTATAGAGCAAATCTCGCACATACTGTCTTTTGCGGTCGACCTATCCTGCCATGCGGTCGACCTCAATATAGCCGTTGCGAGAAAATAGCCGCTGGAGTTCAAAAATAGACAGTGCGGTCGACCTGAAAAAATTTGCGGTCGACTTGAAAAATCAGGATTTCAAGATTTTGATTTTTCAAGGTTTTCTGATCAAAGTTGATTTTGAAAAAAATATTTTGATGGTTTTAAAAATGTTACTTGAGTTTTATGAAGTGCATTGCCAACTATTGATGCATTAACCTTACATAAGATTGAAAAGCAATTTGTAAATGATCAATTCTTTGTAAGCTTCATTGCTTGATCTTTATGCTTTCCGACTTGAAATTTGATCTCGAATATCTTCGATTCTTTCTTGATCTTCTTTGCATCTCATGTGCTTGATCACATAGTTTTGATTTGAACATTGAATGCTTTGAATTATATGAAGTACTTGAAGTACAGTTGTTAGCAACACAATATATTCCTATTTGTTATGATCAAAACAATAAGGTCAAGTTGACCATAGGTCAACAACTTCTATAGTATCCCATCTAAGTTAACGAATAACTATTATTCTTAATTAAAGAGGATAATGAATTCATGTCCAAACATGAAGTAGAAGTGTTGTTCTTCTTAAGAACTGTAATTAACAATTGTCTAATTTTAAACTGAATGAGAAGGTAAATATAAGTGATAGCTTCTTAAGTTGTACAAGCAATATTTGCTTTATTACCTACAAATAGGTATATCACCATTTTTTGCAATTACTCTACTTTTAGCCATTGTATATTATCGGTATCTAATACTCAATTGGTTAAGTAGATTATTTAACCTCTATCAAATAGAAAACTAAAGTAGAAGATTCACTAAATTTTTCACTTCTTTAGTTCAGTTAAGGAGGCCTCACAATTAAAAATTAGTGTACTATCATTGGCATGTTCAAGAAGAGTATTCTCGATCATATCGTGTTTGAAATCAGTTCTCAAAGGACGAATCCAATTCAAGGATTGTCAGTCCAATGAACTTGCTCAGCATCAATTATACTGTTAAAGTTCAAGTAATAACTTAAATTTTAAAACTCATACAACAACAACAACAAAAATTGAAAATAGAATCACGTATTATCATGCATAAATCAATTTAATAAGGTCTTTTATTAAATTGATTGCTCCTACTGTTTTACTGGAATTAATGACCCCTCAACATTAATCTCGTGGTTAGATTCAAAGTTGGCTAGGACCCCCGTTTGTTCTATTAGAAACTTGAGTGACTCAACAAGCCCTAATAAAACATCCAGGTAGATACTCCTATCAACCACAACTCCACATGACTCCTAGATCATCAAGTAGACAACTCTTTGTTGCATACATCTTTTGTATTTACTTGACTGTGCCTCCAAAGTCTCATCTCCTTGAGTAACTCAATAAAAGATAGATTTCAGTTAAATTCTACCCATGGTTCAGAAACATCTTATGTTTCATAGTGATAAACACAGCTTCCCACTCCCAGCCTTGAGAGACTCAACAAACCACATTGAGGGCGGATTCTAGTTTTTCACTATAACAATGAAAGGCACTTTGTATTAACTAAATAATACGAATTTAATAAATTTCTTCCAAAATTATATCCCTTTTGATTTACTCAATAAAGGATGTAGTTTCAGTTAAGTCCGACTCATTGTTCAGAAGTATCTGATACTTCATAATGAGAAACATATCTACTATCGAGTAGCCTTGAGTAACTCAACAAGCTGACATCAATAACAAACTCTAGTCTTTCATTATAATAGTAGGAAGCATATGACTTAATATAATTTTTAAGTGTGGGATTTGGTCTCATCATTCCTATGTATATTGACTAACATCCACAATGCAATTAATCATACATATAATAATATTGTGGATGATTATGGACGATATCTATCTAGTCTTCTCGAGCCACGAATAGGACTAGTTGGTCAATTCCTAAGGGACATTGCATTCGATCATTGAATGCTAAATACAATAATCTCTATCTGCTACTGCAACTTGTATCCTATACGAGTTATTTTCTTGTGACCAGCTCCAACCTGTATCATATACTAGTTGGCACGCAGACTTGTATTAAAGGCCACGCAAGCCCCATATCTACAAATTAGAGCTAGAAGGCCCAAATAAATTTAATAATAGGCACGCAGGCTCAACCAACAAAAGCAGTAAATTAACCACGCATTCAACCAATCATATGGGTCCATTATATACACATTCATCATATAAATGTATTATAATATAATATCTAATATTATATAAACAAATTTCAAGTTTCTAACAATCTAGATCGTCTAAACTAATTTAGATAAAACGGATCGGAACAATAATTAATTAATCAAATTAATTAATTAACTTAAGTTAGCGGGTCTTATTTAATTAAAATTATATTTTAATCAAATTTCAAATTAGAGTCCAACTCTAATTCCAAAAGGGGAAAACTGAATTAATATCTTAATTTAGGATAAAACTCCCAAAATAAAATAAAATAAAATAAAATAAAATTTAGTTTTTAATTAAACAAATTAATCAATTACATTAATTGACGGGTTTATTTAAAATTAAATTTTAATTAAATAATAAATTAGAGTCCAACTCTAATTTCAAGATTCCATGGCTAATTGAATTTAGGATCAAATCCTAAATAAGATTCAATTAATCGAATTAACTAATCATTAAATCAATTTTAATTAAACACCAAATTAGAGTCCAAACTCTAATTCTAAAATTAGGGTAAATCGAATAAACATTTAAATTTAGGATAAAACTCGAAAATAAAATAAAATTCAATTTAGGGTCAAAGTTATACATTTTGTTAAAATTCATTTTTAACAATAATTCAAAAATTGTGAATTTTAGAATAAAATTTTGAACTGGGTAAAAATTGAAACATGGGTCAAAACCCTTTTAAGTCAAATTTAAAACTTTCAAAATTACATTCAAAACACCTTTTGAGAATTGGAATTTTGACTCTCTAATTCAGATTTCACTCCAGTCGCGCCTCGCCCCATAGCACAGCAGTGTGTGCAGCAACGTCACAAGCTGCTACACACCCTATCGCTTGAACTGTGGTCGCTGCTCTGTCATACAGAGGCGGCCTCTGGTCGTATTGATGCAGCACGAAGAGTCACTGCTGAGCAGGCTGCGCTTCGCGCTTTTGTACTGCAGCGAAGATTGAAATCGCCACTGTACTGCGCACGGTATGGGTGAACACGATTTGGTTTGGGCGGTTTGTAGCGAAATTTCGAACTAGACCGTTTAAAATGGTTTGAAAATTTTCCAAATCAAACCAAACCATTTCATTTCATTTCTTAAACTAAATCAAACCATACCATGTTTTGTGATTTGGTACGGTTTAAAACCGCGGTTCGAAATCAAATAAATTAGTAGATCCTAAACCAAAGTACATTCTTGTACGATAATACAAGAATGATTAATCTACCAATAGCAAAGATTACAAATTTCGCAATTGATACATAGCATTGAGTAAATAATCAATACCAACTTTATGGCCGATAACTAAGAAATACCAACTGACCATTACGTAGATCACATCAAAAGGTGTTCTTGAATTTTTTTCGTGATACAAGTCACATTGGTAAGAGGATTACTCTGATAGGTTGCAACTATAATGAGATTTATTTGTTCAAAATCATTCACATAAATAAAAGACAACACACTTTGTTACTGCAAGAGTATTTATTCTATTTAGTATGCTATAAATATGTATCCTAATGAATTCTCTTCTGATTTGTTTATAAAGTTCTTTAATGGAAAGCGCAAGCTTCATTTTAACTTTTTTGTGGCATTCAATGGTTATAGTTGGGAATGAAGTTGGACTATTTTTAGGAGTGATCAAACATGCATAGATTAGAACATAGCTTTATTTTTTGAAAAATTTCAAATCTTTCAAGAATACGTCTAAATTTTGATGAAAGTTATTTTATAACTCATTTCTACTAGAAAAGAAATCAGAACATCACTCTAAATGACTTAAAAATTTAAATAACAATTTGAATTTGATAAGCTATTTATGCACTCATTTTTTTATAATTTATTTAAAACTTAGAGGGTTGCGGTTTGAAACCACGGTTTAAACAATTGAAACCTAAACCAAACCGTTTAAAGCGGTTTGGAATTCTTCCAAACCAAACCAAATCAATTCACGTTTGAAATCGAACCAAACCAATCTATTTGTTGCGGTTTGACTCGATTTAGTGGGTTGGCGGTTTATTTGTTCACTCCTAGCGCGCGGCAGTGCGCTGCCTCCGCTAAGTCGTCGCCTCGCTGTAGAGGTGGTGCACTTCTCCATGAGCCGACGATGGCTGTTGCCTCCCTATCCCTTCCAGCTTGTACTGTTCCGACACCATTTTTGACCCAAAATAAATTTCTTCTCTCAAATCAAATTTGGACAAGAAAATTAGCCCTTGTTTGAGCCCCATTATTTCTCCTTCTTTTTACAAATTTTTTTTACAGTAATCAATCTCAACCATCCAAAAAAGTCAAGCCCACAATTTTTTACTTTTCAAACCACTTTTTAACCATTAGATTTTCAAAACTCAAATTTTAAATTGAATTAATGGGGCTCAAACAAGGGCTTAATATTCTCAAAAGCTTGAACAAGAAAACAAAATTTAATCATATTGAATTCATTAAAGAATTAAACAAATTCTAACAAGTACAAGGTAGGCTCTAATATCACTGTAAGTTTTCTAGTCTTATATGCACAGCGGAAATTAAAAGAAACCCGAAACTATAGTTCGGATCAACCTTGCACTTAGATAGAATTTGTGTAAAGACGATACATTTGATGAATACCGTGAATCTGAAATCTGAAACATGAGGTGCAATCTTGTTACCACTAGCTGTCCAATTTTTCAGCCTCTAATAGAATTCCACGCAGCGAGTTGAATCTGGAACTCCATCAATATCCAACATATGTAATAGATTTGAGAGAATTGATTTTTCTCTTTGTGCTAGTAAGAGAAAAACCCTACGTTAGAAAATTACTAAAAGGACTCAATATATTCTCTTGTAACTAAAACCCAGTTCTTGTAGGTTTAAGCAATACCCTAATTAGGGTTAGGATAGTGGGCTTTGGCCATTCTTGTCCAACAAGTAACCTAAGTCCGGCCCAACCAATTGGACTTGAATACTATTCCAATAGTTCCAACATATATTAATTATATTTTTAAAAGGAATTATTGCACATATTACTCACTTTAAATGACAAAACTAATTTTTACTACCCAATATCTTTTTTTTAAAAAAAAATACTTTACACTCTATGCACACTTCTTCACAGACTTCCTTCTACCAAACCACAGTCGACTTACTACCACTGCCACCACACGCATCAACCACCGCTGCTACCACCCGCGTCAACCACGAACCACCGCCACATCACCATTGAACCATCACCACGCCCTTCCCCAACAACATAACCGAGTGTAATCTACACACCCAAAATAGAACTGAGGCCGAAAAATGCAAGAAACCCAGCTAACAAAAGCAAACTTCAAGCTGAGCATCGAAGAATAAGCATTAAAACTGAGAAGAAGATTCAAAACTCAAAACCCAATCGTTGCTTAAGTTGCGTGAATAGTAACCACGAGCCGGAAGTTCGATGTAGCCTCTAATATTTGAAAATCCTTCAAATCGTTCCTCTAATAGGTGAAATTTCTATTTTCTATTCACTTCTTGTTTTCTATTGTTGTTGCGTGCAAGATCAGTGAATGAAAATTGTATGGTGCACCAACAAAGTTACAGAAGTATTGACTAAAGGTATCAACTGAAGAAGACCCGAAATTTTGAATAAAAATGGGAAAACTTGAAAAGCTTTGATTCTTTCGAAGAAGGGTTTGACTTTGAACGATAAAAATGGTAGGGGTTCAATGACGGTGTTGTAGTGTAGTGTACGAAACTTGTTTATTTAGGCCCTGTTTGAGCCCCATTATCTGAAAAATAATGTGGTTTTTATTTTTGGAAAAATATGTGGTTAAAAATTGTTTGAAAAGTCAAATATGGTGGGCTTGACTAAAATGGATAGTTGAGATTAAGTATTTTAAAAACTTGTTTTTAAAAAAATTGGGACCAAACAAGGCAAATTATCTTATGGTGTTGTAGTGTACGAAATTTGTTTATTTGGCCCCCTGCCCCATTATTTTGAAAATAATGTGGTTTTAAATAATATTTTTGAGAGAATGTGTGTTTAAAAATTATTTAAAAAGTCAAATATGGTGGGCCTGACTAAAATGGATGGTTGAGATTAAGAGTTTTAATAACTTGTTGTTTTAAAAAAAATGGAGGCCAAACAAGGCAAATTATCATAAAAAATTGTATAAGTGTCAAGTTGTGATACTAGAAAAAAGTGTGTGAAAATTACTTAATTTTATGTCTTAGATAAAGTATCATAGAAATTTGTAAAATATCAAGTTGTGATACTAGAAAAAATTGAAAAGTATCATAAGTACCATATTGTGAAACTAAAAAAATTGAAAAAAATATCATAAGTATCATATTATGATACTGAAAAATATTGAAAAGTATCATATTACGATACTAACATAATCATAAGTATCATACTATGATACTAACATATTAAAAAAGTATCACAAGTATTTTTCAGTTTTTACTATTTTATTATAAGTAATTTTCAAGTTTTATAAAATTGAAGTAAATTTCAGTTTGATTCCCAAAAATAGGGTATTTTTGTGAATAGCCCTTTTTTTAATTCGTGTGAAAATAGAAGTAAGCCTATCTTTATGGGACGAAAGGAGTAATTCAAAAACAGGTGACAATTATTTTTATATCTCTTTACAATGCAACATATCTTTATTCAACGATCATAAGAGCAAATGTTGTTCATCCAATGACAACAATGCAGTTGGATTGGTCTGTGTGGTCAAGAGGTGCGAACAAAGAAATGATTCCCACTTACAGGTTTGATGATATTGTTATCATATTTTAATTTTTGAGCCAGTAAGCTTGGTTCAAATATTGTTTAGAGAACTTGGCATTGAAATAGTAGCATTAGTTCTCTTGGATGAGGATTCTTGTCCCTTCGGTCCAAAACTGGTTCACAAAATTCTATGAAGGGGGCATTCAAAAGGTTATTTGGTTTTGAATCTAATTTAATTTATGCCCTCACTAGTACCTAATGAACACTTGTGTACATGGATTATATTAGGTCAACTTCTACCATGTTTAGAGGCCGAATTCATCCCTCTCAAAATGTAAATATCAACCATGTTACAGGAACCGAATTGGGGGACCGAAAGTTGCACACCTGCATACTTGACACCAATCTGAACATTCGCCCATCACATCCACCTAGGAAATTGAAAAGTGCTTTATTAACATGTATTTAATTCACTTATTATCCTATTTTGTTATTAGTTTGATCCTATTGAAATATCGTTTAATACATTTTCATTTATTGTGTTATACAGGATCGCAAAGAACGAAAAGAAAGGAAATATGACCAAAGAAATACAAAAAAATCAAGAAGTGAGATTCAAGGGCATATTAAAAGAGCTCCAAATCAATAATGGCATGTGAGAAGAAGATTAGATGCAAAAATTATGGTCAAAGAAGGTTTGGAATGAAGTTGGAAATCAAAAACCCGCAAGGATTGTGATCATGAATTTTAGTCATAGATTGAAGCTCAATTTGGTCATATAAGACTTTCGAATTTGGGAAGAACTATTTCACAAAGAATTGTAAATATTTGAGTTTTCTTTCCAACGCGACTTGAATCACCACAATCGGACTTCGGGAGAGAAAGTTATGACCAAAACATCGAACACAGGAGCTTCTCGGCAGAAATACACTTACGGCCGTAAATTACAAAGTTACGGCCGTAACTTCCAAATTCCGGAAATTTTCAGAATCCCAATTACGGCCGTAATAAGAAAAGTTACGGCCGTAACTTGCTCTCCAAGGAATTTCCTTATCTGATTCAAGGTCTATCTTTGGTATATCTTTGGGGTAAAGCTAGGGCACGATTTTGGGAGTATTAAAGGAGGAAAATCACCACAAAAAGGAGGCTAGACATTGAAGAAAATTAAGAGCAAAATATAAAGTATTCTTGAGAGATTTTTTTAGCACAAGAGCATCAAAAGCAAGGGGAATCCATGAAGCAATTTGAAAAATCTACCACAACCATGCTAGGCTAAATTCCATATCTTGTTCAAAGGGGAAGTTGTGTTAAATCAATTATGTTATTTTCTTTTCCTACAAATTAGTAACGTGAATTTATTCCTTTATTTCAATTGTTGGATTATTATGTTTTGAATGTTCATTGAGTTTATTTGATTAATAGTTTAATTTGGCCAATTAGATTATTGATCTTTGGATTCATGAATACGCTATGTTTAGATTCTTGATCCGTAATTGTCATTGAATCTTTACTTTAGTAGCAAATAAATCTCGTGCGGGTTTAGTAATAATTCAACTTGGATTGATTAATTCGAGCTTGTGTAATTAACGATCCAATTCAATCTATTCTTCTAAATTTTCATACTAGTCGTGCATTAAATCCTAAGAGCTTGTTTAGGATTGTCCGTGGCTAGAATTGGTTCGAAGAGCTTGTTTTGAATCAATAGACATAAGGAAGAGTTTAGATAATCAGAGCTTGTTGATTATTTATGATTGATAAATGAAATAGGGATATAAAACACGTTACAAGAAAATGAATAACATTAATTAAGGACACAACCGAACCCGAGAACAAGATTTCTTCTCATATTAATTCTCTAGTCATATTTAATTATTTATTTTTTATGCATATTTTCTGTTCAAGCAATTTCAAACAACAAACCCCCCATTCCATTTTAATTGATCGAACAACTAAAATTAGTTTCCGTTCCTCGTGGGATCGACCCTTACTCTCGCTACTACATTATTAATTAATATTTGACGAGTAAGGAATTATTTATTATTTTGGTGTATTGCGACACGCATCAAATTTTTGGCGCCGTTGCCAGGGAACGGTCAACCAGTTTAGTTGTTTAGTTAATTAGAATTTTTTTTTTTGCATTTTATTTTAATAATTTTATTTTCACTTTATTTCTATAATTTTTCAAAAAAAAAAAAAAAAAAAAAAAAAAAAAATTCTTGCCTGTCTACTTCTTTGCTTATTTGCCTAAAACTCGATAAACTAATTTTGAATTTTTTGATTTTGACCCCAGAAATCGAGATAACTTTTCAACAACAAAGAAGAACAGTACAACCAATGGCAGTTGCTGACAATAATCTTACTCTCAAGCAACTAGCTACTCCGGATGTTGCTCAACAACCATTATGCATCACTTTTCCGGCAGTGGAAGAAGGCAGAACTTTTGAGCTAAAATCCGGACTGATCCATCTTCTGCCAACTTTTAAAGGACATCCCGGTGAGGACCCATACAGACATCTGAAGGAGTTCCATATCATTTGTGATAGCATGAGACCCACGGGTATTACTGAGGAACAAATCAAGATGAGGGTATTTCCATTCTCGCTGAAAGATGCTGCTACTGACTGGTTATACTGTCTACCATCTGGATCAGTCACCACCTGGAATGACATGAAGAGACTATTCCTAGAAAAGTACTTTCCTGCATCGAGAGCTAGAACGATCAGAAAGGAAATATGTGGGGTGCTCCAAAACAATGGTGAATCATTATATGAGTATTGGGAGCGCTTCAAAAAGCTCATCTCGAGCTGCCCCCATCATCAGATCAGTGAGCAACTCTTGGTGCAATATTTTTATGAAGGTCTGGCACCGATGGACAGAAGCATGATAGATGCCGCAAGCGGAGGTGCATTGATGGACAAGACACCGGAACAAGCACGGACTTTAATCTCCAATATGGCTGAGAACACTCAGCAGTTCAACTCCAACATGGATATGCAAGTTCGGCGCGTGAATGGGTAAGTAGTTCCAATATTGAAAGTCAATTGTTTGAACTAACAAATCTCGTTAAACAACTTGCTGTAGGGAAGTTACAACAAGTCAAGACCTGTGGGATATGCGTAAATCTTGGGCATCCAACGGACGCGTGTCCTGTGTTGCAAGGGGGAAATGGTGAACAAGCAAATGCTGCAGAGGGTTTTCCATTCCAAAGACAGCAGTACAATCCATACTCCAATACCTACAATCCAGGATGGAGGGATCACCCCAACCTAAGATACGGAATTAACAATCCCCCAGGTTTCATTTCAAACAAACCTCGAGGGCAATTTCAACAACAAGGAACCTTCCAACAACAGGGGCAGTATCAGCAAAAACGTCAAGGCTCAGCTATATCCCTTGAAGACATGGTTAAAGCCTTAGCATCTAACACACTTCAATTTCAACAGGACAAAAAGTTTAGCATTCAAAATCTGGAAAACCAAATGGGTCAAATGGCTACTGCCATCAACAGACTTGAGGCACAATCTGGAGGGAAGTTACCATCTCAACCCGAGGTGAACCCCAAAAACGTGAGTGCAATAACCCTGAGGAGTGGAAAAGAGGTTGAAGGACCAAGCAAACAAATCTTCGAGAACAAAGGGGAAGAAGAGAAAGAAGATGAAAAGGGGAATGCCACTTCACGAATCCCCCAGGTAAAATCCAACTCTAATTCAATTGCAAAATCGACTCCTCCCCCTTTTCCTAGCAGGTTAGCGAAGACAGACAAAGAAAGCAAAGAAAAGGAAACCCTGGAGATGTTCAGGAAGGTGAAAGTCAACATTCCCCTATTGGATGTAATCAAGCAAGTGCCCCGATTTGCAAAATTTCTGAAGGATCTGTGCACCAATAAGAGAAAGCTAAAGGAAAATGAGATGGTAAGAATGGGTGAGTCTGTATCTGCACTTCTTCAAAGAAAATTACCTCCCAAGTGCAAGGATCCAGGTATGTTTACCATACCTTGTCAAATAGGCAATAAGAAAATAAATCGTGCTTTAATAGACTTAGGAGCATCTATCAATGTAATGCCTAGGTCCACCTATGCTTCCTTAAAACTTGCCAAACTGAATGAAACCAATGTTATAATTCAACTAGCCGATCGTTCTAATGCTTATCCTGACGGGGTAGTTGAAGACATTCTAGTGCAAGTAGGCGGGTTAGTATTTCCTGCAGATTTTTATGTATTGGACATGAATGATGACCACTCCCCCAACTCTACTCCTATTTTGTTAGGCAGACCATTTCTAAAAACATCTAAGACCAAGATAGATGTTAGTAGTGGCTCACTTACCATGGAATTTGATAATGAGATTATTCAGTTTAATATTTATGATTCTATGAACTACCTTGATGTTGATGATGATAATCCTGTTCATTCTGTTAATGTTATTGATTCTTCAGTACAGGAAACTTTCAAACTTGGTGGAAATGGTGAAAAGACAGGTAAAATCTCGTGTATTACATTGCCAACTTCTGATGACATGCTTTTGTCCCCTGTCTTGCAGGCCCTAATGAAAAATATGAAAAAGAAGTTGAGCTTTGGAAATCCACCAAATCCCGGTTGAAGGGAGAAACAACAAGTCTAGCCAAAGACAGTAAACAAAGGCACTGCTCGGGAGGCAACCCGAGAGGGGAGTTTCTTTACTCCCTCAAATTGTTATTTTTTTATTTTCATTTTTGTCATTTTTCTTATTAATTAATTTCTTTCACCAAAAAAAAAAAAAAAAAAAAAAAAAATCCAGTGGCCTTGTTACGGCTGTAAGTTAAAACTTTACGGCCGTAACTCTACTCCATTGAATTTATCCAGAGGCCTAATTACGGCCGTAACTATATTGTTTATGGCCGTAGTTGATTCTTTCAACTTTTTTTTTCCAGATTGTTACTTACGGCCGTAATTAATATCTTCACGGCCGTAATTATCAAAAAAAAAAAAAAAAAAAAAAAATCATGTCCCTTCTTCTGATTCCATTCACATTCCCCTATTTTTTGTATTGTCACGCTCCACATTGAGGACAATGTGGAATTCAAGTGTGGGGGGATGATTATCTATTATCTTTTGTTATCCCTATTTTATTCATCTTCATTCAATTTTTTTTTGTTAGTTTTTTTTTTTTTTTTTTTTAATTGTGCTTAGACCCACATTTCGGTTTAATAGGAAGCAGCCCCACTTATGATTATTTTTGAACCACCAACTTCCTAAATTGCATAATCGGATAAAAAATGAGCACATAGAGATGGGTTTTTCAATAATTTCTGAATTAGTTTGAAAATGGGGACAAATTGAAAAATTTTTGCAACCTAATTAAGTCAAACCAAAATTGATATGATAAAACAACACCCCGAGTAACTCGATTCTAACCTTATCCACTAGATTTTCAGTTCGGAACCAAGACTGAGCAATGACCTATACTCATAATTGGATGGGAGGAACACACATAAACCATAATTTGTGAGCTTTTGAGCCTATGAGCTACTTTTACTCTTTATATTAAGCTCTATTTTTTGATGTGTGTCATGTATGGTTGATTTGTGCTTGGATGTGCTTTCTTGTGCATACCGTTGTAGCTTCTTGACTCAAGTGCAAAATATAGTAGAGGCATTAGGTTAAACCAAATTTGACCTGCTAAAAGGGCCTACCATGATACATGTACCAATAGAAGCCCTTTTGAGCCTTAGCCTTTCCTTGAAATTTTGATGCCACGCTACAAGCCACGAATACCCTTTCTTTTGCATTATCTCTGTTTTGAACCCATAGAGAAGGGATTCGCAAGCTTTTGTTGATTAAGGATCGTGCTGTGGTCTAAGTCTAAGAAGTTGCAATGGTTATCTTGTGTTGGGCGATGGTTGTGTAATGGACTGAATTCAGGGGAATGTAATTCTATCTTGTGCCAATTGGTGACTGCGTAATGATTTGAATAAAAGAGAAAAAGTTGCAGTCTGTACTCGAAAAAAAAATCGAAAGAGAAAAAGCAATAAAAAGGAAGTTTTGTAAAGAAAATTAGCAGTTGAGGATGTCAAATACTCAACTTGTGAAAAAAAAAAAAGAAAAAAAAAAGAAAAGAAAAGAAGAGATTCAAGTTTAAACAAAGTTGGGTAGCGGGAAACAATGAAGTTCATATTAAGGGGTGAAGGAAGTAATGTCATTGTGAATTGACTTAGCTTGCGAAATTCCTTCTCGACTCAGCCTAAATATGTCATTTTATCCTACCTGACCCGAAGCCCCGTTACAACCAAATAAAGACCTTTACTTTGCACTTGTGTTATTGTTGGCTACGGTTATGACATTTGAGCAGTCTGTGGTAATAAATTCTCCATGCAGTGAGTTGAGTGAAAATTTTCACCCTTATACACTTTGTACGGAGAGAGAAATATCTAGTGAGAGTGTTAATTCCCATTACATATGCTTATGAGTGGTTTGAATTGCTTGGTCTATATTCTGTGATTTCATATTGGCCAAAAACTAACATCCATGTAGTAAATTATTGATAGAGGTTAAGAGAGAACTCACGAGAGGTGGGAGGATACAAGCCACATTGGGAAATGAATTGGGCCGGGGGTATTGATTTTCATTTCTGTTCAGAGGATATTGGATGATGCATCTCTTGCACACACTAACACACTCCAGTTATGCAATTGAATTTTCATGCTAAAAGAGAAGTGGGCTGTAACCTTGACTTTCCGATTGTAGGTCTATCTTTTTGTTTGAGTTATGTTTCTTTTCTTTCACATCATTATTCGAGGACGAACAATGGTTTAAGTGTGGGGGGTTTTGATAAGTGCTTTATTAGCATGTATTTAATTCACTTATTATCCTATTTTGTTATTAGTTTGATCCTATTGAAGTATCGTTTAATACATTTTCATTTATTGTGTTATACATGATCGCAAATAACGAAAAGAAAGGAAATATGACCAAAGAAATACAAAAAAATCAAGAAGTGAGGTTCAAGGGCATATTAAAAGAGCTCCAAATCAATAATGGCATGTGGGAAGAAGATTAGATGCAAAAATTATGGTCAAAGAAGGTTTGGAATGAAGTTGGAAATCAAAAACCCGCAAGGATTGTGATCATGAATTTTAGTCATAGATTGAAGCTCAATTTGGTCATATAAGACTTTCGAATTTGGGAAGAACTATTTCACAAAGAATTGTAAATATTTGAGTTTTCTTTCCAACGCAACTTGAATCACCACAATCGGACTTCGGGAGAGAAAGTTATGACCAAAACATCGAACACAGTCGCTTCTCGGCAGAAATACACTTACGGCCGTAAATTACAAAGTTACGGCCGTAACTTCCAAATTCCGGAAATTTTCAGAATCCCAATTACGGCCGTAATAAGAAAAGTTACGGCCGTAACTTGCTCTCCAAGGAATTTCATTATCTGATTCAAGGTCTATCTTTGGTATATCTTTGGGGTAAAGCTAGGGCACGATTTTGGGAGTATTAAAGGAGGAAAATCACCACAAAAAGGAGGCTAGACATTGAGGAAAATTAAGAGCAAAATATAAAGTATTCTTGAGAGATTTTTTTAGCACAAGAGCATCAAAAGTAAGGGGAATCCATGAAGCAATTTGAAAAATCTACCACAACCATGCTAGGCTAAATTCCATATCTTGTTCAAAGGGGAAGTTGTGTTAAATCAATTATGTTATTTTCTTTTCCTACAAATTAGTAACGTGAATTTATTCCTTTATTTCAATTGTTGGATTATTATGTTTTGAATGTTCATTGAGTTTATTTGATTAATAGTTTAATTTGGCCAATTGGATTATTGATCTTTGGATTCATGAATACGCTATGTTTAGATTCTTGATCCGTAATTGTCATTGAATCTTTACTTTAGTAGCAAATAAATCTCGTGCGGGTTTAGTAATAATTCAACTTGGATTGATTAATTCGAGCTTGTGTAATTAACGATCCAATTCAATCTATTCTTCTAAATTTTCATACTAGTCGTGCATTAAATCCTAAGAGCTTGTTTAGGATTGTCCATGGTTAGAATTGGTTCGAAGAGCTTGTTTTGAATCAGTAGACATAAGGAAGAGTTTAGATAATCAGAGCTTGTTGATTATTTATGATTGATAAATGAAATAGGGATATAAAACACGTTATAAGGAAATGAATAACATTAATTAAGGACACAACCGAACCCGAGAACAAGATTTCTTCTCATATTAATTCTCTAGTCATATTTAATTATTTATTTTTATGCATATTTTCTGTTCAAGCAATTTCAAACAACAAACCCCCTATTCCATTCTAATTGATCGAACAACTAAAATTAGTTTCCGTTCCTCGTGGGATCGACCCTTACTCTCGCTACTACATTATTAATTAATATTTGACGAGTAAGGAATTATTTATTATTTTGGTGCATTGCGACACGCATCAGAAATCCACAGTTCACAGCAGTTTGGTCATCAATTCGATCACAATTTTCGATTCATTTAGCTTTATCCATGTAATTACTGTGGATACAATCTACTACTACAGTAACTCTAGTATATGCTCAACATCTTTTTAATAGGTCTGGTAACTGTGGTTGTAGTTTCAACTTTGAAAGATGTGCTTTGTGTCTTTTGCAGTATTTTCCCATATCCCAACCCTAGAATCTGGAGCATAATAAGAGTTTGTTCGAGAGAGTCATTTATGTGGAAAACTAAAAGGGATGCACCCCTTCACAACTAGCTTTAACATGAGTCCATCACAAGGAACCAATGTATGTCCCATACCTGGTACTACAAAAATCGAGAATCTCAATAAAAACATGGAAGCATTGTCTTTCTTGCTGACTAAAGAAGACATGTCTAAACTCGAATATATACATTCCGACACTCCTCCTTTGTCAACTTGGAAAGCTGCATGAAGACTGTTAATCTCTGTGCTAAATATCACATAATTGAAAATGGAGAGAATGTTGAAATAAAATTGGCCTTACAAGCAGTTTCCATTGCTAGAAGTTTGTCTGATTTCTCTTGTTTTCCAAAGTCATCAGTCAATGTTACTTGTATAATTTGACAAAAAAGAATTAAAAAAAAAAATCATTCCTCAAAACAAATTGATAAAAAGAATCATGAAATGATTTTTTGACCACATTTTGTTGTTGAAACTTGAAAGGATAGTTATTTTGTTGTATCTTTTGACAACTCTGATCCTAATGGTGAGAACGGAAAAAAGATTGTCCAGTCTACTCGAACTTCAATCAAAAGAAGACATTTGCAAAATACTTAATCATTTGCAGTCAAACTAATTTCCACCTTTTTAATACAAATTTGGTCGATAAGAAGTTTAAAACACAGAAAGGAAACATTTTGAAGTGCTGAAGAAGTTAAGATGGAGAGATAGCATCGGAATTTGGCACTATATAGCATCTATTATTTTCACGTCTATTTGGTTAGTTCTGTAAGAGCATCTTCAATATTGTCTTCTATTTGAAATGTCCAAATGACCTGACGATGAGGTGAATGAGACAAAAATGATGCTGCGATACTCATTGTAGAAAATGTCTAACGTGATATTCTTTTGTAGACGGCCATGTGCTAAATACCTTCCACAATAAAAGTTGCAATTTTGTATCTATTTCTCTTCTATTTTTCCCTTTTCTCTTTTCTTTCCATATTCTCTCTCGCCATATCATCTTATTGGAAGATATCCAGTATTGGAAATGTCCTGACCACTCAAAAACTTTAGATTTAAAATCATTGAAACATATCATAAAATAACAATAATATCATAAATTTATAATGAAGTTTTTGAAAAGTTATAGAACTTTTTAAAAAATAAAAACTGGTTGTCAAAATAATAATTCATAAAAAAAATAAAAATTAATCTACTATTCAATAGCTGTCATCCACCATCACTAGCAACGTTCATCCTCGATCGCCTCGAATCCGCCTCTATAAAAGATTTAATGAATACGTATGAGATATATTTAATTTTATATTTAAATAAATATAGAAATTCATATATACATATGGAGACACGAGAATTCAAAAATTGAACTAGTAGCTATAATTTTTGTACTTAGCGCTACTAAACTCCGATCCCTTGAACTTACACATATAAGATTGTTATTATATTCATAACTTGAGTTTTTGTAGTTACACATATAAGATTGTTGTTATATTCATAACTTGAGTTCTCGTAGTTTAAGCCCCTGTTTACAATCATTTTTAGAAACTCATTGTTCTACAATACTTATTTTTAACCACGTTTTCATACAATAAAATATTTTACACTTAAATTTAATTTTTTTTTCTACTTTTTAATCTTGTTCTCTTAAAATCACTATTCAAAACATTATTTTCCCGAATAATGGTTATCAAATAGGGACTAAATATTGAAGTACAATTCAAAAATTAAATGTACGACTATAATTACCAAGAATTGTAGTACGTAATACGCATTGGAGAATTTAAATTCTTCAACAAAGCCATACATTTTGTGTGGTGTGTGTGTGCGCGCCCTTTATTTTAATATGTATAACCTAAATGTCCAAGTTTCGTCCATTGTTTGGAAAAAAAAAAAAAGGTAAACGGGTATCTAGATGTTTTTATGTCATGAGGCAAAGCGTAAGTCTCACCAAAACGAAAAAGATATCGTACAATTGAAAATTAGAAACATAAAAATAAACCTAATGGTTCTAATGGACAATCTTGAAAAATTTTAAATTAACATAATCCAAAATATATTAATGAAGTTGAAAATAATTAATAGTTATATCCTTTGTCAAAAAAAATTAAATATAGTGAATAAATAAAAAAAAAAAAAGTCTCCATAATGGAATATAGTACAGTTTCCAACAATTGCAATGTTTGCAGCTTTGTGCAGAGTTGTAAGCTGGTAGCTTTGTGGAGAATAGAGACTAATGAGAAACAATTTTCTTGCAGACTTATTCCAACCTTATGTGTAACTTTATTGTGACTTGATTAATAAATTTTAATATATTTATAGGATTGTAGGTGTAATGTTGCCCTAGTACTATTAAAACCAGGCTTTTGATATTTTTTTAGTAACTTTTGGGTGAAAACAATTTTAAAAAAAGGGGGAAATATGCACTAAGGCGGTTCGTGAGGCGTGCACCTAAGTCAATTGAAGCACATGCCTTTCAAAAACAACCTCAAAATTCCTGCCTTGAGGCATTTCTCATGTACCTCACATTGAGGCAAGCCTTAAGGCAATCCTCATGCGTTTTTTCATACCATTGTTTTGTGTGAATAATCTTGGGGATAGCGGTTTTTCTCCCTGGTTTTCCCTCTATGTAAATTCAGATGTGGGTGTATTACGGCATTTTCTAGATATATTGATAATGGTGGCCTACATTTGGTAAGTTGGGCTAAGGGAAAAAAAAAAAAAAAAAAGCTTCCTAATTATCTCTCCCGTACATGAAATTAATTTCATTCAATCTTTCCATACATACATATACATATATATTAATACACACACACACACACACATAAATTTCCACACAAAAAGAAAAATGAAAACCCAACTTTTCTGGCAATTTATATATATTCAATTTGCATGATAAAAGGTGAAAAAATTGACAAAAAAGAAGATTAAGAAAACTCGCATTTTAGATGAGAGATCAAGGTGTAAAATTAACATGATAATCATAAGACAGATTTCTATTGATTCTATGTGCATGCAGCATGGCAATAAGAGAGAAATAACATGACATGGCTGTGTTTTTCAGAGCAAGTTTGAAACTTTGTGGGATTATGAAATTCATCAGTTTATAAAAGACTACAACCAAAAATACATATATTAATATATGGAAGCAAAAGAAAACACACAACATATACACACAGAGACAACCTCAATAACATCAACAATTTAGGTAGATAGATAGTTTTATATGTATAGATGAGAACAAGGTGGTACAAGGTACAAACCAGTGTCAAAAGCAGATTTCTGATGCGATGGAGTTTTTCCTTGAGCACTTCGGGGGTCAGTTTTTCACCTGATGCTCCATTCGTTTCTTCTCTGTTTATTGATGTTGTTTCCGCCTCTGTTTGGGTGTTATCCATTAAGCCGGCCGGGAGCTTGTAAGATGGAGAGGTCAGGGAGCGTAGTTATTATGCCCCCGTTTGGTCCCCATTATTTGGAAATTCAATTTATTCAACAATCAATCTCAACCATTCATCTTAGTCAAATCCATCATTTTTGACTTTCCAAACATTTTTTAACCATACATTCTCTACAAATACTATTCAAAACCATATTATTTGGGAAAATAATGAGGGCGAAACAGGGGCTAAGTTAGAGAGAATAGAGAAATAGTAAAGTAAATAAATTTTCGTACCCTCTCATTGGAGAATCAAGACTCGATTATAAGTTATAATTTATATTGTGGGACTGGGGATATGATCATCATTCATAAATAGTACTTTATTTGCGACAATTTCTCTTAATTTGTCGGGTTTCTTGTTTGACAAGAAAAGTAAAATTGGTGAAATTAAATTAAGGAGTATCACACACACACACACACAGAGATATAGATATAGATTACCAAGTGAAAAATAAAAAATGTTATATAAGAAAAAGAAGTAAGAGATCCAAGTACAATTAAGAAATTATTACTTAAATTGCAATTAGGTTATTTTCCCAAGATTTATTTATTATTAATTATATATACAACTAGTATCACACCCTTGCGTTGCACGGAAGAACAATATAAAATGATTTTACTGTAAACATCATTACAAAATAGGAATAAAGAAATTGAACACATAAATTTGCTTTGTTTATGAAACAAGCTGTCGACAAATATTCAAAATAGAAATAAATTACATTTCTCATCAATTTTGAAAAATCTCTTTAAATAATACATTTTTTGTACATTTTGTAGTTGCTCACACCCGTGTAATACACGAAAGTTTCTATAGACAAAATATATTTAAATAATTGATCAAATTTAAATTAAATAATACAAATTTTCAAATATATGTTGTATAGAATAAATAAAAAATTTCGTCCAAATATTTTTGACTAACGTGAATAGAAATAATAACCCTCAAAAGTCAAAATATTATAATTTACATAAAATAAAGTAATTGTAACAAATTAAATATATGCGGTCCTATATAAAATAAATGTAACAAATTAAACAATATTGACGATGCACAAAAGTGAAAATCAATCTCAAGATTTGTGATGCACGAACGTAAAATTCAACTCGAGAGATCATTCGTATGATTAATAATTTTTAATTTTTAAATGCGATGCATTTAATTGAACATAATTAAATGCGTATTTAATTATATGTCAATAAAAAATTATTAATGAAAATATAAATATAAATATATATATTGAGTCTTTTTGTCTATGTATGTTAATAAAATTAAGAAATAAAGTTTCACCAATAATTATTTTTTTAATATTTTAATAAAATCGTAAACTGTTGAATTGTTTCATCATTTTTACGGGAAAATAGACCATGAATTAAATGTTTTAGAGATTATATCGTGAATATATCAACTCTATTTCTGGAATTAACGTTCAATAAATGAAAATTTCTTTTTTTAAAGAAACTTTTGAACTACAAAATTAGGCTCATACAATATATTTGCAAAAATCAACTTACATATTCTCCTTAAGATCGACGTTTTTCTTTTCATATATTGTTCTTCATCATATTCTTCCCAAAAAAGATGTAAGATAGACTTTTTTGGTATAATTTGATTTTTTTAAGCATTAATTATTAATTTCAGTGTTTTTCTAAGAAAATAATTATTAATTTTAATAAATATTGTTACATTAATTGATTCTTCTTTCTTCATACTGACAATTTCTTCATTCATATTGTAATATATTTTTGCATATTTTAATTATTTAAATTTATAATGAAAAATAGAAAAATGGAAAGAATCAGTAAATAAATAAAAAGAATGTGAAAATGATAAATGAATTGAAAAAATCTTAAATTTGTAAAATTAACCCAATGAGTACCTTCCCGATGAGTATTTCATTGGTGTGCGGTCCATAGAAGTCGGAGGTGTCAAGGAACGTGGTGCCAGAGTTAATGGCATGGTGAATGAGCTTGATCATATCGGTTTCGAGTTTGGGCGGGCCGTAAAATGTGGACATACCCATGCATCCTAGTCCTTGCGCAGATACTTCCAGTCCTTGTGAACCAAGCTTGACTCTTGGCACTTTTACGCTGCTTTCTACTGCCATTGTATTGGAATCTGTAGGGCATTTTGAGATAGAGGAAGAAATGGAATTACAGGTAAAATGATGGGTATTTCTCTTCCTTTATAAAGCATTTATTAACCACCATTGATGGCTACAGATCCATGGCTGCTGACTGTTAATTTTCTCACTTTACTTTTTTTGGACTATAATTAAGGAGTGACGTAAGTGACTACGCAAAAATAGGGAAAAAGGACTAAAGTTGAAATATGTGGAATTACACAGAGGGTGTGGACTGGGTTTGGTTTTGTTTTCAGATCAAACCAAACTATGAATCAATGATATTTTTTTTTTTTTTAAACTAATGGAACCAATTAATTTTTATAAAGACATGGGATTAAATCGGAACCAAATTGTTCCGTTCTAATTTGGTTTGGTTTGATTTGATTTAGTTTTGAGATCATTACTTCAATTTTTATATTAACTTCTTCATTAGAATTCATATACTTCATTAATAAAAAGAAAATGAAATTTTAGTCAACAAAACAAAAGTTTAGAAAAAATAACATGTTATTTCAAATCGAAGAAGATGAAACGTGCTTGAAAGAAGTTTGCCTACTCGTCAAAACTTAGAGAATCGAACATAAAAGCCGTTTAGAATTATACATTCTTTTCTTTTACGGTGGTTTCTTGTAATTTTAATACTGTTCACATATCCAGTACAAAGCAGGTGGACATGATGGAATACTGCCAATGTCGGTTGTTTTAATCAGTGGGCCTTTTGAATTTAACATATTTGACTTGTGAATTGGTCCCATTGACTGGGTCTTTGTGCCACCATGGCTTGTCTACCTTGAAATCCAACTTATTTGTTTTCTTTCTTAACGTTTTCGAATCGAACTTGCTATCAATTATTATTCACGTTGAATTAAAGGATGCATTACTTGGAATTTTCGAAGGCATGAAAAATCTCGACATTATTTTAACAAATACATAATACCCATCCTGAGTTATTCGATTTACCGAGTACGTTATTCCATATTAAATCTGTTATCCGTTCACGAAATTGGTCCCACTCATGACGTTCATGCGCTGTTGTGCATGGCACATTATGGTCCTCTTCGTTTGGTGAATCGTTCAGTTCCATTGGCGTATAATTCGGCCTCATCGCTGCAACAAAACCAGGGTCTTGTCCGTCCACTTTTCGTAAGAAATTATGAACTACCATTGTCGCTACAACAATGGCCTTCTATCTATTGAATTCGTACTCTGGCATCCTTTGCAATATCAAAAAAGTTTCTTCAGAACCCTGAAATACCTCTCGACAATGTTCCAACAAGATGAGTGCAGATAATTTAAACCTTCCTTACGAGTCCTTGGTTGGCGCGTTTGGCCTGAAGATGCTCTTTAAAATTCTTATATGTGGTACCTAGCATCATGACCCTTGTACGGGGCGAGGAATCCCCGTCTATTCATAAAGTCTGAGTCTAATAGATAGTATTTGTCTCCGTATGGCAGGGGGAAACGACTAGATGGGTTTTCCATGGCCGCGTTAAGCATTCGGCTATCGTGGGTTGAACCTTCCCATCCTGCAACTACGAATGTCAAACACATGTTGAAATCAACCAGAGCTAAAATGTTTTACGTCACTGTGCTGCGTCTATTATGAAAGCGATTTGATCTTTTACGCTAAAGTTAGCCATCCAAGGAAAATCGAGCGTTGTCGTTCGTTGTTCCCCAACATGGTTACACCATACGTCGAGATATTGTCGTCAACCTCGAACATCTCTATAAGATGTGGCCAACACATTTCCATAGAGGGGATAGGTTCGGAGGCTTGGTGTTTCTTTGCGTACTTCGACTTGCACGCTGAGTCAAATTAAGCAACGTTGAGCCCTCAATACGTTTCCCGCTTACTCCCTACCGTGCTTCTCCTACCCGGAGTGACCTCAACAGAGTCATTCTGATAGTAACCATTCTGTGACGGAGTTGGCATTGTGTGTGGCTCATCAGGGAAGAGAACATAATTTAAGTCGAGCCTGCGTGTTAGCCCATCTAGAAAGTTGGCCCCAATGCAGTTAATGACACATGTATTTTACAATTTGCTCTAACTTGTTAGTTTGCATTAAATTTCTCATTGTGATCTTTAATTTGACACTCATATTACATATTTTTTCTATTTTAAAATAATACAATAATTATTAAAATAATAATAATAAAATAGAAAAAATAACATTTTGATGTGCAATTAATGACACATGTAAAATAATAATTGCTAAAATATTTAATATACTATTTTTTAGCAAAATATTTTCAAATTTAGAAAGTTTTTTTGGCTGAAAATTATGTGTGTATTTTGGTGAAGGTTATATATATATATTAAGATAAGATTAAGATTAAGATTAAGATTAAGATGTCTGTGGTAGAAAAGAGCAGCCAAAAAGAAATGGAGAGAGGGCAGTGGGCAACAAGGTATTTGGTTGTTGCGTGCGTGTGTGTGAATTGAGAAAGAAATGGTGTTGCAACCAAGACAAACGTGAGGAGAGAAAGGGAAAAGAAAAGGAAAAAAAACGACCGAAAGAAAGAAAATAGTTCGTAATGCATTGTTGATCTTTCTTTGTAAAGAAGATTTTTTTTTTTTTTTTTTTTTTTTTAATGTAAAGAAGATTTTCGAGCGTGGGAAGAATATATATTGCGTGGTTTATTTTTCACATCAATAAAAAATATTCTTCTTCTATGGTTGTTGACAACAAGCTGAGCCAAGTTAAATTTCTTATTTTATCTTGCTATTTGTGTTTTTAGCGTTCTGTTACGTTGATGGTGGGAAAATTGATTATTTTCTCGACATGAATGAATATTTACATAATAATTAATAATTATCTGATAAAACATTATTGTTTGAAAAGAATCTTGATGAGATAAAAATATCAAAGAAAGAAAAATAGTAAAAGAAAAAATTAGAGTAATAAAACTTGAGCGAAGAAAAAAAGTACAGTTACTATACCTGACTTTAATTAATGAAAATCTCGAGTTTATTAAATCAGAAATCGCTTCGAATCAGAAAATACAACGAGTCAAGGTCGAAGGTCCGACCAGATCGAATCGATTCGAATTAAAACATTAAGAATTATTCCAAAAATCACAAAATTTTCTAAAAAACAAGTTATTTTACAAAAAAACTAATATTTACTCATTTAGAAAATAAAATTAATAACATAAAGTAGCTTAAAACAACTAGAAAAAATAAAACAACAAAAGAAAAAAAAAACAGAATATCGGGTTTAAAAATCAATCGGTTCTCGATTTTCCCAGTTGAACCGGTGAAAAACTGAGTTTTTTGGTCAGTTTTTCCGAGGCGGTTTTTGGGGAAGACCAGACTAGTTTTCCGGCCGGTTCCTGATTTTCCGATCAAATCGGCCGGTCCTTTCCAATTTTCTAAACATTGAAAAATCTTTGTATCGAGTCATAGATGTCTTGTACGTTAATGTCTAATACAAAAAATATGGTAAAACATGTTTCATGTTGTTTTGTTATTGTTGGAATGCAAAAATAGAATTACCCAAAAATTATAAATTTCTTTAATTCAATAGAAAAGATCGTTTAAATATTTGCATTTATGTTATATCAGGAATAAAAGATTTAATTTTTTTTAACCCAAATTGGATGATTAATTCTTAAATTTGAATTGAATCACGAATTTTCAAATTTTAATTCTAAGAACCTTATGATCCTCAAGTCTTCTATGGCATTCTCCATAGTCAAAACTATACTGTAAGGACCTGACCAGACATATATTATCCAAACTCCAATAATAGATAATGTCTAGTTGACCATAGACCATCTAATCTATTATTAATCTATATTTTTCCACTAAAGATAAAATACCGTTTTGTCCTCTAATTTTGTACTAACTTAAGTACTATTTATTTCAATGGTTCTATATATGAACTAATCATAGATGTCAAAATTTTGCCGTCGCAAAACACCAAGCTCAAATTTTAACCATTCAACAGAGATTTTTAAGTAGTCACTCTACCCATTTTTCAGGGTAATAGTTCCCTACACAAATTCATGTTCTTTACTTCGTTCATTTTAAAGTTTCCAACTTACCAAGATATTTAATCAATCAAATTGACCTCACCCATAAATTTGAGATATTTGACCAATCAAGTTGTATTTTTCGTCCTCAATCTTTATGAAATGCAACAAATATATCCTCAACAAATTTTAGCATACTCCATCTCGAGTCTTTCAATTATATAGTAAAACTAAGCATTACCTCTATTTTGACCATAAATTGATGATTTTCCACTTAAATAATAATAAAATAAATAGTAACACATTTCTCTTTTTCAAAAGCAGCTGTGACGGTCTTCATCTTCTCGACTTGATTTTATATCCTCTTGAACCTCGTAAGTAGTTTGATGGCATACATCTTTTGCTGAAATAACATTACAATACACTTTGTCAGTCGGATCTTCTCAAGATTCTTTGAATTTAGATAGTGTGTGTGTGTGTCCTGAAATTGCCTTTCCATCATATACCTTGTAGCACAAGGTACCATTTGTGAATATGACTTGAAATCAGCTTGAAACTCCTTTTGTACATTAGATCTCAAAGGCTACTCATACTGTTGGACGAACTATTCCAAAGAATTTTTTGAATGGCCATAACCATCATATAAGGCATACATGCTCAGTATACTATATTGTTGACATACCTACAGTTGAACACAGAGAACATGTCACCTAGTGAGCTCTTTCTCTGTACAAACCCGACAACCAATCATTTTCATGTAGATCATAGGTATTGATCATTTGGCTCCATCCATGTTCAAATCCACTTCATGTACATTCTAGAGTAACGATCCCTTATCAGTATGGTAGCCAATTTTTTCAGAAAACTTCTTCGTAATGTGCCATAGACACCATGTGTGCTTATTGTTCGTGAAAACAATTTCAATCGCATTTTGCATTTCCCTATCTTGATCAGTTGTGATTCCCATTATAGTGGCATATTGCATCCAAAGAAGCCACATCCTAGAAATCCATATGAAAGTGGCAGTATCCTCATTAGATAATAAACTGAACTGAAGGAGCATCGATTTCCAGTGATGGTTAACCCTACAAAAGGGGTGTACGACGTATCATATCTATTAATCAGTTATGTGATCCAAAGTAGACATCAAAAGCGGGAATCAAGCCAGTGGCAATACGACAATGATTTATATGAGAAATGGAGCAAATTTCGTGTTGGGCCCGAACCAAGAATCAAAAATGGGTCACGTTGTTTCAAAAAGGAAGAAAAAAGGTGCAACTGAGATTACCACGCAATCCCATGGTGAAGAGGCGTGCGCGATCGCGCGATGACATCAAAATTCCACCCAAGAGTTTCAGGCAACTCCAAGCGATCACTACAGGTTTTCCTGCGCAATCGTTCAGTTGTGAGAGAAGCAGATTTTCACGATTTTTAAGTTAATTTCTGTTTTATTAATTATTAATTTTATTTTTGAACCCTAATGTGGCTAGGGTTTGGGCCAGGTCATTTTCCATTATATTATTCAAAATTTCATTTATTGTAAAACAGTTTTGATGATTATTGATTAAATTGAGAGATTTTCTCTTGAAAATGTTGAGGGTTCCCTTTTTGTGTTCTTCAAGAACAATTCTGAACTTATCAAATATTGTGAAATATTTGTTGCATTTCAAGGTTCTATTGAACGTATCGTCGAATCTTCGCGTCGTGATTGTCGGGTCAAGGTTCTATCGTTAATTCAATCTTTTAATTCCGTTATTTTATTTTTTGGGTTCTTGTTTTACTCGTGTTTAGTCTGATTTAGATCTTTCCTAGGGCATTAATATTGTTATTCCGCATTTTTGCCGAGATTCCCGATTAGGATCGCGTCATCTAGTATCATAATTTGGATCTAAATTAGATTCTTACATTTTCTTGTTTTTCTTGATTCTTGTGTTCTTCTTGCCAGTGAACTTTTTCAGTTTTTGATCCATAAAAATTCTACAGAAAATTTAAAAGTGTTTTTTGAGTTCGTTTTTCGTCCAAATCCAATTCCCTTTTTTCCTCCATTCTCATCGTCAAATTTTCTAGTAGTTCAAAAAAAATGTCTTACAAGGAGGAATCGACATCATCATCTTCTGTGGGTGACAGAAAACAATTCAGGGGTGTGAATAGGAAGGTTGAACAAGGTAATGATGATATTGCAGCAATGGGGGCACAATTTGAGAGGTTTATGGCTCAGATGGAGAATCGAGGTGCAAAACTTTAACAACAACACCAGGATAAATCTCATTATGGTTCTCGAGTTAGGAGAGGTAATAGGCGTGAGGTTGGTATGGATGATGAAGGCATGGGTAGTGAAAGTGGTAGTATATCTTCGGTGGGAAGTATGTGAAAGAGGGATAGAGGAGATAGGTATGAGAGGAGGTATGATAGGGAGCATCGTGATGCCAGGAGGCATCGTGGGGGTAGAGATGTTGAGGATGACGACCTTGGGAAAATTAAAATGAAAATACCATCGTTTCAGGGTAGGAGTGGTCCGGAGGCATACCTGGATTGGGAAACCAAGGTTGAACGACTTTTTGATTGTCATAATTATTCTGAAAAGAAGAAGGTGAAATTAGCAGTGATTGAATTCACATATTATGCAAATATTTGGTGAGATCAACTGGTGACGGGTAGGAGGAGGAACCTTGAGGGGCCGATGGAGACTTGGGGTGAATTAAAGACCATAATGAGGAAGCGATTTGTACCAGCTCATTATTATAGAGATATTTATCAGAGGATGCATGGTCTAACTCAGGGGTCAAGGAGTGTAGATGATTATCATAACCGAAGCTACAATGGCGATGATTTGGGCCAATGTGGTGGAGGATCGGGAAGCTACAATGGCTAGGTTTTTGAGTGGGTTGAATAGAGATATTGCCAACATCATCGATCTGCAACATTACGTGGAATTAGAGGACATGGTGCATATGAAAATGAAGGTGGAAAGGCAATTGAAGCGAAAAGGGACAGCAAGACACTTGTCGGGATCTTATCCCACATCACAACCGAAGCAGGAATACAATGATGACAATGTCCCGAAAGGAAAGGAGGAACCTACAACAAAAGGTAAAAATATTTCTGAATCTCAACCTACTAGGGATAGAAATATTAAGTGCTTTAAGTGCTTGGGTTATGGTCATATAGAATCTCAGTGTCCAAATAAAAGGGTAATGTTTTTGCGCGATAATGGTAACATTAGTTCGAATGACAAGTTTAAGGGGATGCCTAGATTACAGGATGCTGGGGCTAGTAGTAATGATGAGGAAGGGCTAACTTATGCGGTGAAGGGGTCACTAGTCAATAGACGTGTCCTTAGTTCTCGGGTTAAAATTGGTGAAATTGATGAGCAACGAGACAATCTATTTCACACTAGGTGCTTAGTGGGCGAAAAAATATGTGGAATGGTGATTGATAGGGGTAGTTTTACTAATGTGGTTAGTAAACTGTTGGTTGAGAAATTGGGGTTGTCAAAGTTAAAACATTCAAACCCTTATAAATTGCAATGGTTGACTGAGTCGGGGGAAATCAAGGTGAACCAACAGGTAGAGGTCAAATTTAGCATTGGGGGTTACAATGATAAGGTTGTCTGCGATGTAGTGCCTATGCATGTTGGTCATACTTTGTTGGGAAGTCCATGACAACATGATAGGAAGGTGGTGTACGATGGTTTTAAGAACCAATATTCGTTTTTGAAAGGTGGGAGGAATATTACTCTTATGCCTTTATCTCCTAAAGAGGTCCGAGAGGATCAATTAAAAATAAAAAATGAGTTTGAGAGAAAAAATAAGAGTGTTAGGTCACGACCTCAAAAAAAAGAGAGGGAGTAAAATTTGAAAACACAAGAGTTGAGGTCATGACCTCAGAAAGAGGAGAGCTTGAGTGCAAAATGAAAAAGTAAAGAGAGTCCACTGCAAAATGAGTTTTTCGCATAAAGGTTAATGTACAAGGATTTTTACCTTGCACTTAACCAGTCTAACAAATCCCTTCCTAGTTTGTCTAATTATGTTTTGCAAGTACCCAAGTCAAATTCTAAAATTAAAATTGGAATTAAATTTAATATAAAGAGGGAGCAGGTCAAGGAGTCCAAAGGACGCACAAAGTCCCAGAATAAATACCAAACTAGCAAGGGCAAGCATAAACATGGTCCAAAAGCCAGCAAACCTTGGAGCTGTAAGAGGATTGAACAAATTCGAGGTCGAATCCTTTTTAAGAGAGGGGGAATGATGTGATCCGAAGTAGAAATCGAAAGTAGGAATCGAGTCATTGGCGATAGACAGTGATTTACGTGAGAAAATTAGCAAATTCCGTGTTGGGCCAAAACCAAGAATCAAACTGAGTCACGTTATTTCAAAAAAGAAGAAAAAATGTGCAGCCAGGATTACCACGCGATCGCATGGTGAAGAGGTGCGTACAATTGCACGATGGCATAAAAATTCCACCCTAGATTTTTAGGCGACTCCACGCGATCGCTACAAGTTTGCCTGCGCGATCGCGCGGTTGTGACAGAAGTAGATTTTCACGATTTTTAAGTTAATTTCCATTTTATTAATTATTAATTATATTTTTGAACCCTAATGTGGCTACGGCTAGGGCTAGGTTGTTTTTCATTATATTATTCACAATTTCATTATCGTAAAACAGTTTGATGATTATTAATTAAATTGAGAGATTTTCTCTTGAAAAGGTTGAGGATTCCCTTTTTGTGTTCTTCAAGAACAATTCTGAACAAGTCCTTGTGGCATTTGGAAAACGTTGGTTCTTTAATCCGCATCATCGAATCTTCGGGTCGCAATTTTCGGGTCAAGGTTCTATCGTCAATTCTATCTTTTAATTCTATTATTTTATTTCTTGGGTTCTTTTTTTCTCGTGTTTAGTCTGATTTAGATCTTTCCTAGGTCATTAATATTGTTATTCCGCATTTTTGTCTAGATTTTCAATTGGGATCGCGTCAATCAGGTACGTGGTGTTGAATGTGACATCATCACCAGATTCCCTGTAAGCTTTTCAACATCTATTGGTAGCCCAAAAAATCCTCAGTTGAGACTTGCCATCCAAATCAACATAGAAGACTAAACCTAGGCACTGTGCTTGCATTTTGGAAAAAACTATGCTTGTATGGCCTCTGCATCTCATTCTCCTAGCCATAATTGTCCAACTTTGTCAATGTAGTTTCAAAATTCTTTCTCTACAAATGTTAGATGTTCATAACCACCTACTTTCAAAACAGCCAAGTTGAAACTTTTATGTAATGGAATTCTAGCTACGTCGTTTACTTCAAGCTTACTTTTTACCTGATCGCTCAACTGTATATTACATCGATATAACCATGATTTTGACGGAGTTGTGTTGTTATTATGCTCCAGATGGACCTTTCTAACACGCAATGTTTTTAATGCATCTACATTGGAAGCCAACTTAGTCTCACATCTCATTTGAATGGTTGGACGTGGCTTTAAGGAACTACTTGTAACACTAGTTCTCTTGCCTTCTCGAAAACAAGCAAAGACAACGTATTTCAACAACCCATCAATACTCTTCTTTAAAGTTCTTATTTTGACAGAGAATCCCACCATAAATGCGTAATTTGGTAAATTAAAAAGTCTCATCAACACTCACAAATCCCATCCCAACCTTGGGTAAAAATCTCACTGTAATCGGATATGACATTGTCGTTAACGCCAACACAATTTTATAATTCTATCGTATTTCCTTTAGCGCTATCAACATCTACCACAATCTAATTATCTTCAAGGGAATCATGAATTTGAATTCCTGTACGCAATTACATATTAAACAACTTCACCACAACTAATTGCATCTAGATGTGAATTTATTTGGAATTTGAACCCATTTAAATGGACAATATAGAACACAAATTAACTGCAATCGATTTTTGAAAGGTAAAACACACAACAATTTAGACAATCATATTTCGGAGACCATAAAGTAAGGAAAAATCACATGCATCTTCCATTGTTGGCTACGACTTAGCTCCTCGTTAGCCCGATCCGTGGACCGATCCGCCAAAAAAAAAATTTTTATTTATTTTTTATTTTTTTAATTTTTTTAAATATATTTTAAATTAAATCTTTTATAAAAAATTTAGAAAATTTATTTTTTTATTAAATTTTATTTATTTTATTGAAACGAGACGTATAGAGGCCGATTCGCCGATTCAACGGATTGAGTTTTTTTACCATCACTTATTGTAATTCTTTCTTCAAATGAAGAACATGAAAAATGTGTTTTCTTAAAAATGCAAAGATTGCAGGTTATTCCCAAAAATTAAAGTTTGCTACAAAATTTATAATATTAGATTTTTATACATGATAAAAAAATTATATTAAAAAAAATTTCGGATCGCGGATCGGGGCGGATCGGATCAGCCCCGATCCAAATCCGCTCCGTGAATTTTCGGATCGGGGCGGATCACAAAAATTTCGATCCGTCGATCCACGGATCGGGATTTTTTCGGATCGGATCGGATCGGGTCGACGGATCGACGGGGCGGATCGGATTTTTTTGCCATCTCTACTCCTCGTCATAACTTTGGTTGTGCCGAGTCAATATGTGGAGGGATAAACCATGTTCAGACTATGCACTCCAACAATGGGAAAACATATTTAATCAATAATTTGCTGCGTCACTAGGGACCAAGCAGACAAGCGGCCAGCGTTGTGAAGACTTGAGATGGGAGAGATAAGTCTATACATGTGAGAGTGAAAACCAGGTCTGAAACCAAAGAGTGGGAGATGATTTTCCGCCTTCGAAATCTTTTAATCAAAACATTTGGTTTCAGTCTATCGCAATAAATTGAAGCGAAAATCTCACGATATATCAGCATTTGTTCAACTGGTTATTTGTGAAGGTTTTTCAAGTAGCATTTTAATTTTAATTTTATAAGTTCAATGATTTTTCCGTTACTATTATCATCGCAAGAATATTATTTGTAGTTAATTTCCAACTGCTAATAATGCAAAAAGAAATTATGCATGGACATATCTCGTAATTTATACTCTATTTGATAAAAGAATTTTGTTCATAATAAAGAATTTAATATTCTTGAAATAAAATATGTGGTTGAAAAGTCATTTGAAAAATGTTTTTGATTAAAAAATAGTTTTGGAAAATATATTTTTTATAAACTTGTTTATAAACAAATTACCAAACACACTATTAGATTCAAACTTGATTGCAAGTATATCTTGTTATTGATATGTTATGAGCTCTCAACATGCTAACAATTGAACTGATCCAAAAGGTTATGTTTTTGAAGCATAGCCAACTCTCCTACTTATAGGAGATTTATATTGCCGATTTTATCTACATAATTCTAGATTTATCGTTGTAAACACAAATTTAAGAATTCTCCAGATTTCTTTTATCAAAGACATCCACACATCTCAAATTAGTTTTTAGGCTCAACCTAGGAAGATCAATGAGGGCTAGGATTCCCCAACCATATATAGCATGAAAAAATAATACAAGAAAGGAGGGGGACATAGAGTCGACCTCCAAGAAAGCAACAATATAGCAAATAGAAAAGTAAAGTACTGAAAGCAATAAATGAGGGAGTACTACTCCTCGTACAATAAAGGAAAATTGTAGATAAATTAAACTATAATCGTATGGAGGTAGCAGGTATTGTGATCCCCCTCACACACATATCTAGTGTTTATTGAAATTTGCTTATACGTGATACATAATAATGTTTTAGCGTAATTATATAACAATAGCGGGCCAAAATGGGATTGCATCTTTGAACCGCACTTGTTATTATTGTTTTCTTGATAATTTCTAGTGAATTAAAAAGTAAATTGAAATAATTTTCAACAATGGACTACATGGCTTGACACCAATATTATTTGGAATTTACATGTCTCTTATCATTTCTTTGGAGTGGAGCGCAGGGTTAAGCATTGTGCGTTATCAATAAGTTGGATCGGTAGATAATATAAATTTATAAGAGGTAACCATGTTACCTATATAAATTCCATTATTCTCACACGTGTCAATAAATAGAAAGACAGATACAATACTTATCAATGTGAAATTATAAATCAAATTCTGAATTATTGGAGTTGAAAAGTAGGGGGGAAATAAAACTAGAGAAAATATACATACCAGTTACTTTATTTGATTAATCAATAGATTTAAATTGATATAGTCTCTTATCAAATTTATATCTTTCAAAAGAGAGTTAATTGTCGATCACTGAACTTATACCATGTCTTTCTATTAATGTAAAAATAGTAATGATCACCATAAACAAAATCAGGAACAAATGCACCATGAATTTTCAGCGTGTACATTTTCTGCATGGGCTGTTGATTTGATTGATTTTCAATTCATTTGTCAAATTGGAGACGATAATTTTCTCCTTTTCTTTTTCCGTTGAGTGGTGGCCACGCTGAAGCGGCGGAGCCATCTCTCTTTCGGCTGTGTCTCACCGGACACCGCCGCCGATATGACAACTGGAAACGACTCTGAGACGCCGCCGTCCTTGTCGAACCACATCTTGATCTGGAGGCTAGTGTCATCGATGTTGATGCTGCTTCCGTCAGTGCAAAATGATGGGCAGCCAATGAAGAAGAGTTCTCCGATCCTTTCAACACTGGCAACACCAAAAATGCATCCCATGAATCGCTCATGCGTTGGAGAGTAAGTTAAAGATATAAGTGTAGAACGTTTTTCTATTTCCATTTCCATTTCCGTACAAATACAATACGCGGTTTACGCCATTTTCTTTTTGTTCGTTTCAACAATTAGCTGGTGATGAATGACTAATAAATTTTACTTTACTATTGTTTTAGCTGTCTTTTCTGTTTCTTATTTGTATTGCCTACTTGTATTGTGATCCCCCTCACACACATATTTTGAACTTTTTGGACTATTACCATTATTAGAGATGAGCTGATATATGCTAATTAATCAAATATTGATGATAAGAATGCATCAAAAAAATGTTTGGGATATAAAGAGCATAATGCGCAAAGAATGAGGATTTAAGTGGCTTTCAAATGTGGAGAATCAACAAGGATGGTAATCATGTGCATGTCGAATTATGTTGGTATAGAAATAACAAGGAGCCCATTTTACAAACTATGGTATTATTATCATGATGTATGCTCTTCCAGATGTTACTGTAATTTTGTGAATACTAATGGGTTTTCCCGAATATAGCCTTGCTGAAGGACGAGAATGTGCAACAAATACTTTGCTACGGTGACATTTTGTTCAAGAATGTGACAGCCACAGGGGAGCACATAATTTATCCCACCACAGCTGTTGGGGCCAACTTTCTAAATGGGCTAACACGCAGGCTCGACTTAAATTATGTTCTCATCCCTGATGAGCCACACACAATGCCAACTCCGTCACGGAATGGTTACTATCAGAATGACTCTTTGAGGTCACTCCGGGTAGCAGAAGTACGGTAGGGAGTTAGCGGGAAACGTATTAAGGACTCAACGTTGCTTGAGAAATTTGACTCGGCGTGCAAGTCGAAGTACACAAAGAAACACCAAGCCTCCGAACCTACCCCCTCTATGGAAATGTGTTGGCCACATCTTATAAGAGATGTTCGAGGTTGACGACAATATCTCGACGTATGGTGCAACCATGTTGGGGAACAATGAACGACAACTCTCGATTTTCCTTGGGTGGCCAACTTTAGCGCAAAAGATCAAATCGCTTTCGTAATAGACACAACACAGTGACGCAAAACGTTTTAGCTCTTGTTGATTTCAATATGTGTTTCACATTCGCAGTTGCAGGATGGGAAGGTTCAACCCACGATAGCCGAATGCTTAACGCGGCCATGGAAAACCCATCTAGTCGTTTCCCCCTGCCATACGGAGACAAAAACTATCTAGTAGACTCGGGCTTTGCGAATAGACGGGGTTTCCTTGCCCCGTACAAAGGTCACGATGCTAGGTACCACATACAAGAATTTTAAAGAGCATCGTCAGGCTAAACGCGCCAACCAAGGACTCGTGAGGAAGGTTTCAATTAGCTGCGCTCATCTTGTTGGAACATTGTCGAGAGGTATTTCAGGGTTCTGAAGAAACGTTTTTTGATATTGCAAAGGATGCCGAAGTACGAATTCAATGGATAGAAGGCCATTGTTGTAACGACAATGGTAGTTCATAATTTCTTGGGAAAAGTGGACGGACAAGACTCTGGTTTTGTTGCAGCGATGAGGCCGAATTATACGCCGATGGAACTGAATGATTTGCCAGACGAAGAGGACCAGAATGTGCCACGCACGACAGCGCATTAACGTCATGAGTGGGACCAATTCCGTGAACGGATAACGGATTTAATATGGAATACGTGATAATGGAATAACGTACTCGGTAAATCGAATAACTCAGGACGGGTATTATGTATTTGTTAAAATAATGTCGAGGTTTTTCATGCCTTCGAAAATTCCAAGTAATGCATCCTTTGATTCATCGTGAATAATAATTGATAGCAAGTTCAATTCGAAAACGTTAAGAAAGAAAATAAATAAGTTGGATTTCAAGGTAGACAAGCCATGGTGGCACAAAGACCCAATCAATGGAACCAATTCACAAGTCAAAATATGTTAAATTCAAAAGGCCCACTGATTAAAACAACCGACACTGAAAGTACTCCATCATGTCCACGTGTTTTGTACTGGATATGTGAACAGTATAAAAATTACAAGAAACCACCGTAAAAGAAAAGAGTGTATAATTCTAAACGGCATTTATGTTTGATTTTCTAAGTTTTGACGAGTAGGCAAACTTCTTTCAAGCACGTTTCTTCTTCTTCGATTTGAAATAACATATTATTTTTTCTAAACTTTTGTTTTGTCACTGGCAGTACTCCATCATGTCCACGTGCTTTGTGCTGGATATGTGAACAGTATAAAAATTACAATAAATCACCTTAAAAGAAAAGAGTGTATAATTCTAAACGGCATTTATGTTCGATTTTCTAAGTTTTGACGAGTAGGCAAACTTCTTTCAAGCACGTTTCTTCTTCTTCGATTTGAAATAACATGTTATTTTTTCTAAACTTTTGTTTTGTTAACTAAAATTTCATTTTCTATCTATTAATAAAGTATATGAATTCTAATGAAGAAGTTGATATAAAAATTCAAGTAATGATCTCAGAAGTAAATCAAACCAAACCAAATCAGAACGGAACGATTTGGATCCGATTTAATCCCATGTCTTTATAAAAATTAATTGGTTTCATTAGTTTAAAAAAAAAAAAAAAAAATCATTGATTCATAATTTGGTTTGATCTGAAAACAAAATCAAACCCACATCCATACCCTATGTGTAATTACACATATTTCAACTTTAGTCCATTTTCCCTATTTTTGCGTAGTCACTTACGTCACTCCTTAATTATAGTCCAACCTTAATTATAGTCCAAAAAAAGTAAAGTGAGAAAATTAACAGTCAGCAGCCATGGATCTGTAGCCATCAATGGCGGTTAATAAATACTTTATAAAGGAAGAGAAAAATCCATCATTTTACCTGTAATTCCATTTCTTCCTCTATCTCAAAAAGCCCTTCAGATTCCAATATAATGGCAGCAGAAAGCGGCGTAAAAGTGCCAAGAGTCAAGCTCGGTTCACAGGGACTGGAAGTATCTGCGCAAGGACTTGGATGCATGGGTATGTCCGCATTTTACGGCCCGCCCAAACCCGAAACCGATATGATCAAGCTCATTCACCATGCCATTAACTCTGGCATCACGTTCCTTGACACCTCCGACTTCTATGGACCGCACACCAATGAAATACTCATCGAGAAGGTACTATCCCTTCCCCTATTTCCTGACTGGAGTTTTTTAGCATGATACGTTTATCATGTTCAACTACATGCCCAAATCAGGATTTATGATACTCTAGCATGGAGCTATGATGGAAGATAGCATCGATTCAGCCCCTCAGATTTTTAGTAAATCTTGATTGAAGTCGATGAAATATGTGGTTGAAATATGTAAACATGAGCTTAATAAATTATTTTAGAACTAATTTACGTTTTGATGGTATAGGTATATGTCTTTTATGTACTTCCTGGAGACTGTTCTTGGACCTTACTCTGTCTTGTGTATTTAACTATTTATTGTTCTGCACCTCTTATAGTCCCCAGTGTTCAATGTTTATGTACTGTTTGCTGTCAAATTGAATAGGCTTTGAAGGATGGGGTGAGGGAGAAAGTAGAGTTGGCTACGAAATTTGGGATTATATTTCAGGATAGCCAGATGTCTGTGCTAGGAGACCCTGCCTATGTACGAGCTTCCTGCGAGGCCAGCTTGAAGCGGCTTGATATTGATTGCATTGATCTTTATTACCAGCATCGCATTGACACACGTGTACCTATCGAAGTCACGGTTAGCCTTTGTTCTCCTTTAGTTTTATGTATCTTGAGTATCTTTAATATAATGAAATAATTACCACTATTCATATCAAACCAATAGAAAATTCATACAAGTTAGATCTTCTAGTCACCAAAGAAAGAAGCCATAAATTACTATTATTTGATTCTAAACGTTAAGTTTATTTGACGAAAAATTGAATCGAGCTCATCTGTTTCATACTTTTGAAAATTGATAATCTACATAAGTTGTAAATTTAGTATTATCTTCTTTCAGTTTCAATAGAATCAAGATAGTTAGAATGAGTTTCAAAACATATTTCAATAGTCATTCTGCTGGGAGGTGTTAGGCTTGATGCATTTTTATTTATTTTTTTTGGCTAAAACTGAATAGTTTAGACTTCAACATTGTGATCTTTTGTCTAATTCAGATACCTGAACGGATTCATGAAAAACCTAGTTAATTGATATGTCATCCTAAGATATATCTACAATATTCTACTGTCTTATGACTTATAATTTCATATTTTCATTGAGTGATCTCGATGATGCAAAGTTAAGTTAGTTAACAGTTTCCTATTAAACAGCTATGGTCAACATTTATCCTTGTTCCTTACCTACACAGTAGCAAGCTTGTTTAGTTTGTTGATGAATATTCAAACAGAATTTGGTAATCTAGTTGACATAAATCTCGTGTAATTTTTCTTCTCTCTTTCAAACAATCATCTATTAATTATGAAAATAAAAGGAGTTTATTTCTGGATCGCCTTTCCAGTGAAATAATAACCAATTACAAAGCATATAAAGACTTTTTCACAATAATCGGTCTCCCCATTGTATTCTGCTACTACACAGATATTCTCTCCTACTATGCTATTAATAATGTATAAAACTTTTTCAATAGCACACTAAATCTTATTTCCAATAAAATACTCAGGTTCAGTTATTAAAATTATCACTTTGTCTTATCGAGCATTGCATCTTCTTGAAGGTTCAGTGAAATCACCACTTCTATAATCTCATTAAACCATGTTAATTGTTATTATAGGTTCAGTTGCACGTATCATTTTTCATCACTTTGTTTTCATGCATTGCATCTTCTAAAAGGTCCAGTATAATAGTTACTTCTATTCCTATAAAGCCGTGTCAAGTAGAATGACATTTATTTCTAGAATATGAACTTCCATAGGTCTAACCGACGACACTTCCATGTGAGATCATTTAGAATTGAATAAATATTTAGCTAGTTAACTTTTCACCCCAGATTTTTTTCTTAGTTCTAGTTTTGATTTCCACCTGGGATAAGAGTTGGTGGATTACCACATGTTAACCAAACTAAGAATGTATAATACATTACCCTTGTTAGAAGTTTGCAAGATGCAAGGACTTCTATAAAATGTTATTTCCTATTGACCATCGGAGTTGAAGTTGTATTATACCTAATAACCTATTTCTGAATAGAAGCTGATAATATCGGATTCCGCTAAAGAATTACCTTCTCAAAGAACTCATTAAGTTTTGATTTCAAGAGTTGGGGAGCAGAAAAATACCTCCTACTCTGGTGTATATACAGTTATAGATCTCCTTTGTAATCCTCAACTTTATTCCACTTCTTATTCTTTTTGATATCTCTTTATGCAAGATCGGAGAATTAAAGAAACTAGTGGAAGAAGGTAAGGTAAAATACATAGGCCTATCAGAGGCCTCGGCTTCAACAATCAGAAGAGCACATGCTGTTCATCCAATAACAGCAGTGCAGTTGGAGTGGTCTTTGTGGTCAAGAGATGTGGAGAAAGAAATAATTCCCACTTGCAGGTTTGATGATATTGTGATCAATTTTAATATTTTGAGCAAATAGGCAATATAATTTCTAACTCAGTCCTTGGTTCAATTGTTTAGAGAACTTGGCATTGGAATAGTAGCATACAGTCCTCTTGGACGGGGATTCTTGTCCTCCGGTCCGGAACTGATTCAAACTTTATCTGAAGGGGACTCTCGAAAGGTATTTAACTTTTTTGGATACGCTCTACAACCCGCAACTCTTCTATATATGCTCAACATTTTTTACTAGGCGTGGCTATAGTCTCGACTTTAAAAGATGTGATTTTCGTCTTTAGCAATATTTTCCAAGATTCCAACCCCAGAATCTAGAGCATAATAAGAGCTTGTTCGAGAGAGTCAGTGATATGGCAAATAGAAAGGGGTGCACCCCTTCACAACTAGCTTTAGCATGGGTTCATCATCAAGGAACCGATGTGTGTCCCATACCTGGTACCACGAAAATCGAGAATCTCAATAAAAACATTGAAGCGTTGTCCGTAAAACTAACAAAAGAAGACATGGCTGAACTAGAGTCTATTGCTTCAGCTGATGCAGTCAAGGGTGATAGATATGGACCTGGTTTGGGTACATGGGAAAATTCTGAGACACCTCCTTTGTCAACTTGGAAAGCTGCATGAAGACACTTTATCTTTGTGCTAATATTACCTTATTGAAATGGAGAGAAGGTTGAAATAAAATTGGCATTACAACATGTACTGAGCAAGCAGTTTCCATTACTAGAAATTGTTTGCCGTTAACAATGGTGCCATCTCTGGATCACCTACTCTTGCTTCCCCGTCTTGTACTTTCCGTTCTTTGTTCCAGTACGCATGCATGTAATGAATAAATGCTTTTTGTAACGTACAAGTGTTTTGTAATGGTCTTGTGTTGTTTACTTTCGAAAATCGGCTTTTCATAGGTTTTAAATTTTCATAGTGTAAAATTGTAAATATTGCTAACAACAAAAGGAAGGCTGCTAAATGCTAGTGACAAAAGGTGGGACAAGAAATAGAACAATATCATGTATCACCGTTGTCAGTGCTGGTGGTGGAGTCGATGGCAACAGCATCGAGGGCGGGGGCAGAACTAGTCTTGATTTGCTTTTGCTTTTGCTTTTGAGAAGAGCCCTTACAAAGGTCGATGATATATAACATTATATTTCTATTAATTATAAATTTAACTAGACATTTTATTCATCTATCAAAAGTTTGGCATTTTGATAGTCAATTGGATGAAAATCATCCAAAAGGAGAATTTCATCCATTAATAGAAAGTTGGAGATTTTATGCTAAAATTTGATGTTAATGACAACAATAATTCTAAGGAGACATTATTTAGGAACCATGCCCGAACCTTTAGTCTTGATTAAAATGTCCACTCTAATTTGAGCCCAATTCCCCACATTTTATCATGTAAAATGAGTTTTACAGTATAGGAAACTAAGCAGTACCTCTTTTTCGACTTCCAAATTTAAATTTTAAAGGTATTATTACTCCCTCCGTCCAACAAAGATAGGCTTGTTTTACTTTTTTTTTTTTTTTTTTTTTTTCCACAAAGATATGCCTCTTTCCTCTTTTAGAGTATATTAATATCTTCATTTTCTAATATATCCCTATTTAATATGCATTGTTATCATCAAATATAAACAACTCATTATTTAATGTACGGGTAAAATGTAGTTAAATTTATAGTTCCTGTAAGGTTTCAGGTCATACATGCATAGCATAAATTAAAAGAAACTTGAAACCATATCTCAGATCAACCTTGCACTTAGATAGATATTGTGATAAAGATGATACCTTTGATGAATGCCGTGAATCTGAAATATGAGGTACAATCTTGTCACCACTAGCTGTCCAATTGTCCAGCCTCTAACAGAAATCCACACAGGGAGTTGAATCTGGAACTCCATCAATCTCCAACATTTCGAATCGATTTGAGATAATTGATTTTTCTCTTTGTGCAGGTAAGAGAAAAACCCTATGCTAGAAAATTACTAAAAGCAACTCAATCTATTCTCTTGCAACTAAAGCCTAGTTCTTGTAGGTTTAAGTAATACCCTAAGTAGGGTTAAGATAGCGGGGCTTGGACCATTCTTTCCCAACAAGTAACTCAAGTCAGGCACAACTAATTGGGCTTGGACACTATTCCAACAATCTCCCACTTGGACAAGATCCAATTCCAGATACTCAATTCTCGCCTTTTGTGTGTGACCCATTAGGTTCCATTCACGATGGTAAACGCCGTGTTATTATTATTCCAATCTGATTGAAATAAGATAAATTGAAATCTCTATTTTTAATTCATCCTCGACTCACCAAAATCGATTCATTCACGTTGTCGTCCTAGATTGACATATAGCAATGTGTCAAGGCATTCCATGGGAAAGGAAAAGTCATATGGCATGACAAGACCTGTTCATGTGCGGTTACCGTGGAAATGTAATCCCTTCATCAATATAATCCAATTGGTTAAGAGATATGGATAGCATCAATCTTATTTCAACCAATTATGTTATTCACCTCTTATCTTAATTGATCTTGTTATGACTGAAAACATCTTTTCAACTCATAACTTCACCCCGGCCGAGGACTTTACATCAACTTAAGTGAGCAAAATACAAGTTAAATCTCCTACTGCCCAGGAGTGACGAATCCTCATATTGGGCATACATAACTTTCATATGACTCTCACTATACTCGTACGGCGTCATCCTGATAACTCCCTCTCAAGAGCCAACATCAATGCTCGCCAAATTATAGAAATCCTCATATAAAATTCTATGACGTACTCAAGTCAAAGGACAAAATTCACAACCGCACATTAGAGATTCACTAACGCTTGGATAGTTATCCATGTGGAATTTCTAGACGGGTCATCTAATGCTTTGTTCATCTAAAAATGCATCCATGTGTTCATTCGAATGTCCCTCTATATTCTAACTTGTGAGATAAGTTACTTTCTTCACAAGAAAGAAATGCAACACATGCTAATCTAACTACAAAACAATATCTGTATCTTGTTGTTATTTCGACTAAGGACAATTTTACAATAAGTTATCATTTACTTATGTTTCACAGTCACATACCTTGTGACTTACAAGTTATCCAAACTTACTCTACAAACTCTATTATTTAAATGATGAGTTAAACTCAATGTAATAATAGATCTGCCATAATTGAGACAATGATAATAAATGTGTTATGCTATTCAACAATTGAATTTAGAGCATAACATTGATATTCTCCCACTAGATCCAATTACTCATATATCCTATACATAATGAGTTTATATGATAATTATATTTCTGTTGGGATAGTGGTTTTACAAGTGGATCTTCGATATGTGACACTTCACATATTCAACTTTCTCAAGGTTAGTGGGCATGAATTCTATTTTTCTATAATGTTCGAATGAGATAGTAGCCCCCCTAAATACATACTCAGATCATCGATGAGACCCAGTTCCTTAGCTTGCACGATGGCTCCATTGTCGTCACAGTACTCATTACTGGAGCTCCAATTCTAGAAACACTTATAGTTCACTAATGAACTTAACGATCAAGATTGATTCACAAGCACATATGTATTTGGTCTCGATTGTATAGTTAGCGGTCTTCCTTGTTTGAACTATTTCAAACTGACAACACCACTACTATGAGTTAATTAACAATTATACTAAATATTTTCTTCATCCTTTCCTGATGAGAATCGGAAAAGTCAAACCTCGATGCACGTGCCCGTGGGACCCATGACGAGATCCAAAGTTGAAGAGGTTCAAGATTCGAGGCTAAACAATGTGAATAAATCAAGAAAAGCAAGTCGAGAATCAAGTTGGAGCCAAAAAGAGGACAAAATTGGAAACAGCCAAGTTCGGTCGACCGAAACTAATTCCGGTCGACCGAAACTCTGCAAAGGATTTTAGACCCAGCTTCAGTCACTTTCGGACGAGGAGCGGTCGACCGAAAGTCCAGTTTCGGTCGACCCAGGGATCGACCGAAATATTTTTCGGTCGACCGAAATATTTTCGGTCGACCGAAACACCTCAGTTTTCAAAAAACGGGGTTTTCTTGCAATTTCCACAAAAACGGGGTTTTCTTGTAAATACCGAAATTGCACATTTTTCCCATTTTGTACATTATATTCACATTTCTTGTTCATTTGTAAGATAACTTGGTTTGTTCATTAGAGAGCTCTTGAGAGCTAGGGCTTGAAGTCCCCCTTCTTGAGGTAAGGTTAAACCTCTTTGATCTTGTAACTTCTTGGAATTTAATCAACTTTATCTTGAGTATTATTATTCTTGTGTTGTTGTTTATTTTTCGCCACCTTGAAATTTGTTTAATTCTCTCCATTGGGCTAGGGTTAGTTTAATCCTTGAATTTTGGGTTAGATTTAAACTTGGGTTAAGGTGTTTATCCATTTATTTACCACTTTAGCTTTCTTGGGTTGGTATTAAAATTGTTGTGGGAATTTTCGGTCAACGCACCGAAGGGGTTCGCATCATTTGGTATCAGAACTTGGCTCTAATTTGGTAAACCTATCTTTACTTTCTTGTTGTTGTTCTTGTCATTGTGAAAAAAAAAAAAAAAAAAAAAACGAAAATTGAAAAAAAATTGGGGAAAATTTATATGCCCATGTGTATTGTTGATTCTATGTATTGGATAGATTGATTGTGAGTTTTTTGGGGGAATTCCATATTCATTCACTACAAAATCTACACTTTCCAAATTGTGTATTCAAAGTGTTTGATAAATTGTCCCAAAGAAAAATACTCCCTTAGTGCTTTATTGTTCAATACCCATATATTGCTCATTACTTGGGGCTATCTAATTCCTATTATTGAGATTGTGTTATCAACATTGTATCCCATATATTACTTGCTCCATACATTGGTTAATTGTTGATCATTCATTCCTTACCACAATTTGAGTTGTTGGGGTTTTTCATATATCCACATTCAAGGTCATTCAAAAATTGAGTACAAAGTGCTTGCTAAATTGCTTCATTGAAATTTACACTCTTATACTTATTTGCTCTTCATATATGCCTTGTCCAATACTTGTGGTTATTCAATCCCATAGTTGAAATTGTGATCTTAGCATCTTATCCCACATAAATATTGTTCCTTTTGAGTATAGCAAGCACATAAATTCTACTTGTTCTAAATTCCTTCTTCCTTGTTGGTGATTTCTTTAACTCTACAATAATTATACTTTGTGGTTTAGTTGATTACCTTCCTTGGAGAACTTGAGAAAGGAGATTTTGAGTGGAAAAATGCAAGAGTGGTGAGCTCAATAGAGGGTAAAAGCCTAAATTGAGTGAAACACGAGTGAAAATTATTCTTGTGAGAACACTTTCACACTTGCACACCATGTCAAATTCCAATGCTCAAACTCATGATTTGAAGTACTTGTTACAAAATCTTTCAACCACCATGGCTAGACAAATGGAGAAAAGTAGGGGTGAGTTGGAAAATTTAGGAATAAGAGGGGAGAGTACATCAAATAGGGGAGGTAAAGAAATGATGTGTAGTAGAAGAAGGGTGAGGGATAATCTTGGGGACGTAGTGTATAGGGATGGAGTTAGAAAACAAAATGGAAGTTTGAATAGGAAAATTATGAGGGATGATAATGAAGGAGAAGTTGAAGGAGATGGGAGAATGGGTAGAAGAAGAAGAAGAGAGTGGGTAGGTAGGAATGGAGTTGATGAAAATATTGATAGTGCGAGAATGCAAAATTCATCACTTCATGGAATAGGTATAAGTGGAGAAGTGGAAGAAGATTGGAGAATGGGTAGGAGACGAAGAGAATGGATAGATAGGAGTGGAAATGGGATGGATGAGAAGATTGATATTGAGCAAATGAAGACTTCATCATTCCATAGGAGGGAAGGTAGTGGAAGTAGAGAAGTAGTGAAGGAGATGAATGCTAGGCCACCATAATCTTTGGCCCATGCTAATGAGATGGAGGAACATGGGAAGGATAATTTCTACACTAGGTGCCTAGTGAATGATAGACCATGTAGTCTCATGATAGATGGGGAGATTGACACTAATTTGGTGAGTGCTAGTAGAGTTGAGAAATTTGGGTTACCGGTTAGGAAGCATCCTAGCCCTTATCTATTGCAATGGTTGAACGACTATGGGGAGGTGAGGGTAAGTGAACAAGTTCTTCTTACTTTTCACATTGGTACTTATAGTGATCAAATATTATGTGATGTGGTTCCCTTACACACTACTCACATAATTTTGGGGAGACCGTGGCAATGTGAGCGAAATGTGAATCTTGATAGGAGGAGGAACCGGTGTAGCTTCAAAATGAATGGAAAAAAGGTTGTGATCCTATCTTTGAGCTCGGAAGAAGTATGCAAAGACCAAATGAAGCTCAAGAAGGAATTCGAGGAAGAAAAGGAGAAGGAGAAGGAAAAAGAAGATGACGAAGGGGAGGATAGGAAAACAAAAGAACCTTCAATTGATAAAATTGAAGAAAATAAAAATGAGAGCAAGAGAGTTGGGGCCACGTCCCTAGAAAAAGGAGAGGCAATGAGAGTTGGAGCCATGACTCCAGAAAAAGGAGAGGTGAGAAAAGAACCGAGGGTTGAGGATTCTACCTCAGAAAAAGGTGAGGAAGTGATGAGTGCTACTAAGAAAATTGAGAGAAAAGATCACCCCGAAATGTTCTTTACTCTTGAATACTTTAACACTTCCCTCCCTAGTTTGGTTATTTCTTTGTTGCAGGAAAATGTGAGGCCAACTTATCAAGGCAACAAAGAACTCCAAAAGCATGCCTTGTGGAAGAAATTCATGGAAACATTTTCCTACAACAACGAGTACAATCGAGGTAAAGAAAATGGGATAACCAATGCAACATCGAGGAGGTATGCTCCTAAAATTTCTTTGAATGCAAGGTTATTGTGTTTTGAATACATTAGAGGGTTGAATGATCTTGATGTAGATTTGACAAGTGTGTTGTTGACTTGTGAAAATGTAACATGTGGTAAGGATCATTGCCATGATGAGTGCTTAATGTGTAAATGCAACTTTTTGCGTGTGCCCAATTGCATAAGTACCAAATCATTTTGTGAAAATGTTGCATATAGTACATTTCATGGGCATGTTGAATCCTTATTTTGTGAAAATATGCTTGACTTGCATATTTGCTCTCTAAAGGAATTTCTAGTTAGGGGAGTCCATGGGAAAGATTATTTGGGATGTCTTGATGATAAAAGGACTTCGCTTCTAACATTTCTAGATGCTCCCTCATTCCGTGTTGAACATAGTAAGAGCATGCATGTTAACTATCCGAATTTGTTAAACATTCATGAATCATGTTGTGAGCAATATTTTGATGGATTCTATGGGCATGATGATTATTTGTTTTGGAAAGTTGGATTGTTTCCTTGTAAATGTGTCATGCATGAATTGCTAGTGGGAGGAGCACATGATAGTTATTTGATGGGGCGATTTAAAATCAACGGGGTTTTAGGGGTATTATGTGATCAGTTTTATTGGCCTATTTTGAAAATTGGTGTTGAGCGTGTTTGCACTTGCAGTAAATGCCGAACTTGTAAAATGGCTAAACTTAAGTTTTTTCCCCAAGAATTCCATACATATTTACCCATCATGAGTAAACCTGGGAGTACTACTTCTATGAATTTTATAGTGGGTTTACTTGAAACAAAGAAAGAAGATGAAGCTATTTTTGTGATTGTTGGTAGAAGAATTAAAATGTCACGTTTGATTGCATGCTATGAAACCAACAAGGTCATCAACCTAGCTAATCTTTTCTTTCAGGAGGTCGTGCATTTGCACGAAGTTGGTGCTAATTTTGTGATTGTTAAATTTGCTTGCGATTTAATTGATCATCATAATAGCAAGTTTTCTCCACTTAAAATTGTTTGTGACTTTAACCTATTAACTCTGTTGAACTTTATGCACATGTTTATCGAAGAAAGAGTTGGTTTGGGTGGGTACGAGAATGCACATTTGGTTAAGCCCCTTTGCAGGAGGCTCGAGCTTCCATTTAGGGGAATTGGAATACAATGTATTTCCAATGCCAACCATGGTAGGAAGCATATTCCATTTGACCCGGGCGGCCGGATGTATTCCCATTCGTGGAAGGAGCAACCCCCCAATCAAATAAAATCCAAATTGCTACTTTGCAGTGTTGGCACATCTCAAGCTTTTGGCAACGCCTACAAGTTGATTTTGCACGGTGAGTATGAAATTTCAGTTACATTTATTGTGTCTGAATTTTCTATTTTTATTGTAGGTGCCGATTCGAGGTCGAATCTCTTTCGAGATGGAGGAGATGATGAGAATCGCGAAGGTCCAACTTCAACGCATGAACCTGTGATCCACAATGTTGCAAGATCAAAGTTCAAGGAGTTTCACGATAGTGCATTCAAGCAAGATTCGAGGTCGAATCCTTTTCAAGAGGGAGGGGATGATGAGAATCGGGAAAGTCAAACCTCGATGCACGTGCCCGTGGGACCCATGACGAGATCCAAAGTTGAAGAGGTTCAAGATTCGAGGCTAAACAATGTGAATAAATCAAGAAAAGCAAGTCGAGAATCAAGTTGGAGCCAAAAAGAGGACAAAATTGGAAACAGCCAAGTTCGGTCGATCGAAACTAATTCCGGTCGACCGAAACTCTGCAAAGGATTTTAGACCCAGCTTCAGTCACTTTCGGACGAGGAGCGGTCGACCGAAAGTCCAGTTTCGGTGGACCCAGAGATCGACCGAAACACCTCAGTTTTCAAAAAACGGGGTTTTCTTGCAATTTCCACAAAAACGGGGTTTTTCTTGTAAATACCGAAATTGCACATTTTTCCCATTTTGTACATTATATTCACATTTCTTGTTCATTTGTAAGATAACTTGGTTTGTTCATTAGAGAGCTCTTGAGAGCTAGGGCTTGAAGTCCCCCTTCTTGAGGTAAGGTTAAACCTCTTTGATCTTGTAACTTCTTGGAATTTAATCAACTTTATCTTGAGTATTATTATTCTTGTGTTGTTGTTTATTTTCCGCCACCTTGAAATTTTTTTAATTCTCTCCATTGGGCTAGGGTTAGTTTAATCCTTGAATTTTGGGTTAGATTTAAACTTGGGTTAAGGTGTTTATCCATTTATTTACCACTTTAGCTTTCTTGGGTTGGTATTAAAATTGTTGTGGGAATTTTCGGTCAACGCACCGAAGGGGTTCGCATCATTTCCCCTGACTGAAGGATGGTATCTCTATTCCCAAAAACTTTAAGTTTACAGTTCCCCTCATGACTATTGTATTCTTAGTGCTTCTCAAGTACTCAATAATACAAAATGTGTCGTACATAGTATTGCGTTTAAGAAGATCTTATTGTCAAACAATTAAGTATCTTCTCCATATCATTCTTTCTCAATATATGTTCTAAATATCATTTTGAGAAGATTAACCAAAAACTTTTAAGATAGAATCATGCATTGGATTCATTCATGCTAACTCCATTAGCATTTTATCTATGTACATGGATTGAGAAATCAAAATAACCTTCCAAATCTATCTTTATAGATTCTGGTTCCCAAAATGAAGTTCTTATTTCTCAAATCCACTATGAAGAAATTCTAAATAATTGCACTTTCATTTTAAAGGTTAGAGATTCAACTTTTGATCAATAATATGCCATCTACATATAGTATCAGAAATATTAAACACTCCCACTAACCTTTTATATACACACCTTATTCATCTGCAATTTTTTATAAAATTAAACATTTTTATTATCTTATCAAAATTAAGATTCTAGCTTCGTGAAACTTACTTTAATCAATAATAGATATCTGTAACTAGTATATTATGTTTAAATATTTAAGGATTCAAAAATCTCAAAATCACAGCATGTTGTTATGGCAAGCGGAATCCGAATTGATTCAAAGTAAATGTTTTTACAGCCTATGGGTCTTACCCATTTCAAGTGAATCAAAGAAGTTCCAAAACTTGTTTTTGTCTCGGATTCTATGGCTTCCTGGCATCACGTTTAGTCAACTTTTGACTTAGCTTCTATGTAAATATAGGCTCATTATCCTTGACGACTAATACAATATTAGCAATCAGTGATGTGTAACTCAATGGAGTATACATAATCTTAATATCTTTACATGGAGCTAATGCATTCTCAGTCGTCACCACATCCTGAGCAGCAATCACGTCCCAAGCATTGATCTATGCCTCATCCAATGCAAGCACATATTCCAGCTTATTTATTCACTTAAGTATATATATGTGTACTCATGAACTCTTTCATATTCTACTTTTACTCTCACTAATTTCTCTTGGATGAACTGTTTCTCTAAGATATTGACAAAATTTGATATAGACTTTCTTTCTTGATAGGAACGTAGAAATAATATCCAACCATCTTTTGGATATCTCATATATATATTTTGGACTAAGGCTATAGCTTATCCAAATCTGTTATACTTCTAATAAGTATTCAAGTTTTAAATCTTACGCGAGGAAGATTAGACATTTGAAATCCATATCTTATATGGACTTTCAGCAATCAATTATCATGGAACACGACCAAGTGTGTAACACAAAATGTTCATTGTACAGCTCCAAAAATAGTTTTGGAGATTTTGCGTGGCTTCATCAATGATTGCATCAATTGTAATCATTCTCAAAGGACGACGCCATTCAAGGATTGTCAGTCCAATGAACTTGCTCAGCATCAATTATATTGTTGAAGTTCAAGTAATAACTCAAATTTTAAAATTCATACAACAATAATAATAAATTAAAAATAGAATCATGTATTATCATGCATAAATCAATTTAATAAGGTCTTTTATTAAATCGATTGCTCCCACTATTTTACTGGAATTAATGACTCTCAACATTAATCTCATGAAATCCTGTTAGATTCACAGTGGGCTAGGACCCCGTTTGTTCTATGAGAACCTTGAGTGACTCAACAAACCCTAATAAAACATTTAGGTAGATACTCCTATCAATCACATCTCCACGTGACTCCTAAATCATCAAGTTAGACAACTCTTTGTCTCATACATCTTATGTATTTACTTGACTGTACCTCCAAAATCTTTTCTCCTTGAGTGACTCAACAAAACATAGATTTCAGTTAAATTCTACCCATGGTTCAGAAACATCTTATAATTCATAGTGATAAACATACCTTCTCACTCTTAGCCTTGAGTGACTCAACAACCGCATCGAGGGTGGATTCTAGTTTTTCACTATAACAATCGAAGACACTTTATATTAACCAATTAATATGAATTTACTAAATTTCTTCCAAAATTATATCCCTTTTGATTTACTTAATAAATGATGTAGTTTCAGTTAAGTCCGACCCATTGTTCAGAAGTATCTGATACTTCATATTGAGAAACATATCTACTAGCGAATAGCCTTGAGTAACTCAACAAGCTGACATCAATATCAAACTCTAGTTTTTCATTATAACAATGGAAATCATAGGACTTGTATAATTTTTTAGTGAGGGATTTGGTCTCATCATTCCTATGTATATTGATTAACATCCACCATGCAATTAATCATACATATAATAATATTGTGGATGATTACAGACAGTATCTATCTAGTCTTCTCAAGCTATGAAGAGGACTAGTTGGTCAATTTCTAAGGGACATTGCATTCGATCATCAAATGCTAAATGCAATAATCTCCATCTGCTGCTGCAACCTGTATCCTATACTAGTTGTCTTCTTGTGACCAGCTACAACTTGTATCCTTTACTAGTTGGCACGCAAGCCTTTATTAAAGGACACACACGCACGTAGACCTTGCTCTGATACCATTCTGTAACGTCCCGAGTTCTAAATACTCAAAACGCCACTTCATCGTCTCAAAAACTCAATTTCACAAAAATATTCATTTAGCGGAAAATAACTGAAATTTTAAATATTATTCCAATCATTCATAAGATTAAAATTTAAATCCTCCATAGTCGGTAAAATATAATTTTGACTTAAAATAAACAGAAATTTTAATATTTAAAATAACATTTAATTATTTCTTTTCCACTTGTATCCATCACTCGCCACCGCATCCGAAATCTGCAAAAATTGTTAATAACGGGGTGAGTATTTCTAAAAAATACTCAGTAAACTCATAATCAAATAATTCACTTAATCCATAAATTTGCACATAAACATGTAATCATGCTAACATATTTTTCTCATAACATCATAACATATCACATATTCACATAAGTGCGGAAAGTAGCCTTGTCTTGTCTTAATTCAACATGCAATTATGCATGGAAGTTATAGCGCATATAACATTTCTTCTTCATACACCATTTTCGGGAAAGCATTTACCCGTCTTACCCCTCATGGTTAATCACACGAACATAACATCATATATGATTTACATAATTTCAGATTCACATGCAAATCATAGCTAAATAAATTATTGAGTATGAGTCTACCTCAAAGCTTAACGAGTATATGTATCGAGCGGGAAAAACTTCAAGTCTCTAGTCGTCCGTTCACGTCGTCTAGCCAAAAAAAATAAAAATAAAAATAAATTTAAATTAGAAGTTTGGAATAAATTTGGGTGTTTTCACAAAATAAAATATTGGGGACTAACTTTGACATTTTTATAAGATTTAAAACTTAAAGAATTAGGACTTAAATAAAATTTTCAGAATAACATGTGGCTGACTCGGATATTTAAAAACTGCAGGGCTTAAATATCATTTGCTTAAAACTTAGGGCTGCAGATTTGAAATGCCTTTAAATCAAAGGGACTGAAATCACTAAGTTTTGGAAAATTGGGACTTAAGGGCAATTTCGCAAAAATCAAAACATTATATAAAATTTTCATTTCTCTCTCTCTCTCTCTCTTAACAACAAAGAGAGACCCAGAGACGGAAAGGGAGGGGCGAAGCCCCCTCTCTGAAATTCCAATCGCTGCAGCCGGCGATATCGCCGTCCCCGCGTGGTGTCGACCGGGTTGTTTGTGGTTAGTTGAGAGGAGTATTTTGGGGTTAGTTGTGGGCGATTTAAGGACAGAAATCGAGTTGATCGCGGCTTGGATTTGAGGGATTTCCGACGAAACTCCGGTCGAACGTGCCGGTTGTAGAGGTAAGTGCTTGGGCTTTCTTTCTTGGTTTCTGGCGTGATTTTGGTTCCATTTTTGAATGGGTAGCCACGATTTTGGATGGGAGTTGAATCTTGGGTTTGGTTTCGTCTGTGGTTGAAGTGGCAGTGGTGGTGGACTGCGTGTGGTGGTGGTTTTGGTTTGGTTTTGTAGGTTGTTACGTTTTTGGGTTGTGAAGGTGAGGTTGGTTTATGGTGTGCGTCTGGTGGTGATGAAATCAGTTGGGTCGGCTGGTAGTGAACGGTTGACTGCGAATGGTGGCTCCGTTAGTGGCGGGTAGCACTTGGTTCGACTTCGGAGATTCGGTTGAAGAAGTACCTCGGTGGATTGCAGAATTATATTGAATTGTGGAATATTTGTGGTTGTGTGGTCTATGGAAATTGAAGGGAAAAATAAAATATTACCTCAGCTTGCTGTGTGCGTGAAGGGAAGTGAAAAATGTGGATTTGGGACTGGTTATAGTGAGCAATTGGGGAGCTGAAAGATTGTAACTGAAGTTGGAAAATTAATGGTGGCATTTTTAAAGTGAGGAACGTGTCTGGCATAATTTTACTGACTCACAGGTTGCTGGAAAGGTTGAGGGAGGTGAACAAAATTTTGAAATTACTCTCTCATTGAATGACAACAATAATTTGGGCATTTGAGAACCTGATGAATTTGAATAACACTTTGAATTCACAGCCATACAAATTTAGGGAAAATAATTCAGGTATTTGGTTATGGGATTTAAAATAAAGAATTTGGATTTAAAATAAAATAATAACTTCGGACAAATTTAAAATCGCAAATCGGACTTAAAGATTTTATCGGATTAAATTTCTTTCTTAAAATTTTAAAATAATTTAATTGGTTAGGCGAACACGTTTTTTTTTTTTTTTTATCGGGTGAAGTCGTAGCGACAATTTAAATAAATTTAACTTTTATTGTTATAAAATTTTCTCGATCGCTACAATTAGGCTCATACAATACATGTGCAAAACTCAACTTACATATTCTTCTTAAGATCGACGCTTTTCTTTTCTTATATTGCTTTTCATCATATTCTTCCCAAAAAAAGGTGTAGGCACCAGTACAGAAATAGGAATACGCGTCGGTTGGAAAACGGAATACTCGTCGGTTGTAGCGGCGACGCATATGAAGCAGACGCGTAAAGTCTCGACTTTAGGCGTCGGTTGTAAACCGACGCCCAAAGTCTGTTTTGGACGTCGGTTCTACGCCTAAAGTAAAAAAAAAATAAAAAATTGACACTCATATTACATATTTTTCGATTTCAAAATAATACAATAATTATTAAAAGAATAATAATAAAATAGAAATAATAACATTTTGATGTTATTAATAGCATAGTATGGATGCCAATGCTAAAATATTTAAATTACTAATTTTTAGCAAAAAATTTTCAAATTTAGAAAGTTTTTTTTGCGGAAAACTATGTGTGTATTCTGGTGACGGCTATTCTACTTTTATATAATATTAGTAATCGCACTCGTGCGATACAAAGAATATATAATTGAAAATTATTTATTAACTAAGTTGTAAAAATATAATGCCCGATAAAAATAACACAATAAAAAAATAGTTAAAAATAAAATTATGAATTGCATTTTTTTAAACAGATAGTTTTCTTAGTTTATTTATTTATATAGAATTGATTATTTCAAAATAATATTTTTTAATGTTCATTCACAACCAAATATTATTTAAAAACTAATTTTTCATAATTGCACATGCAACTTTTTAACTATACATTCTAAAAAAAGAAAATCAATTTTCAACCACTCAATTGATTGATTTGAGTATTATTTTATTTTTTATAGTCTATATCAAACTTACTCATATTCAATGGTTTCAAATACAACGTGACATTTTATTTTTTACCAAGTATTAAAAATGGTCATGTTACACACACACACACACACACAAACTATTTTTTGTGCGTGTTAAATAAATGTATTGACCATATTTTTTTTAAAATGGAATAAGTTTGATAAAACCTTATATTTTTATTTTCTATAGAACTCAATGAATTAATTATTAAAGTCTGTACTATATATTTTATAAATTGATGTTATTTTAAATTTATAAAATTAAAAAATAGATAAATGAACAAAATGAGTAAATTTATAAAATTAATTTCAAAATTACCAAAGAGTTTATCAAAACCTAAAGTTGTAGAAATTAAAATGATTTAATTGAATTTATTTAGAAAGATTGAATATCTATTATTTCTTTTAATTTGATAAGAAAAAAGATTTGTAATTAATCATTTATGTCAAATTTAAGTTAGGTCAGAAATGATAGATATCATTTTATGACTTAAATGAGATAAATTAAAAAGATTGGATATTGGAAAAAGTAAAAAGTTCAAGTAAAACTTGTACCTTTATTGTTTGAGATAATTTTACAAATAATATATTTAGAATTTACTCTCATTTGTTAGTTTGTATTAAACTTCTCGTTAAGATTTTGAATTTGACACTCATATTGCATATTTTTTGACTTCAAAATATTGCAATAATTATCAAAAGAATAAAAATAATATACAATTTGACATTTTTATAAATTTTTTTATTTTTTACAAATCAATAAGTCATTTATTACATGTCACCTATAATTAATTTTGCATTAATTGAAGTTTCCTAATTCAATTATTATAATAATTAATAAAATTACAAAGTTTCCTACAATGGTAGGTAAAAATTGCGGGAAACTAAGTGCGAATTTATGTGACGGCTATGTTGTTATTATATATACTAGTACTAGTACTAGTATTCGCACCCGTACGATGCATGGGACAAAAAATTATAATTATTAATTATTGAATAACTAAATAAATCTATTAAAAATGTGAGAAATAGAAAAATATATATATAAATCTACTTTTTATCTGTGTCGAAAAATCTATGATTTCTTTAAAAAGTAAAAGTTGACACAAATATTAATCTAAAAATATTAAGTTCAATCAAATCTATAGCCCAAAAATGTAAGCAAACTTCTGTATTTCTTTGCTCAACAAAGTTATAATAAATTGATAACAGATTTCGAGAGGTTGTTATTGTCAAATATATCCATTCATCTTTTTTACATACTCAGTCACCAACTTCATAGATAGAAGATTTTTTCTATTTTCAAAAAAAATAATAATCATTATTCTAAACAATTGTAATTCAAAACTATAAAATTTAAAAAAATGGCAATACTCCAAATCTTCAATTATGATGTCCATGTGTTTTGCCACCATTGGATCACTCTTAATCTCATCTTTTGAAACAACCTCTCCAATAACATTCATTCAAACACACACACAAAATATAATACTTCAATAACATCCATTCAAACACACACACACAAAATTTAATAATAAAAATGAGTAAATAATAAAATAAACAAATATAAATGAAATCAGGAAATTTGTAAAAACCTATAAAATCTATATAAAGAACACAATTGAGTCTCCTCTATATCTAGTGTTACCAACATATTAGCAAAGTGACGAAGTTCAATATAAATACATGCCTTATACTTTGCGTTGTTGTGAACAACTGAGAAGTGACGATTTACGTACAATCGTCCTTCAAGCAACTAAGGTTTAAAAACTCTAATCAATCACTTCTTAACTTCTACTTGAATACAACAACTCTACGAACACACATAACAAAAAAAATTTATTCAACCCATATAAATATTAGAACTAAACATTATGAGTCCATAACAAAATTATTTTATTTTATTTTAAATTTCGAATTCATTTTTTTATTACGTATGAAACTTTATTAAAATAAACATTCATTATTTTAACTGAATTCAAAATCTGAAATAAATAAAATATTGATTATTCAATTAACATCTTACTAAAAGTATTTATAAACAAACTAAAGAGAACAAAAATTAAATAAATTAAACTACGTAAAAAAAGCAATTGAAAACATTTTTACAACTGAACATTATAGGTCCATAAAATAAAATACGTAAAAAAATAAACTAATGTAAACAGTGCTTATAAACCAAATAAGAATATAAAATGTTAAGAAATTAAAATACGTAAAAAAAATAAATTAATGTAAACAGTGCTTATAAACCAACTAAGAACATAAAATTTTAAGAAATCAAAATACGGGGAAAAAAAACTAATGTAATTATTAAAAAAATAAAAATCAATCGATCATGTTCATTATTATTTTAACTGAATTTCAAATGAAATAAAAATCATTTATTAAAAAATAACTGATACAATTATTTAAAAAAAAAAAAAAAAAGCAACATCCAATTGACCGTATGAAACAAAAACATTTTGACAAATTTAACTACTTTTAGTTTACAATCCATATAAAATATTAAAACCATTAAATGCAACTGGTACATTAATTACATGATACGCATGTCAAAGTCATTTAATAACAGAAGATAAACAATTGGATCTTAAGGAAAAAATAAAAAACAATATTAAAAAATGATAATTCTTTACACACAAAATGGATAACAAAATAGATGACAAACCCCTCACATGGAGGGGGACCCACCTACATGTGGACCCCCTCTCTGTGCGGGGTGTGTCATCCATTTTGTGATCTATTTTGTGTGTGTAGCATGATCCATTAAAAAATGTAGTGTGTTTGCGGGAAAAATTGGCTAGACTTTGTATTATAATATATATAAAAATAAAGATTAAGATTTAATATTTAATAAAATAAAATGAAGAAGACGTATATGCTTTGGAAAATAGTTTCGCTGACACATTTGGCCATTTGGGAAAAATACTATATCAGATAAGTTGGCTGTGGAATGTGGATACCACATGGGATTTTAAATTTCAAATTCTTTTATCCTCTACTATCAAGCAACTTCCTGAGCGGCAAGTTGAGAAGCATTTTTGTGGGCCCATGATTTCAATTTTTTGTACAGTGACTGTTGGGTGCATATATAATGATGAATTTTCAAAAATGTCTAATTTTATGCTAATCACAAAGGTTGTGTTCAAAGTTAATAATTTTTGCAAAAATATCAGAATTTTGGTATAATTTGACTACTTTACCCTTAATGAAGCATAATGTGTGTGTGTGTGTGTGTTTTTTGATTAGACCTTTGAGTTGTCATATTTATATACTAGTTAATATCAATTAGTTCCATTCAAACCTTAGGTAATAACCACTCTAATTATCTTAGAAAATATTTTGAACTTCTTTTACAAATTTTTTGCACATTTGGTGAGTTACATGGAAGATAATGCTTGAATAAATTTTGAGAATAAATTTACCAATAAATTGGGGAATCCATTTGGCATACAAGAAATTTTATTAGAAGGTATTATTCTCAAATTTTTGTTTCAATTGAGAACAAGATTCAGTACTTGTTTTGCATTATATTAAAAAATGGAGAAAAATACTAGATAATTAATTGAACTAATTTTTAAGATTATCAAAATATTGTTGTCAATATTATGATCATTGTGTCGTATTATTCTCAAATCATGTCACCTTTTTTTATCATTTATGTTAGTAATATGAGCTTGTTGTGTATTGAATATGTCACTATTGGTGAAAATGAAATAATTGTAAAATGGTATTTGAAGAAGATCAAATATGCTAGTGTTGAAGGAATACCGATATGTTATTATTGACATTTATAATATCGAGAATGACATTTAAAATGATGTTCTAGACAGTTTTAAAATGTCAAGATTGCGGGTAATGATCTCAAATGTTAATCATTTGAAGCGCTTTATTCTCGATAGTTTTTTTGTGTCCGCTTGTCTCGTTTTAGCTCATCATAGCATTGTTTTCGGAATCTAGGTATGACAGATATAATGAGGTTCTTTGTCTCGCACTGTGAAACTTTTCTCAACATTAATGACAATTGGAAGTAGCTTGACAATCGGACGTGAATGTCATGTGAATGTTTTCTCAACATTGACGTTATGTGAATGTTTAGGTAGGCAATGTGAAAGGGAAATAAAATCTGGACATTCATCAAATATTTCATGACATTCATTACATTTCTCGACATTTTCACATGTCATTCAGGACATTTGAGACCTGTTTTTCTAGACACTCGACATTTCAAATGTCTAGAATGACAAAATTTGTTCAGAATAGTTACTATCTACAAACAATACATCAAATACCCACGAGATTATCCTCATATTAGTCACTATTGGAATTGCAATATTTCGATCACAAAATGATATCATCATAAATTTTCAAAGCAAAAATACATAGAGGAAATGCTTTTTTAACTCTTTCTCTTGTCATCATTCTTTGCTTTCTTTCGTCCATTGCGTGTGTAAGGAGTCTTCGTTGTAGCACTTGAAATTTTTAATCGGCTGGAGCTTGGTCTAGGAGGTGGTAGATTACAAGGCTTTGTTGCATACCTATGTGAGATCGTCATCTACCAAAAAAAGTTGAAAAAAATATGATTTGAAATAATGGGTACCAAATAGGGGCTAAGATAACATGGAGGATTTTGTACCCCCCAAACCATGGAACATCCCAGTTTTTCATCTCATTCCCTTCTGACTTCCATTAACCCTATCCCCCCTTTAAATTGCAATATATCTCCATTAGTTTTTACCTTGGCTTCCTCACTCTAAACGGATATAACAAGGCAATGATAACCATTGTGGAGGGCAGCCTAAGATAAATATTATGAACAAATGTCTCCTAAATATTGTTTATATTTTTAGAAAGGTGACAAAAAGCACTAAATCAGTTATGTTACCAACTTGTTATTTTATAATCAAATGACTAAATACTGTTAACAGACAACTGTGCAATTATGCAAGAAGGAATTATGTGAGAAATGGACCAATCAAACGACTAAATGTTGATAACAAACAATTGTGCAAGTATGCAAGTAATGGAATTATGTGAGTAACGGACAATGGACAACCTGACTTCAATTTCTCATCTAACGCCCAATCAAGAGCCCTCTGAGCAGGTTCAGTCAAGGGAGGATGCTCAGGACTGAAGAAATACAAGTCAGATTTTCCAAGCAATTTCACAGTTTCTTCTCGCACCTTGAAAAGTGTGATACCATTTTCCCTTAAAAACTTTGCAGCCAAACTAGTTCACACAAAAAATACAAATCAATCACAAATAAGAGGCTCATAAAGATTTCATGACAAAGATCTCTCTTTGTATTTAAATCAAAAACCTATTTCTTTCAACTAACACCAAATTGAAAACATGCCAAATGCTAGCATTTTAACAACAGTTCAACACAACATATCCTTCAATAGTTATCTAGGGATGAATTTACAGATATAAATTGTCAATGCATAAAAATATCAAAGTAGTTTAGGAATATTAGGCATGTCTATTCCTAAATGTGCATTTCTGTAGCAATTCAATTTATTTGGTAAAGGGTCCCCATTTTGTAATTTTTATATTAAGTCAGTCTTTAGAAATGGTTGTCCAACAATGTTCATTTAGCGTAACCTGAGGAAAGAGCATTCACACAAGAATGTTCTTCACATGAACTTTATCAAACACCATCCCTGCATCATTCGTAGAATGCAACTTCGTTTACAAATCCACCAAAATGGTACTGGCAAACAAACTAGACTTTCATCCTTATTTCTCGACATTTTAAAGACCACCAACTATAACATAGGATAATGAATTTAATGGACAAGGGATTGTTTACAGTGCTACCGATTATTATAAAAGCCTGGATGTGCTAGATAGAGAAGTACTTGAGTTTCAATAGTTTCTTGATTTCAGATCTATATTGAAGGACATTTGTAGGAGAAATTTACACTAAAAAGTACCATATTCGATCCAGAAAATCAGAGAGCAGAGCTGCAACCTTGGGAAACAATCCCTACTCCACGAGATCTTTGGTGGGAGAAAGACCCACCATTGTTGTCGGGAAGTTGCATTGTGGTTCGCGTTGGTAGAAATGCTAGGCTAAGCAGACAGATTGGCCAGCGAAGTGGGTCGGAAACAGCCCAGACTAACGACGGCGAAGGCTGCTTTTCAGGGAGACGGGGAAAGATGGTTCGTCGGAGAAGGCGGTTGTGGTAGGAGATGGTGCGGGTGGCTTTCACAGAGGAAAAAAATGAGGGCTCTGTGTGAGAGACGGTGAAAATAGGCTTCCACTGAATGATTTCAATAAGGGCATTTTCGTCCAAAAATAATAAAAATAAACATCACAAAAAATTGGTACATTCTTACGATCAACAACTTAAAAGTGAACATTTTATGTAATTTCCTCATATATCATATTATATACGAAAAAAATTTCATCAATTTTCATTGTTTGGGTGCATGGCCGGGAAACATCTAAGCGGGAATACTGTGCTATTATCTTACTTTTATTTAGTAGATAGATTGATTGATGATAGACATATATCTAGTTTAATATAATTTATTACTTCGTATCAATATTCTCGAAAAATATTGATAATTGAATGAATTTCAAATTAATATCTGAGAAGAATATTGTGCTATTATTACGTTTCAATATTTCGGAGGAATATTAATCGTAAACTGTTTTATTATAAATAATTTGTTGTTACTCCTGAAGTAGTACAACACTATAATTAATATCTTAGAGTGATGTTATTTTCAATATTCTAGAAGAATATTGATTTCTTATTATTATTATTATTATTGTTATTATTATTATTTTTGAAGAATCGAAATAAATTTATTAAAGTATACCTTATTCCAACAAATTATTATTGTTATTATTTTTTGCTCTTTCAATTTTGTCATTGACAATCACTACGTTATTTTGAATTCTCAAATACATTATTAGATTTGATTCTACCACATATTAGTTATATATCTAATTTTTATATATGGAATTCACGTGCATGTTTAGTATCTTTTGCATATTGGTAAAAGATTTATCAATTTTTCTCTATATATGGAGATTCTTTTTCCTGGTGTATGTTTGGTAAGTAATATATATATATATATATATATATATTCATATCATGTTTATATGGTAATTAATATTCTTTAAGATGATTAAATATTTGTAGATGTTCATTCATAAATTCTGAATTGATAATGTATCATGTTGTTGCTTACGAAGTAGGACAAAATTAGTAGTATACTAGAAGAATATTGCTTGCTTGTCACGAGCAGTATATTACAATTTCAATATTCTAGAAGAATATTGATCCAGTGCTTCAGAAGAAGCTTAATTTAAAGTTTATTTTAAACAAATATGGTATTGGTGTTCTTGAAGAAACACAACCACGTTAGATAAATATTTCAGAAAAATATTTTATTGTCACTCGTGTAGAGCACAAATATTATTAGTTTGAAAGGTAAAACGAATCGTTAATGTCAATATTCGAGAAGAATATTATAGCATTATGAATATTTTATTTGAGTTATTTACTAAAATATTCAAGAAGAATATTATATTAATATTCTTAAAATGAAACAATTTAAATCAATATTCCAAAAGAATATTTTAATATTGTTTGAAAATAAATATTTCATTTGAATATTTCGTTTTTGCTCTTGAAGAAGAAAATTTTACTTTATTCAAGTTTAATATAATGCTGCTCCCAAAGAAGCACAATAATTATAAAAAATATTATATGCTCTTGAAGAGTATGCTATTACAATTTCAATATTCCAGAAGAATATTGACGATTACGAATGAGCTATAAAGACGTGCTTTCGAAGTAGCACATGTTTCGATGATTTTCTCGTTTGAGTTCATGTTTATCCATGAAGGAGAACATATAACTAATGTCTTAACGACATTGATAGTTTGACTACTTGAATGATATATGATTATATAATGTATAATCATTGAATTATATCTTATATTGAACCAAAAGTTCAATTTGATTTTATTATTTGGCATGTCCGGTTGGACCATTACTGGATACTCAATGAAGAACCAGAAGATTCTTCAATTCAATTATATATGATGTTTGTTCTCTTTTATGAAATTTATTGACTATCACTAGCTAAAATAGGGATTAAATTTCCTATATTTCTAAAAATAATTAGGGTCATAAATGGGGCCCCATCATCCTCCACGTTGATCATCTCAATATAATTTGTATCTAATAGATTTGATACATAAACTAGATGATTGCTTGGTATTCACAACCTGAAGTTTGCGAAATTATTGCTCAAATTTTAAATTATGAGCATAATCTTCAGATTATATAATCAAGAATGTGTCTTGATAATGCTAGTGGACATGAATCTCAACATTTTAATAAGTGTTAGTTGGGATGTCGATAAATAGTTTAACATTTTTGCTTGTTAAACGCCTACAATTAATTTAATTGAGAACAAAATACTTCCCTTTTTATTTAGGGAATTTTATTACCCATCATGTCAATATCATAGTTCTCCCTATTATATTGGCTTATGGTTAGAGCCTAATTTTTCCATCTAATCTTTTAATAGTGCAATTGATCCACCACAATGAACGGAAATGGAAAATAAAGAATGTTGAGAAAAATACATGGTTTGAACATATATCCAAATAGGTGATATTTTACAACGCCGAAAAAATGATTGTCAATTTGATTTGACAATTTTCTCAACATTAAGGGGGAAGATTAGTAGCTTAAAATCAAAACATATGCATCATATCATGTTATATATATATCTTCGCAATTAATAATACAAACCAGAAGTTCGATTGAAAATATAAACAAAAAGTTAAAGAGATAAAATGATTACAAGATGCATAAGAGATTAATAAAATCTCATGTACTAGTTACAAATGCTCTATCTTATATTGATGTATGGCACGCCTGAAGCGTAACAATATCTGATTCGAATAAAGATCCCCAAATAATTAAAAATAGAGCAAATGATTAAGATGGTCTTATTGAGTAGGCATATGCTCGTGAGTGAGTATTTATTAACATAATTAATTGTAAATCTCCAGAAGAGTTTCAAGTACTTGAAATATTGAAAATTTGAGATCTCTATAGTTATGTCTTATGGGGAAAGAAATCGAATTGAGATGATAATTGCATCGACAAAATTTATAAAGTACTTATGCAAAAGCAAATTGAGAAACTAGCCGCATCATAATATGAATGATAGCGAGGATAATAAAAGAAAATATGTCTGTAACGTCCCGAGTTCTAAATACTCGAAACGCCACTTCATCGTCTCAAACTCATTTTCAAAAAATATTCATTTAGCGGGAATAAATGAAATTTTAGATTTTTGCATAAAATATTCTTTCAAATCATTCATAGAAATAAAATCCAAATTCTCCATAGTCAGTATAAAATAAAGTTCGACTTAAGCGGACATTTTAAAATAACATTTAATTATTTCTTTGCCACTTGTGTCCATCACTCGCCACCGCTTCCGAAGTCTGCAAAAATTGTTAATAACGGGGTGAGTATTTCTAAGAAATACTCAGTAAACTCATAACCGAATAATTCACTTAATCCGTAAATTTGCACATAAACATGTAATCATGCTAACATATTTCTCTCATAACATCATAACATAACACATATTCACATAAGTGCGGAAAGTAGCCTTGTCTTGTCTTAATTCAACATGCAATTATGCATGGAAGTTATAGCGCATATAACACTTCTTCTTCTTACACCATTTTCGGGAGAGCATTTGCCCGTCTTACCCCTCATGGTTAATCACATGAACATAACATCATATATGATTTACATAATTCCAGATTCACATGCAAATCATAGCTAAATAAATTATAGAGTATGAGTCTACCTCATATCCGACGAGTGCAAAGTTGAGCGGGAAACGACTTCCATTCTTTAATTCTCCGTACGCTTCGTCTAGCCCATAATTTAGCCTTACTCTTTAGAAATTTATAGTTTAAAAATATTAATTTACAATTTGAAGACTGAAATGAATACTTTTGAAAGTTCAGGGACTGAAATGAATACTTTCCAAACTTGAGGGATTAAACTGTAAATCTTTTAAAACTTGGATTTAAAATCAAATGAATTAAATCAGTAGAGACTGAAATGATTATTTTTCAAACTTTAAGGACTGATTTGAAATAACTTTAAAACTTCAGGGACCAAAACGTAAATATTGAAAAGTCAGTACAAAATTTCAGATCTATTTTCTCTCTCTCAACTCACTCTCTCACGATCAAACTCTCTCTCTCTTTCTCACGATCAGAAGACGGAAGAAGGGTGCCGGTTGCCTTTCGCACAAAATCAGTGTCCGGCCAGTGGTTTCACCGGCGCAGCACCGGCGGCAAGGTGACGGTGATTGGCGACCAAGTCAAGGTTCAGATTGGAGAGCTTAGGTACGAGTTTATGTGCGAAAATCCGAAACAAAATCGCGGCTGCAAGGTTGCGATTTGTGAGCTTCTCCGGCGAAAATCCAAAAATAAAGGTAGGTGTGGTATATTGGTTTAATTTCCTTGGTTTTGGGTTTTTGATTCTTGGGGTTGATTCTGATTTTGGAAGTGGGATGGACGACGAGCAGTAGGCGGGTTTGGATGTGGTTCGGTGATGGATTCTTGGGTGGTGATGATGATGATGAGGATGATGTTGGGTGTTTGAAGATGACAGTGTTGCAGGTAGTTGGGCGGCTTCGAGCATGGCAGTGGTGATGCTGGGAAGTGGCTGCGTGCGGTGGTGGCGGTGAGACGGTGATGATGTTGATGATAATGAAGATGATTCAATTGCAGGCGATTTCAACTGGATGGGTTGTGGATTGAGCTTCGACAGTGGCTTGGTGTTTGAAATTCGATTTCTTATGGTGCAGTGTTAACTCTGATGATGGAGATTCTGCAGTGAGGTTTGGATTGTGATTGCAGACGGTTGGCAGTGAATTTCCGGTGGTGACGAGGCTGCCATTCAGGATTTGTGGTGATGAGTTGGGTTACGCAGTGGTGGTTTTGTCGGCAATGCATAACGTGAAGACTGATGACAGTGAGTAGGGAAATGCTTACCCAAGTGTTGCAGCGTGTAGGTAAGGGAAAAATGGAGGTATTGGTCTTGAATTATAGACTATTCTTGGAAGTTGAAAGGATTGTAACTCCTGTGATGATGATAGTGATTAAATCTCTGCAACTTCAACATAAATGGGGAGAAAATAAATTGGAGACGTTTGAGAAATCTGAAGGGATGTATTTTGGCTGGTGGTTGCAGCTTGTGGTGATTCAGTGGGGTTGCTCGAATGGTTCAGCAGTTAGGTGGTGGATTGATGATGTTGGTTATCTTTGCTGTTGAATTGGTAATGAGATGATGGTGATACCGGTGGTTGGTGGATTGATGTAGGTGAAATGGAGTAGGAAATGGGTGGTGCTGAATGGATGGAAAAAGAAAAGAAAACGTGGGGTGTTTTGAAAAATAAATGTAAAGTTAGTGGAGAATAAATGATGGGAATCTGATGGGATTTTAGGATAATTAACTAAGAATTGGACTAACTTCGATCAAGATACGTATTTAAAATAGATATATTTTGAACTGAAAAAATACATTTGAGAATAAATAAATTTTGAGATAAAAATTGAATTGCATATTTTGGAATTCAAATAATTTAATAAGGAACATTGAGATATTTTTACTGAATTTGGAATTTGAAATGATTTTGAAAATAATACTTTAAATAAATAATTAAAACAATATAATTTTAGAAATTCGGACATTTAATTCAAAAATTGAACAAACTTGATATTTCTCGACTTGGCTAGACGAATCCGTCGCGGCGTTAACTTCAAAATAATAGGTGAGATAGTAGCGACACAATTTTCTAAATATTAAAATAATTATTAATTGCGTAAAAATTCTTGGTCGCTACAATGTCAAAGAAAGTCAACATAAAAATAGTTGGCAAAAGTATGCATTCATACTAAATTAAACTTACGACAAAACCTGAAGTTTTGTGACCTGAAGTCCAAACACTTAAAAGTGTAAAGCCAGTAAAATACCTATAGGTATAGTTGTAATACACGACTTGTTGCGCAACGAATGTTTCAAAGATCTGGCATAGATGTAATATTTTATTTGCTTGATAAATGCATAATAAGGGCAAATAAATATATAATTATTGGAAATGTAAATACTGAAAGATGATTGACTCTAATTACTAGCTTCCACTCTTTGATGTAAAAATAATAGATATCAAAATGTATGATCATCAATTCGATACTTGGGAGTATTCTTTGAAGTACCAATGAGTGAAATTAAAAAGGGTAACCAATACCTCGGTACTTTGAGATTGCGGTAAAATGACTAGAGAAAATTTATTTGAAATATAAGAATTGCTACCTATCTAAAGTTTCACAGCTTAAATTTGGTGGTAGCAATTTGACAATTGCAATGTAAAACATATACGATGCCGGAAGCATACAGTATAATCCTTGAAGGATTAACTATATTTGAAATATGTAGTTCAAGTTTTTAAGAAACTTGTTTGATCAAAGTATACATATACTTTGCAAATCTGAATATTTAATATGTCTTGAATATAATCACTGAATGTGATTGTCGCATAAACTTACATTTGAAAATTCAGGTTGTTGATTTTCAAGATATAAATTCATAGTTAATTATTCATTGAAGTGAGTAAGTCACTTCCTATAGTAAAAGGTATCTACACACAAAAGACAAAACACGTTTTTTCAAAATTGGGCTGAAATGGGTAAAGCCCAAATACATGAGCTACTGACTTGGACTCTAAATAAAGGATTCCCGAGCTTCATTCAGAGACACAACTCGGCTTAAAGGAAAGGAACGCGGACAGAAAACAATGCAACTCGGCATCCTCTTTTGACTCTCAAAATCAGGCGATTAGGGCTCGAAAACTTCTCTTGGTGAAGAAGAAAATCGTTGCTCTCTCTTCCTTTAATATGTTCTTGGTAATTAGATAGATTGCAATATGTGTAATCTTTTTAAAGGAGATTTTTATTCTTGGTGAATTTGGTTGCTGATAACCGTGTATATTGCTTCGATTTTGGGAGAGTTTTTGCCTTTCTTGGTGATTGGTTTGATTTACAATAAGTGTATATCATAGTTTAGAGGAGATATTCTTGGTGAATATTTTTGACAGATTTTTGCTGAGGGATTGCTTTAGTATTATGGGGGGATTTCGAAACTTTGGTGTTGATTGTAAATTGCTATGAACATTGCTTTGTACCTAGTGGAATTGAGCGTGAATCCAAATTTAATGGACTGCTCAACGAAGGAGTAGGCGATTCTTTGAATTACCGAACCTTCGGGGTTTTCAGACCGGAAATTCTTTGTATTCTTGCATTACTTTCATTTTATTTTTCGTTATTATTCATTTTCAATCCAACACTTCCAAATTTTAGAACTGCATTAAATGCATTGATGAATATTGATTATAGAACATAGCTCGATGCAGTATGTTCAAATGATTGGAAAAATTTTATAGTTCTTCAGGTTCAAAGGAATGATTGAATTTATATTCGAAGAACAAATAATATGAGATGTGTCATTTATATATGCTTGGTGAACATATTCGATATTGCACCGATTAACAATTGAAATAATTATATGCAATATCAATATAATTGTAATGTTCCCATTAGGGGGAGCTAATATGTGCTGCACTCTTTTTTCCTTAGCCAAAGTTTTGTCCCACAGGATTTTCCTGACAAGGTTTTTAATGAGGTAGTTGTTATCAATGTCTATTGATATACTCTCCTATACGAGACTCCCGAAGAGATAAAGATATGGATGATTCAATAGAGATTGAATCAGGGGTTCAATACAGATTGAATTAAGGGGAGTAGTTGTAGTCTTTTTCTTTCGTTCATGTTTTGTCCCACTTGATTTTTTGATAAGGTTTTAACGAGGCAGCATCAAAATGTTCCAAAGTTTTCAACAAATTCATAATGTAGCTGTTTCATCCAAAAAACCACTGTCAACATCTACATTCAAGAAATCAGTTAACAATATTGGGATGCATCGACTCGACGATTTACAGTGATCAACACTAGGGGGAGTAGATGTACTCTTTTTCCTTAGTCAAGGTTTTGTCCCATTGGGTTTTCCTTGGCTATGTTTTAACGAGGCAGTGTTCATCTTAATACTCCAAGAATAACAGTACTCTTTTTCCTTCGTTTGATATTTTTGTTCCATTGAGTTTTTATCAAATAAGGTTTTAATGAGGCAGATATTTTGTAATATGTCATTCAAGGGGGAGTGTTGTAAATATTATCTTGTATTGGGGAATGACAATTGCACTCCTGTAACCCTAGACGTTATTACTTTGTATATTCCTATTCTACCCTATATATATGGGGTTTGGGTTCATAAAAAATAAAAAATTTTATTGGTGTCTCTACTTTTCTCTATTTTTCTCTCTATTTCTAACAGTTTGAAAAGAATCTTGATGAGATAAAATATCAAAGAAATAAAAATAGTAAAAAGAAAAAATTAGATTAATAAAACTTGAGCGAAAAAAAAGTATAGTTACTATACTTGATTCTAATTACTGAAAATCTCAGTGTTTAGTAATCTGAAATCTGTTCGAATCAGAAAAACAACGGATCAAGGGTCAGAAGGTCCGACCGGATCGAATCGGTTTCAATTAAAATATTAAAAATTATTCCAAAAATCACAAAATTTTCTAAAAAAAAAAGTTATTTTACAAATAAACTAATATTTACTCATTTAGAAAATAAAATTATAAACAAAACTAGTTTAAAACAACTAGGAAAAAAAAAAAAAAAAGAATATCGGGTTTGAAAATCGATCGGTTCTCGATTTTCCCGGTTGAACCGGTAAAAAACTGGGTTTTCTGATCAGTTTTTTCCCATGCAATTTTTGGGGCGGATATGACCAGTTTTCCGGTGGGTTCCCGATTTTCCGATCGAACCGGTCGATTCGTTCCGATTTTCCAAACATTGAAAAATCTTTGTATTGAGTCATAGATGTCTTGCACGTTAATGTCTAATATAAAAAATATGTTTCATGTTTTTTTGTTATTGTTGGAATGCAAAAATAGAACTACCCAAAAATTATAAATTTCTTTATTTCATAGAGAAGATCTTTTAAATATTTGCATTTATGTTATATCAAGAATATAAGATTTAGTTTTTTTTTTTTTTTTTTTTACCCAAATAGGATGATTAATTCTTAAATTTGAATTGAATCACGAATTTTTAGATTTAAATTCTAAAAACCTTATGATCCTCACAAGTCTTCTATGTCATTCTCTATAGTCAAAACTATACTGTAAGGACCTAATCAGACATATATTATCCAAACTCCAATAAAATATAATGTCTAGTTGACCACAGACCATCTAATCTATTATTAATCTATATTTTTCCACTAAAGGTAAAATACTAAACTCTCGAAATATATAAGATTACACAAGTCAATAAATTTGTAATACTTTCCTCTTACTAGCCGTATATGTATTTTATCCTCATTCAAAATTAAATAATTAGGTACGGGTATAAATGACCGTTTTGTCCTCTGATTTTTTACTAACTAAAGTACTATTTATTTCAATGGTTCTATACATGAACTAATCATAGATGTAAAAACTTAGTCGTCGCTAAACACCAAGCTCGAATTTTAACCATTCAATATAGATTTTTAAGTAGTCACTCTACCCATTTTTCAAGGTAATAGTTCTCGACACAAATTCATGTTCTTTACTTCGTTCATTCTCAAGTTTCCAACTTACCAAGATATTTGATCAATCAAATTGACCTCACCCATAAATTTGAGATATTTGGCCAATAAAATTGTATTTTTCGTCCTCAATCTTTATGAAATGCAACAAATATATCCTCAGCAAATTCTAGCATACTCCATCTTGAATCCTTCAATTATAATCAGGGGTGGACAAAATAATCAAACCAGAACCGAACCAAACCAACGGTTTGGTTCGGTTCTGCATAAAAAAATATTGGTTTGATTCTTAGAATCAAGAACCATTCGGTTTCAGTTCCGGTTCTCTTTCCAGAACCAGAACCAAGAACCAAACTAAATTTTTGTGTGTGTGTGTGTGTACACACACACACACACACACACACACACACACACACAAATTAGTGGATATTCATCTCACTAAAATATTAAAATCTAAAATTATAAATGTGAAATGTACAAAAAAATTATTTAACATACATCTTATCTCATTTCATATTAGACAAATATTTTAAATAATAAATCTATATTCTAATTCTAATTCATTTTTCTTCATTTCAATTATAGACACGCATTCACACTACTATACTTGCACTCATATAACACATTAATCGTTGCATTCCTTAGTCATCATCGACGACATTGATGTTTATTTTTTAAAATTTATGTATATATAAACCTCGGCCCAATTCTTCAATTCTCAAGAGTTAACCCAAACTCAAATTGCAAATTCCATCCCTAACTCACACGGCACCACGGTAGAATGGAACTCAGAACTTCATCGTAACCTGTAACTATAAGTCTAAATGACCTTTATGTTCGATTCTCTAAGTTTCAACGGGTCGACGAGCTTCCTTTAGGCGAATTTCTTCTTCTTCGATTTAGAATAACATGTTACTTTTCTAAATTTTTGTTTTGTTAACTAAAAGTTTCATTTTCTATTTAGTAATGATGTAGTGGATTCTAATGAAGAAGCGGATATAAATAGGTTTTAATTTACATTTATTATTTAAAAATTCAAGTAGTGGTCCCAGAACCAAACCAGACCAAACCAAAACCGAGCGGTTTGGTTCCGGTTTGGTTTCATATCTTTAAAAAAAAAAACCAACTGGTTCCATTAATAAAAAAAACCACCGGTTTATGGTTTAGTTTGGTTCTTTTAGAATCAAAACCAAACCGAACCACGTCCACCCCTAAATTATATAGTAAAATAAGCATTACCTTTATTTTGACCATAAATTGATGATTTTCCATTTAAATAATAATAAAATAAATAGTAACACATTTCTCTTTTTCAAAAGCAGCCGTGATAGTCTTCATCTTCTCGACTTGATTCAAGATTATATCCTCTTGAACCTCGTAAGTACTTCAATGGCATACATCTTCTGCTAAAATAAAATTGCAATACACTTTGTTAGTCAGATCTTCTCGAGATTCTTTGAATTTAGATAGTGTGTGTGTGTGTGTGTGTGTGTGTGTGTGTGTGTGTCCTGAAATTGCCTTTCCATCACATACCTTGTAGTACACGGTACCATTTGTGAATATGACTTGAGATCAGCTTGAAACTCCTTCTGTACATTAAATCTCAAAGCCTGATCATACTGTTCGATGAACTATTCCAAAGAATTTTTTGAATGGCCATAACCATCGTATAAGGCATACATGCTCAGTATACTATATCGTTGACATACCTACAATTGATCTCAGAGAACATGTCACCTAGTGAGCTCTTTCTCCGTACAAACTTGACAACCAATCATTTTCATGTAGATCATAGGTATCGATCATTTGGCTTCATCCATGTTCAAATTCAGCAGACCTTTGTGGATCATAAGCCAATTCATGTACATTCTAGAGTAATGATCCCTTATCAGCATGGTAGCTAAATTTTTCAGAAAACTTCTTTGTAATGTGCCATAGACACCATGTGTGCTTCATGTTCATGAAAACAATTTCAATCACGTTTTGCATTTCCCTATCTTTATCAGTTATGATTCCCATTAGAGTGGCATACTGCATCCAAGGAAGCCACATCCTAGAAATCTATAGAAAGTTACAATATCCTTATTAGATAATAAACTGAATTGAAGGAGCATCGACTACCCGTGATGGTTAACCCCTACAAAAAGGGTGTACGACGTATCATAACTATTAATCAGGTACGTGGTGTTGAATGTGACAACGTCACCAGATTCCCTGTAAGCTTTTCTGCATCTATTTTCAGCCCAAAAAAATCCTCAGTTGAGACTCGTCATCCGAATCCACACAAAAGAATAAACCTAGACAGTGTGGTTACATTTTGGAAAAAAAACTATGCTTGTATGGCCCTTGCATCTTCTTCTCCGAGCCATAATTGTCTAACCTCGTCAATGTAGTTTCAACATTCTTTCTCTACGAATGTCAGATGTTCATAACCACCTGCTTTCACAACAGCTGAGTTGAAACTTTTGTGTAACGGAATTCTAGCTACGTCATTTACTTCAAGTTTACCTTTTACCTGATCACTCAATTGTATGTTACATCGATATAACCATGATTTTGAAGGACTTGTGTTGTTATTATGCTCCAGATGGACCTTTCTAACACGCAATGTTTTTAATGCATCTACACTGGAAGCTAACTTAGTCTCACATCTCATTTGAATGGTTGGACGTAGCTTTAAGGAACTGCTTGTAACAGTCATTCTCTTGCCTTCTCGACAACAAGCAAAGACAAATGTATATCAGCAACTCATCAATGCTCTTCTTTAAAGTTCTTATTTTGACAGAGAATCCCACCAGAAATGCGTAATTTGGTAAATTAAAAAGTCTCATCAACACTCACAAATTCCATCCCAACCTTGGGCACAATATCACTGTCACCGGATATGACATTGTCATTAACCCCAACACAATTTCATAGTTCTATTGTATTTCCTTCAATGCTATCAACATCGACCACAATCTAATTATCTTCAAGGGAATCATGAATTTGAATTCCTATACACAATTACATAATAGACAACTTCGCCACAAGTAATTGCATCTAGATGTGGATTTATTTGGAATTTGTACCCATTTAAATGGACAATATAAAACACAAATTCGCTATAATCGATTTTTGAAAGGTAAAATACACAAAAATTTAGACAATCATATTCCAGAGAACATAAAGTAAGGAAAAATCACATGCATCTTCCATTGTTGGCTACGACTTAGCTCCTCGCCAATGACTTAGGTTGTGCCGAGTCAACATGTGGAGGGATAAACCATAGTCAGACTATGCACTCCAACAATGGGAAAACATATTTAATCAGTAATATGCCGCGTCTCTAGGGGCTAAGCAGACATGTGGTTGGCGTTGTGAAGACTTGAGATGGGAGAGATAAGTCTATATACGTGAGAGTGAAAACCAGGTCTGAAACCAAAGAGTGGGAGATGATTTTTCGCCCTCGAAATCCTTTAATCAAAAGATTTGGTTTCAGTCTATCGCGATAAATTGGAGCGAAAATTTCACAATATATCAGCATTTGTTCAACTGGTTGTTTGCGAAGGTTGTTCTAGTAGCATTTTCAGTTTTATTTTATAACGTCAATCATTTTTCCGTTACTATTATATTTAACTGATTCTAACTTAACACCGCAAGAATATTATTTGCAGTTAATTTCTGACTGCTAATAATGCAAAAAGAAATTATTCTTGACATATCTTGTAATTTATACTCTATTTGAGAAAAGAATTTTGTTTATAAACAAAAAATTTAATATTCTTGAGATAAAATATGTGGTTGAAAAGTCATTTTGAAAAATGTTATTGGTTAAAAAAAGTTTTGAGAAATATATTGTTTATAAAGTTGTTTATAAACAAATTACCATTCACGCTATTAGATGCAAACTTGATTGCAAGTATATCCTGTTTTTGATATGTTATGAGCTCTCAACATCCTAACAAATGAACTGATCCAAAAGGTTTGTTTTTGAAGCATAGCCAACTCTCCTACTTATAGAAGATTTATATCTTCATAATTCCAGATTTATGGCGGTAAACACAAATTTAAGAATTCTCCAAATTTCTTTTATCAAAGATATCCACACATCTTAAATGAGTTTTTAGGCCAACCCAGGAAGGTCGATGAGGGCTAGGATTCCCCAGTCATATATAGCAAGAAGGGGGACATAGAGTCGACCTCCAAGAAAGCAATAATATAGCAAATGGAAAAGTAAAGTACTGAAAGCAATAAATGAGGGAATACTACTCCCCATACAATAAAGGAAAATTGTAGATAAACTAAACTATAATCGCATGGAGGTAGTGGGTATTGTGATCCCCCTCACACACATATCTAGAACTGACCTTCAACTTCCAGAAGCCCTCCTCAATAGTTAAGGTCCAATTCAGAGCAGCCTGTGCCTGATGTTGGGATTCACAATGTTCCGATGTAGGGTCCAGATCATACTCAATCTCCAACTCGCCCACCCTACACTCAACATCCCTAACCCTCTAGAAGACATCCTCAAAATACATGTCGATTCCATAAACATTGACCTGTTTTAGCCTAAAGAACTTTTCCTACAGAGCAGTCATTCCCATAAGATGGATGGGGAGTAACCACTTATGAGATACGAAAGTTGAGAAGTCATGGTGCCTAGTCCTAATGTTGAGGAATCAAAAAGGCCTAGATCCCAAGTCATCTTCGTCATCTCAATGCAGCAGTAGAGGCGCATAATCGAAAGAAGTCTGATTCAAGTGCCTAATCAAAATTTGTTGACAGAAAGATACAGCTGCAAAATTAGTCAAAATCATGTCCAGTCTCTTCCAAACCTACCATTGGTCCAAGTATACTGCTACCTATGAACCTAACATCCTCTAAACCATAGTCAAGCATCATGTATGAGAAAATAGATGTACCTCCGTCCCTGGATTTATGGCTCATACTTTCACCATCATGGGAAATAATGTTCAAATATTCTCCAACTATCCATGGACCATCCACACTGAGATGTGGTGAATATCCTCCCACAAATCTATCATGCAGGATGTTGTACATGAAGCATAAACATAAGTCAAATAAAATGGCTGTAATAGTTTGGGATTCTCAACTCTAACTTGCAAATACTGGAGATGATCATCCAATGAAGTTACAATAATCACAGAATTCCAGAAAGCCCAAATCTTCTCGATGAGTTCCGTGTCCTAGTATCGAAACACGGTGAATGTCAAATGTAGTCAAATATTTGGTCGTGAAACCATACTAGCTAAAACTCTCACATTCAATATGATGATACTCATATGGACATGAAACGTGATGAGATATCCAATGACCGACTCCTGGTCGCCATTCGAGTAACAGGAAATACGGTGTAAAAAGCTCGTGGGTTTTTCTTTCAAGTAACCAGAATAAAACCATCCTCCTCTTTCCTCTCAACGTAGCAAACCAAATAATTAGTAGAAGATCTGTGGAAAAGTCCTTTCTAATGAAGCTCCAAATGAGCAATGTCCTCAATGTCAAACTGAGTCCCAGACTCAGAAGGAATAGAAGCCTCCACGTTATGTTGGGAAATGGAAGGAGCATTCGTATGAATAGATATAGGCAGGGACCTAGCCGAATTATATATATCCATGTGTAGAATTCCCATGTTTTCTAGAGGCCTGCTGCCTTAGAAGAATATCCACAATCAGTAGGTCAGAAAAAGCTTGTGGAGCGGTGCTGAAAGTGGGGACAGCCACTATGGGTGGTGACACGACCCCATCTCGAATCACCCTATGTGGACCCGAGACATGGCGTGCGCCGATGATGAATGCCAGCTAGATACTGGACCCATCACCAAGGCTACTGAAACTTTTCAAATTCTATAAAACTTCTTGTAATACCCCATGATTTTAAAAAAAAAATTGATAGAGTTCCCTTTAAATATTGGATATAACCTCTCTGTAACAAAATCAACAAATCCTAAAACAACCACATGTAAAATATTGGGGATCCATATCCCATCTCATCATCATATCAAAAGTCAAAAGAGCTCAGGCCTGCCCATCTAGTTCTTACTACATATCATCCATTCCACTTAGATTTGATATATCAACAGATCATTCTAATCAACTAATTACTTGACAAAACAATAACTCGAGAGTGGACCGAGTTAAATATATAAACATGGATCCCAAAAGAATGATGAAAACTAGAAACATACAACTAAATGATCTTGTAGCTCTTTGGCAGGCTTTTCAACGTCCTCTCAAAACTCAAAAGTATCCTGGTAGGGAAAATGTTACAAAAATATGAGATTTTAACTCAGTGAGTGGAGTGTTTGAAAATTAGTCAAACTTTTCTCGTTTATAATTCTTTATAAAATCACTATTTGTTTTGTAACTATAACTTTTGATTAATGTAAGAAAAGATTTTACTTATCTGAAAAGCACCTCTAGCTGAAATGAGAATTTATAAATACTGAAACCATGGCATAAATTGTGATAACAGTCTCATAATACTAAAACTTCGTTGAACTGTACTGAGAAGCTGAAATATTTTTCTATGAATAAATATATCATACTGTACTGAAAAGAATCACATCAAAGTGTATCCAATGAACAACTTTACTCAAGTACAGAGTACTCTCGATGTACAAGGTAAAGCCATTCAAATCTGATAAGCTGATAAACTGTGTCATATGCGCATAGACTGCCCCAAAGGCTAAAGCACCCTAGTACACGACCCAAAGTCTATATGTGCACAAGAGTGGGTCCCAAAGACCTCTAATAATCTGATAATATGGTCATACACTGTGGAAACGAATTCACATCAGTGCAGAGCGGGTAATATCACCTGGGTACTTTCTGATGGCTTTTCACAATAATAATTTACATGTAACAAATTATTTTATAGAATAATGTACTAAATTTATAATTTGATTAGCTTGACATTTTAAAAGAAGAAATCTAAAATCATTCTTCTAAACTCGTATTTGCGAAAAGTAGTAATTTCTGTAACTTGTCTAATTAATTGAAAACGTGAATCGTATGGAAAATTATGCCATTAAGTATTAAAATTTAACTTTAAGGAAAAATAAGTTTCTCTACTCACAGAGATTGTGACTGAAACCTAATTTGGCTGATAGGCCTGGCCGATCTCCGTGTGGCCTCCTGAAAGTTAAATTAAAACCTTGGATCAACTCCAATAATTACAAATATTTAACAAATGCCCAAAATGAAATAACATCCTATACAATAACCACAAATTTCATATGTCTCCAACATTACATCCAACCAACTTTCTCTTATGTGAAATATAGCTTCATTATAACTAATATATCCTTTATTTAACCAATACCTCAGTGGAATGCTCATAGACACCAAAACCCCTTTCCAAGAAACTAGTAATGGACTAATTCTTCAACTTAATTACATGGGTAATTTAATCTCCAAATAAACATCACCAAATTAAGCATTTAAGCATGAAATAATTTAACATAGGCTTCAATAACTTAATCTTGCCCAAATCATGAATTTAATCCACTATTATTATAAACTCTAGCATGTAACCACAATGTATTCAACCAAACTTAAATACTTAACTCAATATCTTCATGTGAACCATAAATCCATCCAAAAATCTAACATTTTACTCAAAAATCAAAACCCTAAAATCAATATCATATCTCAAATAAATGGGTATTGCCTTACCTCTTGAAGATGAAGAATACAAGTAGAAGAGAATGATGGTTGAGTGAAATCCCCCTTTTTCCTTCTTCCCTTTTTTTTTTTCCCCACCGTTTTTTTCCTTCACACTGCCGAGCTCTCTCCCTCTCACTGTAATGTGTATGTGTTTTGGTTTGTTTGAATTGTTTTGTCCCCTAATATCAAGACATTGTAAAGTTTGATGGAAATTGCATAGTTGGTCCTCCATTTATATATGTATATATACCCATAAATCCTTAACTATACATAATGAAACCTTCAACTTATAATAAAATTTAAATGATCCCCAAAAATTCCACTAATTAAAATTCTCCCCACTTGGACTAAATTGGTCAAAAATAAATGTTGACTTGATAAAATAATTATTTGACTTGTAAAATTAAAGTGGGTTGTGACAGGTGGTGTCAAGGTGAAGTATCCTTGTTGCTGAAAGGGATGAATAACTTGCTAAACAATAGCTGATGGAGCAGAATGGTGGATAACAATCTGATCAGAGAGCTAAGAGCTAACTAGTTGAACTGTAACTGGTAGAGCAGAAGACTTAGTACTGAATGGATGGGTTGTAACTGTCAAAGCTGGAGACTGAATGCTGACATGCTGGGGAGCAGTGCGAGGAAACGTTGGAGATAGAATTGTAGCAGTGGTGGGAGCAGCAAGAGTATTGACTATAGAAAGAGTCATCGCAGGTAATGAATGTTGTCCAGATAAACTAGGGCCTGAAGAACTAGGACCTGCTATCTCCTGACCGCTCTACAAACCTACATGCACTGCCTTGGTAGCTTATCGATCAATTTCCTCTTACCATTGTCCTCAGCCCTATCAGCAGGCTTTGAAGCCAGGTCAGAAGAGATAGGAACAGTAGACTAAGCTAAAGTTGCGGTATCAATAAGTAGCTGATCTGGATTAGAGGTAGGAGGGAACCCCGTCAAACAATGATCCTCTATATGCCCAAGTGTCTTCTTGATAGTTGCTAGGTTCTGTGTGTTTTTTAATTGAAGTGACAAAATCTGTATGTGTGTTGGACTGATTATTGTAAGAGAGAGTTGCATCAAGAGGAAAAGCATTACCAGAAAGTGTTGCATCTTTTATCATGTTCAACTTCTATGCATGAGAAAGTGAGGAAAGTTGTTGGCAAATGAAGTCTAGCAAATGGGAAGGAGCTCATTTCTCTCTATTGGATCTTCTTGGCAAGTATGGACCTATGGAAATAGAATGTAAAGAATTTGTAGAGGACTCGGAAGGATTTTTTGTGTTTGAAGTATCAATTACGTGTTCTATACTAACTCTTGGATCAGATAGTTGGAGAGCAGTTGGATCAGATTAGTGGAGAGGAGTTTCAAGAGGATACTCAAAGTCAGTCTCCATTTGGTGAGGATAAGGTAAAGTGAGGGGATCTGCCTAGTGGTGGTGGCGGCAATGGGCTGAGCCAAGTTGGCTTGGCCCCGAGCTCGGCTTGTCAAACAGAAAAGCAAACAACAAGCTCGTGTCAAATGAGTCGAGGCTATGCTTGGCTCATTTGACACGGAGCTTGGCCCACAAGTTCGTGGATCGTTGGCTTAGACAAGCTTTGGCTTGTTGCTCGCCCATTTGTTTTTTCCTTATTTTTAGTTGAATACTTGAATATAAATTAATTATATAATTATATAATGATATATTATATATAAATTTATAATTAGTTGTGTAATAAATTAATAAGTAATGTAGAAGTAATGAATTAATGAATTATAAGTTCAAATCTCCAATTATCTACATCTACATCTACACTATCTTAAAAGTATAGATAAGGGAGAATCTTTGACTTCACAATTTTGCCCTCACATATTTTGCTTTAAACCAACTATGCCCTCTTACATTAATTAATTAATTAAGTTAAAAAAATGAAGAGACTTATTTTGTTCATCCCATATTCAATTTTCTTAAAAGTATAGATAATTGAGAATCTTTGACTTCACAATTTTGCCCTCACATATTTTGCTTTAAACCAACTATGCCCTCTTACATTAATTAATTAATTAAGTTAAAAAAATTACGAGACTTATTTTGTGCACCCCCATATTCAATTTTTTACAATATATTAAAATTGGAATTTAGGAGAAACTTTTAATTACCAATTTTTTATTCAAGCCATTAAATATTTTATTTCATTATAATCTTTCAATTATTTATTATTAAAATATTTTTATTGTCTAACAATTCACAATGTTATAATATAATTTTACATTATTATACTTTCTCATAATATTATACTATCACATTTATTTAGTATTAAAAAAAATTATGTTTCAATTTTTGCTTATTTCTAATTTCAACAACTTAATTGTCTACTCAAATTCCTTAGTTTACACTATATATATTTATAATGTATAATCTTATAATATTAATTCAAAAGTTTAAAATTTCATTAATCCGTGAATTTAATGTCATATGTTACACATGAAAAAAAATATTGTACAAATTTAATTCAAATTTACCTCTTTTTTATCCTTTTATTATTTGGGTCATCTTCTCAATAATTTTTAGAATTTTTAATGATTTGTTGTTAGAGTTGAAGGGAGCGATTTTGTACATCCCTCATATTTTATTACAATATATAAAAAATTAGGGTTTAGGTGAAACTTCTGATTACAATTATTATTCATGCCATTAAATATTTTATTTCATTATAATCTCTCATTTATTTACAATTTACAATGTTATGAAATTTTATGTTATTATACTTTCTCATATTATTATACTCTCGCGTTTATTAAGTATTAAAAAATTATTTGTTGTTAGAGTTCTATTTCTGATTTATAAGAAAAATATCTTATAATTTTTATAACATCCTTTAATAATAATTTATTCAACATTTTCATTCATAATGGTTTCATTTCATGTGTATTCTATTTAATAATTTTAACATTAACAATATCATTCATAATATACATAAGTTGTGCAATGAACATAATAATAATAATAATAATAATAATAATAATAATAATAATAATAATAATAATAATAATAATAATAATAATAATATAGAATTCACATAAATCAGCACATAGTTTTCTGTTTATTTTTATTTTAGGTAACTTTAAATTTTATCAACTTATTTTAATAATTGGATTAGGGGGTTTAATTAATACAAAATCAATTTATATGTGACCTATAGTAAATTATTTATGGATTTGTAAAAAATAAAATATCTATAAAAGTCAAATCATAGATTATTTTTATTCTTTTGTTAATTATTGCATTATTCTATTTTGTCAATAACGCTATAAAATTGTTAGGTTTTTTGTCAATATTATCCTCAATTTTTTTCTTTTATTAGTCCGTAATATTAATCTACAATACATTTAAATATTCTGTAATAATTTTCTTTATAAGGGTTGAAGATGTGTGTTTGAAGTTATTGAAATTAAAGGGAAAAACGACTAAAATTAGTAGTAAATAAGCTTTTTCACAATTTTTGTGATCATACGAATTGCATAAAGCGTGTGTCATAGTAAACTTTTTTTCTCACATTAACTTTTCTCAATTCAAAACATGGAATTTAACAATAAATAGTTTATGAAATTTATTGAAAAATCTGCATTATTGAATTTTCCTTACAAATTTTCAATAATTAATCAAATGATATAAAAAGAAAAATATGATTTAAAGTTGAATGATTTTGTAACTTCATATTATTCAATACCTATTTTAATATTCAATAATATCTAAATTCTTACATACGTTTGCAAATTCATTGAAGAAATAATATCCTTTATTACTATACAAAACCTACAACACGTCATCGGTATTTTTTTCAAATTAATTTTCGAACACACAACTTACTATTTTTTTTTTCAAATTTACATAATTTTTTATTTTCATTTTCAGCTGAATATTAGTTCTCACATTGAAATTTATTACCTCAACAACTTTCAAAAAGTGGTATTACTTCTATGAAGATATTATTCATCACATTCATCATATACGTAAGACGTGCAACGCACGTGCTTACTACTAGTAATTAAAAAAAGACAAAAACTAGAATTTAGTAAATACATTAAAGTTTAAAAGTTTAAAATTTAAAACCCTCTTCCTTTTTTTACGGGCTTGGGACCAACTACTGGCTTGAATAATTGGATTTTCTAGTATGCGGAGTTAAAATTGTACACAAACAACTTTTTACATGTACAATTTTTGTTTTGAAATCAAAATAGTATTTATGTAGAGAAATTAAAAGTTTAAAGCTAAAAATCATTTACCTAACTGTATGCAATTTCGGCATACTTATTTTGCATGCAAAAATGAGCGTCCTGTCAATCTTTGACACACATTAACGCTTTCAAAATATCTTCTTTGAGTTGGCTCCTTACTTCTTACAAAACCCTTTTACATGCACTAAAATCAGACTTCGAAGCTACCGTGCTAACCGAAGGTGGTAGTAGATCTTTTGTTATGGCATAAACAATTGGATATCTTTGTTTGTTTGTTCGCCAAAATCCAAGTAAATAAAGTTCCAAAGAATCAGCAGACTCTACATTCTTAAGTGATTCTTGTTTAAAATAAATTTTCAATTCTTTAAGCATTACAAGTGGACGAGATTCGTTATGAAAACTAGGGGACATTCACATACTGTAAGAAGAAGTTCCTTATTTATCCCTAATTTCTTCCATTAGATCAAATAATTCTACTTTGTTGTCTTTAAGTGTAGTAGCATGTGATGGTGCAGTGTAGATGGTGTACGACTAACAATAATTTTTAATCGTGCTGCATATGATTTATACTTGCTTACTAACGTGCTTTCTAAATTATTATAAGTGATAGAGGTTTCCAAAATCAATGCTTTACTGATTTTTGAAACAAGAAGTTTTGTATCCTTTAAATTGTAACGCGGGTCCATTATACACGCTAAGAGAAATAGCATAGGTAAATCTTCCCAATATTTTTAAAATTTTATCTCCATAGTAATTATCATATCAACAAAAAATGAATCATTTCCATATTTATTAAAAGTTCTTACAATAATATAAAGACGTTCAAGAACTCTTGAACTAGTTGGGTAGTATACCCTAGATAATATATTGGTTGAATCGTAAGAACTTGTCAAAAATATTTTGAATTTAAAAACAATTTCCCAATCATCTTCTATTAATATAGATTCATTTTCATTTATAAGTGTTCTATTATTATAATACTCGGTTATTATATATTTGTAATCTTCACATGATTTAATTAATAAATATGTCGAGTTCCACATATGCCCTACATTATTGATAATTTTTTTTGGATCTTTACGATATTGTGCACATAACTCTACGAAATAATGTACTTGCTGAAATAGTTATGTAAATTAATGCATCCCTGATTCTATCCATTTGATCTTTAATATGTTTCATTCCATCTTGAACAATTAAATTTAAAATATAACATACACATCTAACACAGAATAAAAATTCACCAAATTCATGATTAAGAATTCTATATAATTTATCTACAACGGACTTATTTATACTAGCATTATCGAACGTAAATGATCAAATTTTACTTTCGCAACCATATTTTCTACCAATTTGTAGTATAGCATTAAATATGTTGGTTGCATTATGAGGAAATTCTATAATTTTAAAGACAATAATTTTTTATGCATAATCCAAAATGGATCGATGTAGTGTGCAATTGCATCTATATAATATTTTTTCTAAAGATCAGAAGTAATAGAAATAACACCACCATATTTACATAAATCGATTATTAATTGATTCTTACTTTTAAGAAAATATTCTATAGTATCAAAACAAAGAGTGTTTCTAATAATACCAACATACGTAGGTTGAAGATAACGTTTGATGTAGATAATAAAGTGTTTGTTGTCCACTATACTTTGTGGCAACTCTGCCCCCGCAACGAATTGAACCATTCTAGTTCGATTCTCTTCTTCAAAATACATCCATGTTGTAAGTATAGATGTAGAATCACTAGAGGACGAACCAAATTGAAGTTGACTTTGATTTGAGTTGACGATCCATGTTTAGTCACACACTTGTGAAAATGACGGTTGAGGTGTGTAGTATTATACCCTTTTGCCAAGCCAACTGTTTTGCACAATATTTGCACACTGCTTTGAACTCTTGATTTTTGTCAATTGTACGTCCAATTGAGATCAATTTAGAATGTTCCCAACACTTTGTAGCTTTCTTACCTTTTCCTCTGGATTTTCGCTTTCCTCTTGCGTCGGGAATATTGACCTGATCATTTTCTAAGATTTGAACATCTTCTTCAATATCATCTAAATCGATTCACTGATCACTGGCATCATCAATGTTTTCTGCAATTAAAATGTCGCTAAGACCTGCAAATTCATCGTTGAAGTGAGATTGTGGTGCTGAGTCATGCCACCCAACTCCAAGTTCACCATCGACCAATTCTTCAACAAATCTTCGTCCGGGATCCATTCTTTTGTATGTTGAAATAAAAAGAAACTTGTATAGTTTTATGAGAATTGAAATGTAGTGTAGGTGATAAGAATATTGAAAACAAAATGTGTACAATGGTTAGAATGAATTAGAAAATTGGAGATTGAAATATAAAAAAATGAGAGATTGAAATGAAATGTAAATTTACGTAATGGACATTGGAGAGACTGAAGTATAATTGTAGAGTATAGAGAGTAGAGTTGAGAGATTTTGATGAAATTGAAGTTGAACTAGAGAGTAGAGTTGAGAGATTTTGATGAAATTGAAGTTGAACTAGGTAATAGTTATAGATAGAAAATAGAAAGAAAAAAAATACGTGTTTTGACTATTGGAGACCCCAACGGTTTAATTAAAAGTTTCAATGGTCACACAACTTTGAATGTGACCATTGGAACCCCCAACAGTCACATTCAAGTTTTATTATTATCATCATCATCATCATCTTAAGAGTTGGCGATCCGAGCGGCTCGTCCGGCTCGTTACCACGAGTTGCTAGTGAAACCACTAGCTGAGCCCATGCTCGGCTCATGGTTTCATGGGTCCACTTGGCTCGTGTTTGGTTTGCCTATTTGGTGAGTCGAGCCGCCCTTCACGAGCCCAGTCAAGAGCGGCTCGATCCGTTTGCCACTTTTAGATCTGGCGGGATTTGATAAGTTGGCATAATATTAGTTATGTATGGTAATATTGTCTCATGAAAGATTACATTTATAGAAATGAAAACTTCTTGGTTTCACGATCAAGTAACTTATAACCCTTAACTCTAAAAGGATACCCTAAGAACACACACTTCCTTGTTGTTGTATCGAATTTGTACCTACTATTGACAAGAGTGGAAGCAAAAGAGTAGACATGTATTGTTTTGAACAAGAGCTCAAAATTTGTCTTGTTTTTTATGAAGTGGCGAAGGTGTTCTATTTATAAGGTAAACTGCTGTGAGAACACAATCATTCCAATATCTCATTGGAATCTCACTTTGAAATTTTTCAGCTCTAGCAACATTTAAAATATGTTGATGCTGTCTCTCTACAATAGCATTTTGTTGAGGAGTCTCCACACATGTTTTCTGATATATTATACCTCTTATTGAATAAAAAAATTTCATATCAAACTCCCCCCATTATCACTTGTGATCACCTTTATTTTATAATCAAATTGGGTTTCAATAATTGTATAAAATTGTTGTAATGCCTCTGTAGCTTCTGATTTTAATTTTAACATGTATACTCAAGTACAACGACTAAAATTATCCACAATACTAAGAAAATATGTTCGCTCAAAATAGTGTACCACAAGCGCACGGGTTGCATACAAATAATAAAGTGAACTTTTTGAGTCCGGATTGTCGATCCCACGAGGAATGTTTACTTTAGATTATACAATTTTAATTAATTTAATTCTAACAACAAAGAGAAACACACAATTAAAAGTAGGTTTTGGAAAATTCTAAATTAAATAAACTAATTTGAAAGCAAATTAAAACAAGGAAAATGAAAGATAAAATAGTTGGGATTCATGATTTCACTTAACTCTCGCTTAAGTAATTTCTCAACACATGCAAATTAATAAATTACTCATTTACAATGTTAGACCCGATTTTCCAAGTTTAGCTAATTACCTCTATCGAGTGAAATTAACCCTAATCAATTGGTTTAATCTACTATATCTCTATGTCGATTAAAACCCAATCAATTGCATTAACTCTTTGTGAAAATAGCTCAATGGATCATCTAGGGTTTAATGTATATCTCTATCCTTAACAAGAACCTAGAGTATTTGTTATTTGATCTAAAATGCACAATATCTCTCGATTATCATACACTTCACAAAACATATATTTTGTGATCAATCAAACACATGGAATAATCTCAATAACAAATACACATGAAATAAACTCAAAATTAATAAATAAATATTAAAATTACTTAAACTAAGTTAAGCTACATCAATCATCCCAACATAAAACAATTAGCTCATTGTATAAATATTGCACAAAAGTTGAGGTTTACAAAATACATCACAAAATATAGAAATCAAAGATTAAAAATACAAGATAATGAAATAAATCACTTCCCTTGATTTTTGCCCCAAAATTCCTTCACCATTGCTTTGAATCTTCACCTCACTTTTTGCTTCATAACTTCAATGGGGACTAGCAACATGTAAACAAAACTAAACTACAAAATAAAATTACAAACTAAAGCAAAAACAAATAAAAGAAAAGAAAAGAAAGAAGAAGAAAAGGGGAGAAAGATGCTAGGGTTTGAGAGTGAAAATTGTGCTCCTTTGTAAAGAGAGAAGTGGGGGTATAAATACCCCCAAAAATCTGACCTAAAAAGGTCCAAAAACGCGTCCACAATTGAGCCAAACACGCCCTTAGACAAAAATAATAAAATCAGAAATTAAAATCCGGTTGGCAAAAATTTTGCCCACGCGATCGCGTGGTTAGGCTGAAAACTCTCGGGTTGATTTTTGGCCTAATTTCGCGAACGCGACTTGGTCGAGACATGCGATCGCGTGGTTCACCTAGCAGCTCCGTCCTTCCATGATTTGCAATTGGGTCCTCCAACTTCTGGTCTTCTTCAATTTAGTCCTCGTATTTTGACTTTTATTACAACTATGCCCCTGAAATATTTGCATCTTTAGTCCTCCAACTTTCTGAAATGTTGCAATTGAGTCCCCGAACTTTTGATTTCTTTCAATTAGGTCCTTGAACATCAAAATTGCTCCTTTTTTTCGCTCAATTGCTCTCCAATCTTGTCTATTTTCTTTCCAATTAAGGTTGTACCTAATTGTATAAGATAAACACAATTTATAAGTAGAAATTCGCTCAATTTGTCAATTAAATTGTCGATTTAAAAGCAAAATAAGTGTGTAAAACACACTTATCACACCCCAAAACTTGAGCTTTTGCTCGTCTCGAGAAAAATTATCTACTAGTGCAATCAAGTAACGTGAAATATAGATCAACAATGTTAGATAACTTACAAGTTTCTCATAAGTGTAAAATTGTATAATCAATTCAAAGTATGATTCCAAACAATGCTACCAAAAAGAAGTTTAGCTTATCCGATGTTCGATCGGTGTGTGTGTGCAAAGTCACTTTCAATTGTCAATTAAGTTTTGAGAATATTGATGAGTAAAGAGGTTTCAAGTCAAAACAAACCCACCATTAGTGGTCAATTCTTTTTCTTTCCCGCTTGTGACATTCATCCCCCAATAAATATTTTTCTTTCCTCTCCCAGGATGCAATTCTAGAGGGTACTCTCAAATCACTCTTTTCTTTTTCCACTCTAGTTTGGATGTTCTTTACCGGCAATTTTGACAATCTAGAAATGCACTGACTCTCCACTAAATGAGTGCTTCGACATTCAAGTTTATACTAAGCAATTCAAACCCACTATTAATCTAAAAGCCCTTATGTAAGTACAAATGCATGATTTCTAAAAACTAAAGTGATGAATGATCACGCCTTCCCTACTCCCTTAAGCTTTCTAATTGACCCATGTAGCGAGCTTTAGGTCGGCAACTCCCCGATTGTTTTAAGATCAAAGGGTACCAGGTTTCAAAATACCCCTACGGACTTAATAACTCGAGTCAAAAAAGCTACGAAGTGAGGTAGACTTATTAAGCAAATGCAATAATGAAGTGCTTTTTTTTCAAGTGTGTGTGTGAGTACCCTACTCATTAAGCTTTCTAATTGACCCATATAGCGAGCTTAAGGCTGGTGACTCCCAAGTTTCAAGATACTCCTACGGGCTTAATTACTCGAGTCAAAAAGGCTTCGAGATAGGGCAATGCAATGCAAAAATTAAAATGGGCTTAGAACTTTAGCATACGGTCATTACTTAGCTTATAGTTGACGAAATACACTCCACACAAAATTTATTTCCAACATGCATGGAATCACCACACGTCTAGACCGTCTCCTTCACCGGGTCTATCACCCCCAAACTTGTCTTACAATAGGATCAAGAGATTTAGAGTTTTGGAAAACATTTGATAGGTTGATAAAAATTAAAATACAAGCTCACAACCTAGTTCTTCTACTCCATTAACATCTTCACCCTTCAACAATTCCTAAACTTCACCAACAATCAATCATGACTATTGTGCTCAAGATAAATATGATCTTGCATGGATAAGCATTTTGTAAAAGTAGACACAAGTAGCATATTGGTCATAAATCATGAATTAATAACAATTTTAAACATCTAAGTAATCCTGGCCGGCAAGACTATCTAACATGTTAATACATAATAAGAAATCACCCCCAAACTTGAAATGCACATTGTCCTCAATGTGTAAAATAAAATCAAAGTAAGAGGAAAGAAGTTACTAGACATCCTAAGAAGTAGTGGGGCACTCATAAGTAGTCTTGGGCATGTGAACATCTCATTGCAGGCACCAACAATCCACCCCCAAACTTGTGTTGAGGCCTCCAATCGATTGAGCACAAATTTCTCCAATGAGGCATTTCACCGAACACCTTGTGAGCATCCTATGAAAACACAAGAAAATAGTAGATAATAAGTGGTGAATGATCCAAAAATTTAAATTACATTCAACATCTCAATTCTAACTCATAAATCCAATGTAATTTGCCCATCCACACCAATATTAAATCACACTTGAAAATAAAATACAATATGCACCCAGTGATTTAAAAATGAGTTTTAAGCAAATTTTGACTCTAAAAGTTTGATATGAGTACATGCTAGAATTAAATGAGAATGCATTGGAGCTATTTCACACTACCCAACTTGAGGAAAATAAATGTAGAAGATAGAGACTTGGCCTAGCCAACTTATTTGCAAGAAAGTAAATAAAATGCAAAAAAGTAAAAATAAGGCAAGTAAATGATAGAAAATGAGTTGCCTCCCATTAAGCGCTTATTTTAAAGTCATTAGCTCGAATCTTCGCATAAATTCTTCATAGCACTCTAAATATAGCTTTTGATGCCTTCCCCATTTTACTTCTTTTGGCTTTGCCCCACTCTTCATTTGATCTAAACACTTGCATCTTTCCCCTTCCAAAGTCATGGGCCTTGCCTATTCCATCCAATTCAAACTCAACTAAATAGACTTGCACATCCTCAAGTGGCTTAATCACAAAATCAATTATTGGACAATCAATGAAGTTGAGAGAATTTGATTTGATCTCTTCCTCATTAATTGCCACTTCCTCATGTGATTCTTGTGTGATTAAATTGTCATTCTCTTCAAGCTCATCTTCTTTAGTTGATGTCTCCTCGAATTGAATGATCGATCCAAAATTTGAATCCATGGACAACGACAAGTTTTTCCTATTAATTCCCAAGAGTGGATTATACCCAGTGTTCTAAAACGCGCGCACAGTGCGCGCCTCTCGCGCGTCACTTTGGCGAAAAGCGAGAAAAAAACGTTTTTGAAAGTTTTGTTCTAAAAAGCGTGCGCGCAGGTGCCAAATTTTTTTTTTTATTATTTTTTTTCCTTTTTTTTTTTTTACTTGTTCAAGTATGGGTAAAATTTAAATCAAATATTTAGGAATTAAAAAAAGCTTTTTAACGCTTACTCCCGCTTAAGCTTCAAAAGCTTGACTCTTGTGCACCAGGCTTCGTCACGCTTCACGCTTTTTAGAACACTGATTATACCCCCACATTCGAAATCCTTCCCAATACATGGCATCTCCCATAGGCATATCATCTTCATCCAATTTGGCAAGTTCATTGTAATACTTTGCAAGTTACCTTCTCATTCAATAATGGAGGACCATCTCCCACAAGAGAGATGTCCTCATCCCAATCATCCGGTACACAATCTCCCAAGAGCATGTAACTTACATCCAATGTGTCATTTGCTTGTTTTCGGCATTTCAAATATTGTCTAAACTTAATAAGCTTCGACGTAATCAAACTATTGCCCGAAAACAAATATTGTCCATTACAATGCATCTTGTAACAAATTTCACAGCTTGAATATTCTTCAAACATGTATTCATCACCCATGTTGAGATTGTTCATTGCAAATGCTTTCCTATTTTTCCAATGTTAGAATCAAATATACATATAAAGAAAACCAAACACAAGAAAGATTAGAATAGTGGTGGTTAACCAAAGGTAACAAAATAAAACATAAAATAAAAATAATTACAAATTTTTAAAATTAAAATTAACTTAAGTAATAATTAAAGTAAAATCATTCCTCGGCAACGGCACCAAAAACTTGTTTGCTCAAAATAGTGTACCCCAAGCGCACGGGTCGCGTACAAGTAATAAAGTGGACTTTTTGAGTCCCGATTGTCGATCCCACAAGGAATGTTTACTTTAGATTATACAATTTTAATTAATCTAATTCTAACAACAAAGAGAAACACACAATTAAAAGTTGGTTTTGAAAAATTCTAAATTAAAGAAACTAATTTGAAACCAAATTAAAACAAGGAAAATGAAAGATAAAATAGTTGGGATTCATGATTTCACTTAACTCTCGATTAAGTAATTTCTCAACACATGCAAATTAATAAATTACTCATTTACAATGTTAGACCCGATTTTTCACGTTTAGCTAATTACCTCTCTCGAGTGAAATTAATCATAATCAATTGGTTTAACCTACTATATCTCTATGTCGATTAAAGTCCAATCAATTGCATTAACTCTTTGTGAAAATAGCTCAATGGATCATCTAGGGTTTAAATTATATCTCTATCCTTAATAAGAACCTAGAGCATTTGTTATTTGGTCTAAAACGCACAATATTTCTCGATTATCATACACTTCACAAAACATATATTTTGTGATCAATCAAACACATGGAATAATCTCAATAACAAACACACATGAAATAAGCTCAAAATTAATAAACAAACATTAAAATTACTTAAACTAAGTTAAGTTACATCAATCATCCCAACATAAAACAACTAGCTCATTGTATAAATATTGCACAAAAGTTGAGGTTTACAAAAATACATCACAAAATATAGAAATCAAAGATTAAAAATACAAGATAATGAAATAAATCACTTCCCTTGATTTTTGCCCCAAAATTCCTTCACCATTGCTTTGAATCTTCACCTCACTTTTTGCTTCATAACTTCAATGGGGACTAGCAACATGTAAACAAAACTAAACTACAAACTAAAGCAAAAACAAATAAAAGAAAAGAAAAGAAAGAAGAAGAAAAGGGGAGAAAGAGGCTAGGGTTTGAGAGTGAAAATTGTGCTCCTTTGTAAAGAGAGAAGTGGGGGTATAAATACCCCCAAAAATCTGACCTAAAAAGGTCCAAAAACGCATCCACAATTGAGCCAAACACGCCCTTAGACAAAAAATAATAAAATCAGAAATTAAAATCCGATTGGCAAAAATTTTGCCCACGCGATCACGTGGCTGAATGCCTCGCGATCTCGTGGTTAGGCTGAAAACTCTCGGGTTGATTTTTGGCCTGATTTCGCGAACGCGACCTGGTCGAGACACGCGATCGCGTGGTTCACCTGGCAGCTCCGTCCTTCCATGATTTGTAATTAGGTCCTCCAACTTATGGTCTTCTTCAATTTAGTCCTCAAATTTTGACTTTTATTACAACTATGCCCCTGAAATATTTGCGTCTTTAGTCCTCCAACTTTCTGAGATGTTGCAATTGAGTCCCCGAACTTTTGATTTCTTTCAATTAGGTCATTGAACATCAAAATTGCTCTTTTTTCGCTCAATTGCTCTCCAATCTTGTCCATTTTCTTTCCAATTGAGGTTGTACCTAATTGTACAAGATAAACACAATTTATAAGTAGAAATTCGCTTAATTTGTCAATTAAATTGTCGATTTAAAAGCAAAATAAGTGTGTAAAACACACTTATCAAAATATCTTGACCCATCATTACTAATTTCATTACATGTTCCCCGAATATCACAATAGATTAAGTCAAAGCATTTTTCAAATCTGTGGTGATTAGCAGGGAAAGGAGGTTTGTGTAAATTTACTAAAGGACAAATAGAGCAGGGTATAAAACTAACAAGAATTTTAGAAAAATCTTCTTTACTAACTAAACTAAACCTAGAATCAGAAAGGTGTCCAAGTCTATAATGTCATGGATTAGAATCTTTAGAATTGCTGATGACTAAAGCTGGAATGGAGTTTTGTTGGTCAAGGAAGATAAGGCTTCTACAATGGCTATAGGAGAGAATTCATTCCTCAATAGATGGTATAGGCCATCCCTCACTTCACCCATGCTTATCGTTTTCCAAGTTAAAAGGTCCTGAATGCAAAAATTTCCAGGTAAAAATAACAGACAACATTTTAAGCTTTGAGTTAATTTTCTAGCAGATATTAGATTGAATGAAAATGATGGAACACATAGAATATCATGTAGAATCAAGTCTTCAAAAACTTTTATTATTCCTACATGAGTAATATTATCAACCTCACATTTGGAAGAGCAACAGAGTATGTTGAGATTGTTTTCATGGTTGCGAAGAAAGAGGTTGAACAAACCTTGTGGTCAATAGCACCAGTGTCCAATATCCAAGGTGTATCAAGAGTGTTATATGATTTTGTGCTATAAATAGATAGGTAAAGGGAGATACCAAAGATATTTGACACATCAAATTCAGAAGATGAATTTGGAATTATAGAATGCACTTGATTAACTAAAGATGTGTAAGACTGGCTTGGTTGTGACTTGAGTAAGGTAACTAGCTGTAAATATTGCTCTTGAGTAAATGGCACTTGATTGTTGATTTTGTCCTAGTGATGAGTGCTGATTTGGTTTGATGATGCTTGTCCACCCTTTCCATAGAGCTTGTGGCATGCTGGATAGCCATGAAGTTTGAAGCATTTATCTGCAATATGGCTAGGCGTTCGGAAATAATTGCACAATGGTTTATTAGGACTAGCTTTAAAACATCTATTCAGAGAATGCCCAGACATTTTACAGAATGTGCAATAATATTTCCTTTTGAGATACAACATCCTACCCTCCTATATCTTTAAAAGCTTCCATGAAAGGCAATGAATCACTAACTGGGGTGGTGTCTAAAGAAATTTGATGAGAATCATAACAGGCTTGACAGAAAAATCTACAAATCAAGACAAACAAAACTTCAAGGGTATGTTCAAAGGACTCCAAATCAATAATGGCATGTGCAAAGAAGATTGGAGTCTTCGATGTTAATAAACAGTTTTTATTAAGGATTCAATAAAGTATAAAGGTGGATTCCTATATTTCTTCAGACTTATCAAGAATTAATTCTTGTAACGTTCATCCTGAAGACCTGAACTTATCAAATATTTGCGAGAGTATTTGTAGCGTTCAAATCAGGAACTTATCAAGGAAGTTGGACAAATCCTTGTAACGTTTCAAAAGTCTTGATTCTCTCTTCCTCATCGTTGATCCTCGCGTCGTAAAGTTTGGATCAAGATTCCTCCATCCATCCACAACCTAAGTTCGAAAATTTTCGACGTTTAATTCCGCGTATCTCGAATCTCATTATCTGGTATCAGAGCTGGACTCTGAATTCAAGTTTATTCTATCCCGGTTTAATTATTATGTTTATCATCGAGTCTGCCATAAGAATTATCCATATCTTGTTGTTGAGTTCCTTTTTTTTTAGTTTTCTTGTTCTTCGTGTTCCTCAAGCTAGTAAAAATTTTCCAATTTTTTATTCATAAAAAATTCTAACAAAATCTCAAAAGTGTTTATTTCCTTCAATTCTTATCCGAATTCAGTTATGTTTGTTTCATTATACACATAATCAAATTCCGGATTTATAAAAAAAATAAATTGAAATTCACAAATAATTCCAAAATCCATTCCTTAGTCTTGTGTCGAAAGATTTCATTCTATTCCACTTTTCCTTACAGCTCACAATGTCCAATTTTCAAGAAAAATCTTCATCTAGGAGGGCTAAAGATATAGATTGTGTGTGGAGGTTTTTGGATATTATTAAGATGAGTTTGGATAAACTAGATGAAAAAGGAGCGATCTCGAACAAGCCTTAATGATGAGAGGCAATATAGGCGTGATCGTAAACTTAGAGATGAAATTGGGGTTAAGAGGGGAGAAAAGAGAGGCTGTGGGTAAATGGCTAAAGGAGAGTGAAAAATATATCATGGTAGAGGCCAAGTTAAGAATATTGAGAAAGGAGGATGATGAGTTAGAATAGAAGTTAGAAGTACTTGAAGAAACTCTGAATTTTGTGGTAGAAAATGAAAAATTGGGTAGTGAAGAGGTGGAAAATATTGATGAGAGGCATAAGGAGAAAAATGATAGTGAGGTTGAAGTAATTGAGAAAAAAAATTGTTGTTGAAGAGAGGCATGAATTGGAAGTTGGGGTAGAAGTGCAAGTTTTGAACTTTGAAGTTGTAGATCCACATTTAAGTAGTGGAGAGGAAGTGCTTGAAAATGTTGATAAAAATGTGGAGTTAGAAGAGGTGGTTGACTGTGAGAAGAAAGAAAATGAGATGATTGAACAAGAAGTTGAAAACAATGGGGGAGGTGAAGAGAAGGGCCTCGTTGGGAAAAATGAATTGGAGATAATGAGTCATGAGTACAAAGATCCATATCTTGTACCGTTTGAAACTAACATTCCCCACCATATTTTATTTGAATCTTTCTTGTAGCTTGATAATTATATTTGGGAGCTTGAGTCACACCAACCATGGCAATTCAAGCTCGTGCTCCAATACTTTCATGTCTATCAATTGAAGGAGTACTATTGGTTGATCATATGACATGGAGGCAAAATATTTCCATTTGATCCCGGGGGCATCTGAACTCCATGAACCAAGCTATCATAGAGTCTGCACATAAAAATCATCCATATCCTTTTTTATCTTGTTTGTCGAGTCATTATTTTGTATTCTTCGCATTCTTAAGTCTTTGATTCAGAAAATGTTCAGAAAAAATTTCAAAATTGTTTTTACGTTTATTTTTTTGTCTAAATTAAGTCTCGTTTGTTTTCTCGTATTCGTAGTCGAATTTTCGGATTTATAGAAAAAATTAATTTTTTATTTATTTATTCCAGAAATTCATCAATTATTTAAAAAAAAAAATCATTTTCTTGAGTTCCCTTAAACATCTTAATACTCCTATCAACTTCTTCTTCTGTTAGATGTCTAGTCTTGATATTATTTGAATTTTTGAATCGCCACATAAAGGATGGGTTATGATCCCGGCTACTTGTTCAAAACTAGATGTTATGTAGGTCATAAGGGCTGTAGTTTGGCAATTCATGGAGAGTACTTTACTAATTTTGTTAGTAGCACCATGGTTGAAAAATCAGGATTACCCCTAATACCACACTATAAGCCTTATAGGATGACGAGATTCGAGATGCACATAATTAAACGCAGGAAATTTCCGAACATAGATTGTGGATGGATGGAGGAATTTTGACCCAAACTTCACGACGCGAGAATCGACGATGTGAAAGAGAACTAAGACTTTCGAAATACCATAAGGATCTATCCAGCTTCCTTGATAAGTTCGTGAATTGAACGCCACAAATACTCTCACCAATATTTGATAAGTTCGGGATGAACGGTACAAGAATTAATTCTTGATAAGTTCGAAGAAATATAGGAATCCACCTATATAATTTATTGAATCCTCAATAAAAACTGTTTATTAACTTCCAGGTCTCCAATCTTCTTCCCACATGCCATTATTGATTTGGAGCCCTTTGAATATGCCCTTAAAGTTTTGTTTGGCTTGATTTTGTAGATTTTTCTGTCAAGCCTGCCATGATTCTCATCGAAATTTGTCGAGTTTTTCCTCTTGTTGTATAATGGAATACACTTCATTAAGATGGGGAAGGCTTGATTAGAAGGATCTGAGCCTTGTGAGCTTTGTAGGTGTCATTTTAAACCATAAGAAATTTCATCACCCAATCTCTATCTTGGTTATTCACCAACATCTTCAACCCCCTACATGTAAAGTTAGGAATTGACTCGCAATTCATTAATTCATCCAATAGAGTTTTTAGTTTAGAGTAGTATACACTTATAGTGTCTTGGTTTTACATCAACATAGAAATACCTAGCTTTACATCATAGATCTTAGGAGCATTTTGCTAGGCAAGTCATTGTTCAAACTCCTTCCACAATTGATGAGCTGTCTCAATGTAAAGGGTGCTACTCTTGATATCAACAAACATGGCATTTTGCAACCAAGTGGTCACGATGTCATTGCAAGGAAGCTAAAGGTCCATCAATGGGGGTTTTTTTTTTACCTCAGGTGGCTCATGGATACTCCCATCCATAAATCCTATATTTTTTTATATGAAGAGATCTCTTCATTAAGCGTGCCCAAGAATTATGATTGTTGGAATCCAGCATCAATGTGACAAGCAGGGCTTAAGAACTATCATTGGAGCTAATAAATTATGGGCCGTTTGGTTTAGACGAATTAGTAGTGTTTGTTTTTTGATTTGTATCTGAATTTGTAGGAGGAAAAATATTAGAGTTTTGACTGACATTTGTGTTATCAAAATCAGTCTGGCTCTGATATCATATAAGAAAACCAAAAGAAAGCAAAAACAACAATGAAGCAAAAATAGCAGAATAATGTTGAGAATAAACTATCTTTGTAGCTTCATTGAACGAATTTTGTACATGTTCACTCAAGACATAGTGTATGAATTGTATCGCAAGTGTACAGATCATGACAAGTAATATAATGGACAAAAGAGACAAGATTATCGTACCCACGAGGATTGAAATTAATTACCGAAATATGTTAGCTCAAAATTTTATTTGAACAATCGAATTATGGTTTTTAATTTAAACTAAAATAAAAATTATTCTAAATGCAATATAAAAGGAAACATGAAGGACAAAATAGGTTTTTCTAAAGTGATTGTAAAAGTGTTGGGATTCACGATTTCACCATAACCAATTATATTAACTTCATATTGAAGTTTTATTTCTATAAATAAATGCAATCAATCGAATTCACGAATATATATTAAAATTTATCTCTCGAGTTTAAATCAATTCTACCTAAGTCAACCATATATCTCTATGGAGGGTAAGAATTACTCCTTAGCCTGATGTATAAACATAAGAATTCAAATATAGACTGAAATAATAATAAAAGTGTATATCTACCTTTTATTCAATTACCAGATTTTATTATATAATCTAGATTATTAACTCTCCTCTCAGATTATAAAAACAACCAATGAAACCTATGAAATAGTGATCAATTAATTCAAAGCATTAAATATAAAAATAAAATCAATACATAGCAATTAAATGCAAAACTTGAAGTTTGAAATCAATATAATTAAATTAGGCTACGTCGTTCATCCAAACAATAAGTTCAGTTACACATCACAAAGAAGTATGAAAAGCAATAAAGATATGAATACATGGTTGAGTTTATGAAGTTAAATGAATGAGAAAAGAATTCTTGCACCAAGAATATATTTCTCATTGTAAAGCTTCAAGCTTCCCCTAGTATTCTTCCTTTGGTTCTTCCTTGCTTGGCAAATTAATCTCGAGAATTTGTGTGCGTTGAAAGAGAAGAAAAGCTCTCAAAAACTCTACTTTCGTGTCTCTCGTCACCTCCTTTGGACTAGTATGAATTAGGTATCATAATGTTGAAGAATCCACGTTAAACAAGGAAACAAATTTGTCACACGGACCACAGTGGGATCGCGTGGTTTATTATCTGGTGATCGTATGGTTGAAGCATTTTGGTTACTGTTGATTTCATGTTGCATCGAGCGATTGCTTGGTTCTCAAACTGGCGATCATGTGGTATTACCGTTCCATGTAATTTTCAATTTTCTGATCAGTTTAAGTTGGTCATCATTCTTTATTTGCATGACAAGTCCTCAAGTTTCGATTTGATCAATTTAGTACCCCACATTTCTGATTTTCTTCAATTGCTCTTCTTTTATCTTTCAACCTCTTCAATTAAGCATTTGATCTTTGATTTCTTCCATTGTAGAACTCATTGCTTCAAAATATGACCTCATTAACTTCCAAGTTATTCAATTAAGCTCCATTTGTCATATTTTTGCCTTGTATTTTCCCCAACTATTTCATTCTCTAGACTTCAGAATAAAAACTGAAATAATAACAAATAACAACAACAAAATAGGTAGAATTTATTTTTGAACTACAATATAATATCCTATTTTTGACATATAAATAAGTGTATAAAATACACTTATCAATACACAAGGATCCTACTATTATACAGATGAGCTACAAAAAAATTTGTTAATAATGAAACAAAGAAATATTCTCCTCAACTGTATGATGAAACCGTAAAATAGAAAAGTGGTGGAAAATATAGATTATTCTATTGACATTCCTTCATGTAACCTCCTGTGTATTGGCGGCGTGATTTGATCTCAGATATCCGCACATATGAGGATATATTGGTCCTTCAAGCCTTAGCTAGTCCTGACTGCCTTGTTGGTTTGAATCATAAATTTACTTCTCCTTCTCATATTCCAACAATTTTTGGGCGCTACTATTATTAAGTATAAAAGAATTAGGATTTCGTTGGTGGGGAAAATTGGGGATCGAATTAGAATTAGGGACTTGAGATGGAGCTTGCTGATATTGTGGTTAATAAAAAATGGGGGTGTGGTGAAAGAGATGTTGCTGAGTAGGTTGCAATAGCATCAATGTTGAATGGGAATAGAGAAATGGCTATGTTGCGTGTTTATCTACCGCAAGTGTACAGATCGCACAAATAATAAAGATGACAGTGAGTTAGTGTGTCATTCCCATGAAGATTGAGTTAATTAATTATTTTAAATCACTAACCTTAACCGAAACTAGAGAATTATCAATTTGATTTTTAAGTAAAATCAAACTAGCAATTAAAATCACTATCAATTAAAATAAAACTAAAGCAAGACAAACAATGTTGAAAAGATTTTATGAATGAGAAAATATGTTAGAATCTAGAATCCACTTTTATTTCCATCTTTCATAGCTTGATTTAAATGTCCAACAACAATTCATGTGATTTAAAAATTAATGTTCCTAAATTGTTTAAAGTCCTCTTTCAAACGGTGAATTAAAACATATCCCTAAGTATGATTTGCCTATATTTCTACGGTGAATGCAAATAAATAGGAAAGCATTAATGATTCATGAGCAATTAAAGATTACATAAAGTATAGAGGTATATTTATATCCTCAATCGCTGATCAAATAATTGTAGAAACGTGAATATTGAAATTAATTGCTCAAACTCATAAATTGTATTAAACCAATATCAAAACATGAAATCCAGTAATTAAAAGTTTCACCAAGATCCACAAATAAAACTAGCCTAGAAAAATAATTGAAGATAAATAACAAGAAGTTTTCATGGGATTTATCACTCAATGTAGAAATCTATCTTCTTGTTGGAGAAATCTTTGATTTCGCCTCTGTGCCTCTTGAATCAATGAAGAATATGTGTCAAATTGTGTAGAATAATGTGTCAAGAGGTTTTATATATTGATAAGAGGTCCATTTATTTTGTGTATTGCATCTTATATATCTAGGCAAATGAAGAATCTAGTGAATTAGGAAAGAAATATTAAAATCCAGATTTTCAGGAAAAAATCTTGGCCTAGACGATCACCACACGATCGCGTGTAAGACGTGATTCAGATTCTACCTATGTAACATGAAGCCGCATGATCGCGCCTAGGTGGATCTCCATGATCGTGTGGTTGATGAAGTTGCAATCGTGTGAAAAGACGTAATTCAGAACTCGCTCGGTTCAACCATTGGTCTTCAATTTTCCATCTTTTGAAACTTTAATTAGGTCCATCCTCTTTAATTGCGCTCTAGTCCTTGTATTCTAGTCTAGTCAATTGAGCCCTTACACTTTTGAATTTCTTCATTAAGTCCTTACCCTCTTGATTTCTTCGATAAACCCCTTGAACTTATGAATCCTTCCAATTTAGCTTTAATTCTGATTCCTGGTTAACTTCATCAACTTCCAATTTGTATAAATTCAGCCTAAATTACCATCTGATTGACCTTTATTTTCCTCGAATATTCAATTATCTCAACTTTGGGATAAAAATTGAAATAATAACAAAATTAGTAGAATTTATTCTTAAACAACATATAATATCCTAATTTTAGCATCTAAATAAGTATATAAAATACATTTATCAGCCTCCTTACTACTGAAATGTAAGGAACTGCTATTGCCTTGAAAAGGGGTTGAGAGAGAGAGAGAGAGAGAAGTGCAAGCAAAGCTAGAAGACGACGTCAATGATTAGAGCCGTACTTGTGACTTTGTAGATTTGAAACAAATAGTAGTTTTTCGAGATATAGGCCCTGAGCTAAATGGGGGTTCGGGGGCAACGCCCCCGAAAATTTTTTTTTTAAGGAAAAAACTGAAAATAAAGATTAAATTCATATTCACATAAAACAAACTATACAAATTCACCATAAAATTGCAAAAAAATAAAAAGTTCAAAAGTATTAATTAATATAAAACGATCAACAAAATATTATATTCCATATACCTTAAAGTTTTATATTCAAACAAATCTCAATTTTATGGACCTGGGCTGGAAAAAAAAAAAAGGGGCCCAAAAATAATATGGGCCCTGAAACCATGGCCTCACTTGCCTCTAGGCAGGTCCGGCCATGTCAATGATGATGTAAAAGGCACAATAAAAATCTATAGTGTATGAACGATGATTTTCCTTATTCTCTTTTAATATAGAAAGAAACGACGACATTACAATATTTTATTAGATCATTTATTTGAAAAGTCAACAATTTCTACTGGTTGAGATTTTTGTCCACTATTTTTACTTTTCATAATAATAGATTAACAAAATATCGTTCCTCATATACGAATTGGATCACTAGACTAAATTTGTTTTAAGTTTTTTATTGCCACATTTCGTCACCCAAACAACAATTAATCTGTGTGACATACCAATATACTATTCCATAAACATCTTAAAAGTGCTAAAGAAGCATGTACTTCAACATTTTAATCTAAATATATTGTTACTTTCATTTTCAGGGTACCACACAACAATTACCTGAATCATCAATTATAATGGTCCTCATTTTTGGGAAAAAAGGAGTTTTGTTATAGTGATTTTTAGGAGAATGTATGGTTAAAAAGTAAATTTTTTGTAATCTACATGTAAAATTATTTTATGAAAGAATGTATAACTGAAATTGAATTTTGAAAAATACTGGGGTTCAAACAAGGGCAACGTGGGTGCCAATTATGTAAATTTTTTTAGTTTGGGATAATAGGTGACGAAATGTGACAAAATGGCGTAATGTAAGACTACATAAAAGTTTAGGGACCTACTTGGAATAAATTAATATTTTGAAGACCAATTGCCAATTGGATTCTATTTTTTCTAGAAAGAAAAAAAAAATGGATAACCTCAAAGTCCTCAACAACCAACAATAATTCTGTCTGTAGTGGAGACCAACACTGATTATTTTACCCGTTCCTCTCCAATTCGATTCATCATCATCCATTAACATGAACGGAGATTCCTGAATAATGGCTGCCGAAAGCAATGTAAAAATACCCAGAATCAAGCTCGGCTCACAGGGATTGGAAGTGTCCGTGCAAGGACTCGGATGCATGGGCATGACGCCACTTTTCGGCCAGCCGAAGCCCGAGCCCGATATGATCAAGCTCATTCACTATGCAGTCAACTCCGGCATCACCTTCCTTGATACATCCGACATCTATGGGCCGCAAACCAATGAAATTCTCCTCGGGAAGGTAGGTACTCTTCAACCTATTTCGTTTCCCCCAACAAACACGCAACTTTAATTACAGTTAGAATTTCTCAATTCTGTATATTTCTATTAAATATATAGGAAAAGGAAAAGGAAAAGGTGTATAATTTTAGTTGCAGAAATAGAATGTGTTGTGTTGTATTTTATGCTTTAATTGTTGTATTTTATGTATATTGTTTAATTTAAGTTCATCGAAAAAAAAAAATGTTCATCGAATTGACACCTTTAATTGGGTTTTATTATTATTATTATTATTATTATTATTATTATTATTATTATTATCTTTTACTAGTATTGCTATTGGGTAAACAGCACAAAAGATCCCAACCTCTGGATTGCGAAAATAATCCTGAACATTTAGATTTTAGCATTATACCCTCAGAATCACCAAACGTTGCGCAAATAGTCCCTCCCGTCAAATTCCATTAGTTCTCACCACTAAAAACGTGTAAATAGCACAAATGGTCCATAACCTTTGAGTTTCTTGCGATAATTGTCCTTTACATATTAAGGTCATATTTGGTGTATTTAGTTTGTAACTTACAAACGTTTGACGTATTTAGTTCCTAATATATTAAACTCCTGTTTGAGATCAGTTATTTCAAATAATGTGGTTTGTAATTATAATTTTTTTAAAAAATTTGTGATTAAAAACTAAGAGTTTTTTTGGATTATGTATAAAATATTTTATTGATAGATTGTGGTAGAAAACAAGTTTTAAAAAAATAAAGTTTATTCTAGATTTCTAAAGTACACAGTAAAATATTTAACAAAAATTAAATGCATTAACATTTCAACCTAAAAAAAAAAAAAAAAAAATCACAGAACATAAACTAACAAATACATTGGACATCATTTTAGGAATTTAATAACAAATATGTTTTTATTAGTTCTACTTTCGATTTTGAGAATCAGTCGATTTGAAAAGTGAGTTTGGAGAATTTGTGATTAAAAAGAAAGGATTATTTTTAAATTTATGTGTAAATTATTTTATTTTATTAATAGAATGTGTTGAAGAAAATAAGTTTTGAAAAAAAAAAAATTCATTAAGTTTTTTACTATGAATTTTTGTTAAATATTTAACTGTGCACTTTAAAAATCCAGAATAAACTTTCTTTTTTTAAAACCCGTTTTCAACCACATATTCTATCAATAAAATAATTTACACATAAATCCAAAAAAAATTCTTAGTATTTAATTACAAATTCTTCAAAAATTATAATTACAAACCACATTATTTGAAATATGGTCTCAAACAGGGGCTTAATATGTTAAGAACTAAATATGCTAAACGTTTTTAGGTTAAGAATTATATACACCAAACGTGAGCTTTGGTATATTAGGGACTATTATCTCAAAAAACTCAAAGGTTAGAGACCATTTATGCTATTTACACGTTTTAATAGTGGAACTAACAGAATCTAACGATATGGACCATTTGCGCAACGTTTGGTGATTCTGAGGATATAAATGTCAAAATCTAAACGTTGGAGACTAATTTCGCAAGAAGTTCAAAGGTTGGGGGACCATTTGTGCTGTTTACCCTATTGCTATTTAAACACTTTATTGATTGTCGTTTTATTTAGGGTTTTTTTTTTTTTGATATATAGTTTATAAAATTGGGGATCTCTTCTATTTTTTAGTATAATTGGAATTCAACGGATTGAGGTGTTATTTTCTCTAGTGAATCACCTGTGCGATGCACGGGAAAAAACATCTGTATAAAAATAATCCTATGCGAAATTAAACGAATACTGAGACAAAATTAATAACAATCATAAATAAGAGATGAGATCATAATTTATTTTTAGGGTTTAAAATCAAAGCAAGCTTAAGAATAGCATAGTCACACATTAATAATCAAACTAAGCTTAATAGTAGCACATTAAGACATAAATAGCCAAATTAGCCCCAGTTTGGTCTAGGAAATCTAAGACAATTTTTCCTCCAAACTCATTTTGAACCACACATTTTTATGAGACCCATCACTTTCACACATTTCAGCCTCATTTCAACCACACATTCTTCCAAGTATTCAATTTTTTTCCGAAACATCCTACAACAAACAGGCTCTTAATAGGAATAAGCATTAATTTCATGCCAAAACAAATGACAACAATAGTTCAAAGTATTAAATTAAACAATTTATATATTCATTAAGATTAATTTCATATTTCCACTTAGATAGATTGGATGAAATAAACTATACAACATTAATTATAAAAACAAAAATGAACTACAAAAAACAAATAGTGGAAACCAATACAACATATAAATTAATATGTCTATCATAATGAAATTAATACTTATTTTCAAGCCAACACAACATCAGAAGTAGTTTCAGGTTATTAAATTAAACTATTTAAATATTTACTAAGCTGGATGTCATAATTCCACCTAGATATATTAGGTGAAATGAATTATAACATTCATTATAAGAACAAAAAAAATAAAATACCAAAAAACAAATAGTGGAAACTTATACAACATTTATCATAATTAAATACATTATTAGATAACATAAGTTGGTAGTTTAACTTCAAGGAGAGAATGCCGAATGCCTAGAATCAGTACGTAAAAATGAGAAGTAAATGCCAAATGCCTAGAATCAGTACCTAAAAATGAGAAGTAATTGCACAATGAGTGAAGTCTGAAAACAAATAGATTTTAAACTAAAAAACAGTGTAAGAAATAAACCTGCAACACCGATATGTTTTTCCAAAGATCTAGCGATAACAGTAGTGTTAACCAATGTTGAATTTGCAATGGTTGGAATGCACCTCCCACTTCTCAAGCCAACACAACATCAGAAGTAGTTTCAGGTTATTAAATTAAACTATTTAAATATTTACTAAGCTGGATGTCATAATTCCACCTAGATATATTAGGTGAAATGAATTATAACATTCATTATAAGAAAAAAAAAAATAAAATACCAAAAAACAAATAGTGGAAACTTATACAACATTTATCATAGTTAAATACATTATTAGATAACATAAGTTGGTAGTTTAACTTCAAGGAGAGAATGCCGAATGCCTAGAATCAGTACGTAAAAATGAGAAGTAAATGCCAAATGCCTAGAATCAGTACCTAAAAATGAGAAGTAATTGCACAATGAGTGAAGTCTGAAAACAAATAGATTTTAAACTAAAAAACAGTGTAAGAAATAAACCTGCAACACCGATATGTTTTTCCAAAGATCTAGCGATAACAGTAGTGTTAACCAATGTTGAATTTGCAATGGTTGGAATGCACCTCCCACTTCTCGACTTAGTCCCCAATACATTCTTCATGGTAGCCGGTGGGCGTAATATGCTAGAACCATCTACTTGTGGCTTCCTATGAACACTAGGGAAACTCGAAGCATCTCCTGAAATATTTTTAAGTTAGAATAATTAAATATTAACATAAACAGCAGCTTGTAGAAGAAGAAGAAGAAAAAAAAGATAATCAGAAAATTATAACAAATTACCATTTTTACAACCTCATTCACAATTGCAAACAATTGTGGAATGATAGGAGCTTGACTTTCGCTTAAAGTTAATAATTCAGTATCATGCTCATTCATATTATCTAAAGTTTTTTAAAAAAATAAAAATAAATCAACATCACAAAAAGCATAAATCTATCATACACAAAAACCTATTTGAACTAAAAAATAGTATTAGGAATAAACCTGCACCATCGCTATTTGCAAATACCCCCCAATAAAATTAATGTTGTCTAGTGTATAGCCGGCAATGTTGAGGCTGCATGTCTCAATCATTGCCTTGATCTACAATAAATACTTCACAGAAGTTGTTAGAAACACCAACTCCTTGAAGCCTTTGAACTTTGGGCAAACTCGAAGTTGATCATGTATTTTTTAAAAATTATGAAATCAAAATAGAACATAAGCAACAGTATGTAGATAGAAAACTAAAAAAAAAAAAAAAAAATGCAAACTCGAAGTTGATCATGTATTTTTTAAAAATTATGAAATCAAAATAGAACATAAGCAACAGTATGTAGATAGAAAACTAAAAAAAAAAAAAAAAAAATTAATAAAATCTCTAGCTAACCATCAGATTACCATTCGTTATATCACTAAGTGGCCCAGCAACAAATTGAGGAATGATAATATGTTCTTGATTTTCTTTTAAAACCGAGGATGGAGTATCGTTGGCATACATTCCACCTGTGGGAGGAAGAAAACTATCTAGATAACGAAAGAACATCACGGTTAAAAGTATTGAAATACTAACTCCGAAGAAGCATATTAAAACTATCTTTTAATAAAAGTGCAAGTGTTCACTTTCCCAAATCCTATCTCCATATAAACTCACGTAAATTTACAAAATTGTTTGAATACTGTTCTCGTGAAACACTTAGTAATATAAGTTTGCATAAATATAATCTTAAACGTAGTTTCTAATTGAACAACATGCAAATATTTTCTGTATTTTGTCATACATGATTTCTTGGCCGGTTGTGGCATGTGTCTCTTTGATGGTATAGTTTGATGTACACCTTTTCTCTTTTCCCTCTGATTCTCGTTTTTACTCATTCTAAATGTGGTGCATTTTACTCTTGCTATTAGTATTTCTTGAGATGTTTTGATAAAAACTTAGAAGTCAGGTAGGATATTTAATGGACACAATAGTATGGGCGATATGAAAAATGACTATGAGTAGACTAATAGCTGATTTTGTTTGAGAATCGGAATACGATAGGCCAACATTTGAAGATGAGCAGTCACTATTCGTGTAACCCCAAAAATTGTGAACCACGAAAGACTGGAACTATAGTTAATAGGTCCTAATAAAATTATAGAAAACGTGCACAATATTGTATTCAAGAAACAACAAACTTTAAATAGGATATGAGTAGACTAATAGCTGGTTTTGTTCGAGAATCGGAATACAATGGGCCAACATTTGAAGATAAGCAGTCACTATTCGTGTAACCCCAAAAATTGTGAACCACGGAAGGCTAGAACTGTAGTTAATAGGTCCTAATAAAAATTATGGAAAACATGGACAACATTGTATTCAAGAAACATCAAACTTTAAATATGATATAGAGTTCATCTCGAAAATGTAAACCATTAAAAAAACGAAAATCAGTAATTACATGCTATTTGATTTTGCAATTAAATTCCAAATCATCATAATACTTTAAAAATATTCTTTAAAAAATCATTTATTTAATTTCATTGTTATTCAGAGTTAGATAGTTTTTTAGTTCCTTGTAAAAAAATCAAAAACTATTGACACGATGTGAAAGACTTCGTTTAAGAAAACATTTATATATGATGCTAAAGTGATCTGAATGGTATATAGTTTATATCAAAAATGAAAAAAATCATTAAAGAAAAGAAAATCAATAATTATATGCTATTTAATTTTGCAATTAAATTCCAAATCACCATAATATTTATAATAATTGTGGCAAAAAACAAAGAGTTAGTGTCTTGGGAAACATGACTGAAACCACATATATAGTTAACAAATAATAAACAACTGTACTGAAAAAAGGGCCAAGAGAAAAAATTAAAAAAAGGATGAAAAGTGGTTTGTTAAAGTTGATTATTTGAACCTAAAACGGCTATGAAAAAATAAATAAAAAATCAGTTTCAGCATAAAAAAATAATCTATAGTAGAAAACAAAGAGTCCATGTCTCCTCGTAAACATGAGATTGTGGTTTTAAAGTAGTTTATTAGGTGGGGGATATGAGCAGTATGAACATGATAAATATTGAAGGCCCCAAAATTTGGGGGGAAAAAAATCTGCACACAGCATGTGAGTTTTGGCGGGAAACTGTGTTGTTAACTACCATTGACTCAGCTACTTTAGATATTAATATAGATATAGATATATAGTCATATGGCCATATATATTTTAATTTCCTCTCTCTTTTCTTGGGACTATGGGAAATGCTATCAAAGTAACTTTCTTTTGCTGGAGAAGCAAAAACTTATTCAAGCATTATTTACACTCTAATTATTTAGTACTTCCTCGACAGTAGTCTTGAACCTTACATGGGATTATCTATTTAGTGTCTTTCACTTGGGTTTCCCACGTTTAACGTGTAAATGTTTTTGGAATGTTTATCTACTGTTTGTCTCAAATGGTTGCTTTATATAGGCTTTGAAGGATGGAATGAGGGAGAAAGTGGAGTTAGCTACAAAATTTGGGGTTAGACTTGCTGATGGGAAGAATGACATATGTGGCGACCCAGCCTATGTGCGGGCTGCATGCGAGGCCAGCTTGAAGCGGCTTGATGTTGATTGCATTGATCTTTATTACCAACATCGCATTGATACGCGCGTGCCCATCGAAGTCACAGTTAACCCTCTATTCTCTTTTATTTGTCTTTATATCTCTCATAATTTAGTTTTACAAAGTGTGAGCATGAGTAGTTCTTGTTGTCTATATGTAATAGGCTTTCAACATGCATGCCAATGAGCTGAGCCAAAAGATGAGTTGTTGGAAATTGGTTCGATTTCTTAATAAATTTGAAATCGAGCTTAAGCTTCATGTGATTTCTTAGTGACCCTCTATTGACCAAGCATTTATCTAGCTGATTATAAGTTGAAATTTGGTTGTATATGTTTACTCTTTATTGTTTTACTGAAACAAGCTTGGGTTAATCTTGACAAATTGGTGAGCTCTTGAATTATAGAAGTCTGTCTTCTTAACTACTGTGTTGTTCTCAATCAGCTTTGACCAACCACTCAAGTAGGTTGTGCTATCTCTAAGTTCTAACCGTAATTCAACCTTAGAGACAAAGCTTGAAGTGATAGTTTAATGGCTTCATCAATCATGCTATGTAATTGGAGTTGAAAGAACGTACTTTTGAACAAGTTAGCACAATATCATATTATAATGTAAATTCGAGCATTCACTACAATGTCAGTATAGTCAATGTAGAAAGGAAGCTTCACACAACTATTTCAGAATAATAAGAGCGAGGACAAAACTATACTCACTGCTCTTTCCTCTGTTATTTCCGCTACATCGTTAAGTGAAATCAACAAGATTTGTGAATCTACTTAGAAGCTTAATAAATATTAGTGTAATAGAACAATGATGGGGGCACGAACCCTGAAAACGTTTGCAGTCTGATGACAGGATTGTGTTTGGGTTTGTGGCTTTGTCTATATCTTGTTCAAGGATATACGAGACTGAGATTCAATACTAGACTTGGTGAATGAAGTGGGGTGAGAATATTGAGAATCGACCGATAAATGAGGTGAGGTGCATGTCTCATAGGATGAGAATGGAGGTATTTGTCAATTTTTAATAGCTAACTTTAACTTAACCTTCCTCTAATGACTCGTGTATATGAAACGAGCTCTGGTTTGATCTCACGTTTCAAACCTTTTATAAATCTATAAAATGGCATGGAATCTTCACGAATGGCACTACAGTAGAGTAGTTACTACAGCCAACATACCCTGCTAAAGTTTGCATATTTGGTTATATATGGATGTCACCCTTTTATTCTTAGAAGACTTGATTCTGCATGTTTCTTTCTTAAGCCCCTCATTACTTCGGATCTCTCTTTTTGCAAGATGGGAGAACTAAAGAAACTTGTGGAAGAAGGTAAAGTAAAATATATTGGTCTATCAGAGGCCTCACCTTCTACAATCAGAAGGGCACATGCTGTTCATCCAATTACAGCAGTGCAGTTGGAGTGGTCTTTGTGGACAAGAGATGTTGAGGCAGAAATAATCCCCACTTGCAGGTTTGATGATTATTGTAATGATTTTTATATTTCGAGCCAGTAAGAAATATAGAGTTCCAACTCTATACATCCTTGGTACAATTGTTTAGGGAACTTGGCATTGGAATAGTAGCATACAGTCCTCTTGGACGGGGATTCTTCTCCTCCGGTCCAAAAGTGGTCGAAACTTTCTCTGAAGTGGACTTTCGAAAGGTTGGTTTACTTTATTCTTCTATCCCTTCTGAGCTTCCAATCCAAGTACTCAAATATGAATTATTTTGTGTAACCATTTGTGCACACCATCACCATTTTCTGGTTTATGATACGGATAATATCTAAGAATCTTTGGAATTATGAATATAAGTTATGCCCTCACTTGAAATGCACGCTTTTGAACATATAATTATTCAAGAGCATGTTTGAGTAAGCTTCAAAAAGATGAACAGCTACCTTTAGTAACTTTTTGTTTCAAACATGTTTGGATATAGTATATAAATTGCTTTTGAGTTATTTATTTTTTAAACTTTTACCCTTGTGTCAAAATAAATTACTTATTTTCAACTTTAAAAAAAATAAAATAAAAATTATTTTAACACATATTTATTAAGTAAACTTTTTAAGCTTAACCAGACATGCTGGCAGCAATACATTCAGGTTACAGTTACCAAAACCATCTAAGTAATTCTTTTTATCCCTTGATTCTAAAATAGGAAAACAAATAATTAAAAAATAAAATTTAACCTAAAAATATGCAAAAACCCTAATTTTCGTCTGTATAATTGACTTGCTATTTTGAAGCATCAAATGATGGAATTTGGCCATAAAATTAGTCGGCTCAAGGGCTTTAGCCCATGAGTTTTGCTCAGTGGCCCAATTCTACTCGAAAAATACATATTATGCATCTAATTCCGACTTTCAAGAGAAGAGTCCTCTATTTCAGAATAATATGATGAGATCATCCTTGAAGAGAATTGGAAAACTTGATCTTCTGAAAACAGGTGGTGTACCAAAATTATGTTACCTTAATTTTGTATTTCCATAAGACCTGTTGAGTTGAGCATCCAAATAAACAGTTAGATGAAATTCAGTCAGCATTAATCCCTCATTTCAATGGTAAAGCTGTACAAAATGAAGTCATAGTCTTAAAATTTGTCACTTTACATAGTACTAATGCCTTCGCTACAAGTTTTTTCCCTTGGAGCATGCACGTTATTAGGTTGACGATGAGCCTTGTTTGGAGGCCAAATCGTCCTGCTTTTAAAATGTGTAGTTGTGCAGTCTTAATTATCGATATTGACGCTGCTACATATGATCAAACCCTTTTTACTCTTATGGTGAAAGATGTGCTTTACATCTTGCAGTGTCTACCAAGATTCCAGCCCGAGAATCTGGAGCATAATAAGAGCTTATTCGAGAGGGTCAAGGATATCGCAACTAGAAAGGGATGCAGCCCTTCACAGCTTGCTTTGGCCTGGGTACATCATCAAGGAAATGATGTGTGTCCGATACCTGGTACCACGAAACTTGTGAATCTTATTGAGAACATGGGAGCGTTGTCTGTAAAACTGACAGAAGAAGACATGGCCGAACTTGAATCTATTGCTTCAGCCGATGCTGTGAAGGGAGATCGATATGGACCTGAAATCCCTACATGGAAAGATTCTGACACTCCCCCTTTGTCAACCTGGAAAGCAGCTGCATAAAGACTATCTATCTATGTCATCATAATACCTATGTGATCAGTTTGTGCCTGCCCTTTTTGCTGTTGATGTGAGGACATCGAAATAATACTGGCATAGCAAGCAGTTTCCATTGCTAGAAATTGCTGTTCCCTTGTATATCATAACCTTTTTTTCTCAATAATCAAAAAAGGACGGACCTCACATTTCTATTTTCTGTGGTATATATTCGATATGTAACTAAGCTGCAGATAACAATCTAGGATTTGTGTCGGGGAATTGGCTGGAGAAATTATGCCCCAATTTTATATTTCACGTGCTATCAATTTGAAAACAATTCATATAGCTCCCTTAGTCTAGTCCTTTTTGTAAGCTTCAATCCAACAAAGAACCGAAACCGAAGGAGTGTTCACGAAGAAGGCAGCCCATGAAGGAGAAGCAGAAAACAAAGTGTGTCACAAAGAATGCACGGCAGAGGCCTAATACTAGAAAACCCACGTAGGAAGATGTTTTGAATACATAGCCGATCTCTATTATTTATAGACTTAAAAATCTCAGAGTCCACCCACATTAAAGGAACGGACGAAGCTTATCAAAAAAGAAGAGATAAAGAAAATTTATCTTGATTTGAAAAATCAACCGAGAATAACAAATAGATAATGATAGAGTTGTTCGGTTTTATCTCTTTTCCAACAATATCTCTAAGGCGGGTATTGAGCACCAATCCCAATTGGATTGACTCCTTCAAAATACCCGACCAAACGGATATTGAGCACCAATCTCAATTGGGTGGACTTCCTCAAAATACTCGACCAAATAGATTACAAATAATTGTGGTGTGGATTAAACTATTCTTCAATATTGGTTTATAAAAGCCTGAAGTTAAAACAGAACTTGATTTTTCATCATCGCCAAAAGGGGTTAATTTGTTAACACACAATTACCTAACAAACCTCCACCTTGTTACCAAACTAACCTGTAAGGTAACCAAGAAAAAATAATAATACAAAGAATCTTACATACATATACCAATATTTAAAAGACTAAGACAACTCCTAAATTTTACTAAATGAAGCACCTTACTGCCCATGTCTGGGGGGGTTGTATTCTGAAAAAACTTTCTCAGGTTTTACCAGTTCTTGAGAAACCATGTCTCTAATAAAGTGTAATCTAACATCAATATGTTTAGTACGTTCATGAAAGACGAGATTTTTACACAGATGAATAGCAGATTGACTATCAAAATATATTGACACATTACCATCAAAAACACATAGTTCATTTAATAGACCTTTAAACCACGAAGACTCTTTAAAGGCTTCAATAGCAGCAATATATTTGGATTCAGTAGTGGACAATGCAACAACATGCTGGAGTTGTGATTTCCAACTAACACATAAATTACACAAAGTAAACACATAAGAAGAAGTTGATTTCCTATTATCTCTATCACCAGCATAATTAGCATCATTAAATCCTTTCAATTTTAATCATTTAGTACTAAACTTATATATTAATCCAACATCACAAGTTTCTTTCAAATTTCTAAACAACCATTTTAAAACTTCCCAATGATTGGGACCAGAATTAGATATGTACCTGCTAAGTGTACTAATAGCAAAAGTTAAGTCAGGTCTAGTACATGCTATTAAATACATCATAGATCCAAGAGTGCGGAATTTTCTTCATATATTCCTCTTCTTCTTCATTAGCAGGTGATTGTTCTTTTGATGAGACAAAATGATTGGCTAAAGGCAATGTAACAGGTTTACAATCAATCATGCCAAATTTTTTCAAAATTTTCATAATATATGGAGTCTGATGCAAAAATTAAATTAAATTTGACCTATATCTTTCAATTTCCATGCCTAAAATTCATTTAGCATTACCTAGGTCTTTCATGTCAAATTCATCACCCAACGTGGTTTTTATTTCATTCGAGAACTTTAAGTTAGGGCCAACAAGCAAGCATTCCCCTGTTGATAATACAAGCAATGATCAAATTCACTCATTCTAAAACCAATGATTTGCACAGAAGAATCAAAATGTTTGTATAATTGTCTGGGATATTGTTTTAAATCATAAAGAGGGCGTTTAAGGAAACACACATTATTAAGTTTTAGTTTATTTTCAAAACCTTTTCGTTGATCCATAAAAATCTCTTCATCAAGTTTACCATGCAAAAAAACAGTTTTAACATCAAGTTGTTCAAGTTCCCAATCAAAATGCACACTAATGCAAGCATAGTCCTAATAGTGGTATACTTAACAACTGGAGAAAAGACTTCATTATATTCTACAATTTCCTTTTGTGTGTAACCTTTAGCCATGAGTCTAACCTTAAACCTTAAAGGTTCTCCCTTAGTATTTCCCTCCTTAACTCTAAAAACCCATTTGCACCCAACAATAGACTTGTTTTTAGGTCTTGGGACTAACTCCCATGTTTGATTTTTATCAAAGGAATTCATCTCTTCTTTTATCGCTTTCACCCAATCCTTAGCTTGTTTACTCTCTAAAGCTTCTTCAAAAGTATTTGGCTCCCTATCAACTAATTATTGATAACTAGCATAAGCTAACTCAAAATCAGATTCTAACCTTTGAGGCACCCTATGTGTTCTTCTAACTCGGTTTCTAGCTAACTGATAATCAGATAAAGAGTTTTATTCTTCTTGATGTTCCTCTACAACCTCATCTCTCCCAACATTTTCATCCTGATTATTTTCTACCTCAAGATTTTGATGCTCCACCTCAATTAGAGTAGTGGGGATCTTAACACTCACATCCTCTAAATCCTCTTTGGATTCGTCACTACTGTTTTCTTGCCCTTTTATTCTCATAGTGTCACTCTCTAATTTTAGACAGGGCATCTCAGTTTCATTAAATGTAACATCACGACTTACGATGATTTTAACTCCAATTTAACTTCTATCCGAAAGCATATATCCCTTAACTCCTTCAGGATACCCTAAGAAAACACATTTCCTAACTCTAGGTTCTAGTTTTACCCTCATTTTGATGAGAGAAAGCAGCACAGCCAAAAGTTTTCAACAAAGTATAGTAATAACATTTACCATACCATTTTTCATGAGTATCACCATTTAATGCACTTGAAGGTGTCAAATTAATCAGATAACACGCAGTAACAATAGCTTCAACCCAAAAATATTTAGGAATACTAGAATTCAACATCATACATCTAACCTTATCAAGTATAAGACGATTCATACGTTCAACAACCCCATTTTGTTGAGACGTATATGAAACAGTTTTATGTCTGGTAATTCCACTTTCCATGCACATATCATCAAAATCATTATTACAAAATTCAAGGTTATTATCAGTTCTTAGATGTTTTATCTTCTTGCCAGATTAATTTTCAACTTGCAATTTCCAAATTTTAAATTTTTTAAAAGTCTCAGTTTTATCTTTCAACAGATAAACCCACACTTTTTGAGAAAAATCATCAATTATGGATAAAAAATATCTATTACCACCCATCGTATGACGAGTGGCTGGCCCCCACAAATCAGAATGAATATATTCTAAAACTCTTGTAGTTTTATGCACAACAGTTGAGAAAGATAACTTATGATGTTTACCAAGCACACAGTGATCACATAATGACATTTCGATACATAATCTTTTCCAAACATACCTTTATCATTAAGCAATTTAAAGTCCTTTAATGATTACATGAGCTAATCTATTGTGCCACTTGTGTGTTTCATTAGTGTTGGCAGAATTAATAGATGAATTAATCACTTCAGCAATTGTCACATAAATATCATTTCTTCTAATATTTTTACACATGACTATGACACCCTTAATCATTTTTAACAAGCCGTTTCCAATTTTACAAGAAAAATCCTCTGATTCTAAAGCTTCTACAGAAATAAGATTCTTAGCCATTTTAAGAATATATCTAACTCCACATAATTTAAGAACATAGCCAGTATCAGATTTTAAAGTGATATCACCAATCCCAACAATTTTATAAGCATGGTTATTACAAATAATAGCATGATCACTTTCAGATTCTTGCATATTTTCAAACCAGTTTTTATGAGATAAAACATGAAATGATGCACCAGAATCAAGTATCCATTCATTCAAATGATTTCACAGTCAGATTCACTTCAATAGGTTCAGAATTCAATAACACATATATTTCACAAATTCATTATCAGGTGAAGTAACAACATTTGTCTCATCACGTAATTTTTATTTTTGCTTATTTCTCTCAATATAACAATCTTTAATAAGATATCCAAGTTTACAACACCCATAGCATTTTCTACCTTTTGCTTTACCTTTTGATCTAGATGAACTTCTACCTTTCTTTTTGCTACTCGAAGCATATCCATTTTGGTTATCATATGTCCTAGACTGAGACCTACATCTCATCATATGGACCTCACCACCTTTTCTTTCAATTTTCTCAGTTTTTAACTCCAAATCTTTACTCCTTAAAGATTCTAGGACAATTTCAGTAGTTAAAGTCTCTCTCTTGTATTTAATGGCACTCTTAACCTCTTTGTAAATATCAGGAATAGCATTTTTTAGCAAAATAACAGCTTTATATTCTTCAGAAACTTTTTCACCACAGTCATAGATAGTGATATCTTGCACGAGTTTATTGAAGATATCCAAATTGTCATCTATATCTTTTGAATGATCAATTTTAAAACTGAAAAAACTTTCAAGCAGAAAAAAGTTTATCGTGAGTAGACTTTGACATAAAGTTCCTCCAATTTTTCCCGAAGTTCTTTAGTGGATTCCAATTTACCAACTTCTCATAAAACAACATCAGACAAATGTAAAATTAGAGAAGTGTATGCCAAATCATCTAAGTCATTTTTCTTTTCATCAGTCAAATTAGAAGGAAAAGTGTCATCAATAGCTTTTGAAACTTTTTGTTGAACAAGAATACCCTTCATCTTTTGTTACCAGATTGAGAAATCTCCCTTACCGTTAAAGACCCCCAACTCAAAACGATGTGTAGATTTGGGCCCAAAAACAAGACCAAAGGCTCTGATAACAATTTAAGCTTAAATCCAACAAAGAACCGAAACTGAAGGAGTGTTCACAAAGAAGGCAGTCCACGAAGGAGAAGCAGAAAACAGAGAGTGTCACAAAGAATGCATGACAGAGGCTTAATACTAGAAAACCCAGGTCATATTGTTGGACTGTTTGATGAAACACAAACTAATCTTTGAATTGTCATATTTGGATAGTTTGACAGTTGATCCATGGTTAATGAGTTGTGTTATTACATATTGTTTTTTTTTGACTACCTCGATATTTGTGCGTCAATTTCGATGGTGTCACCAATTTATTCTTTGGGTATGGACTACGTTTCATGTAGTGCTTGCACTTATAGGAGAATAGAAAGCAGTTACTGTCGAAATTAAAGTATGAAATAAAGACAATAATAGGAACAATTAGCACAACTCGCAAATCACAAATAAATGTCGAATGGTTAGGACCCCTACCTTACTTTAGAATTGGAGCAATAATAGAATTAGATCATAGTCACGCCACTCGAATAGTTTAGTTATTGATGTTATTTATTTTTGCAACGAACCAAAAGTGAGGTCGATAGAGAGGACAAAAAATATTTTCATCATTTTATAAACAAATTATCTATCCTTCAAAAAAAAAACCATAATTAATCTCTAACGGGGACAAATGCCGTCGCTGTTGATGAGGTCGATAGAGATGACAAATGTCATCTCTATGGATCAGTTCAATAGCGAGGACATTTGTCGTCGCTATTGATCAGTTCAACAGCGAGGACATTGTCGTCGCTATTGATCAATTCAACAGAGAGGACATTGTCATCTCTATCGACTTAGTCAACAAAGACGACTTTTGTCGTCGCTATTTTGAAGCTCTATAGCTACGACAATTGTCGTCTCTGTAGGGATATCAAGAGCGAGGAGAGATTTGTCGTCGTAATAGTGCAACAGGCATGAACCTACTGCAAGGACTTTTAGTAACGACTTTGTCCTCGCAATAGGCTAATTGTGACGACTTTTCCAGTTTCAACGACGACATTTGTCGTCGCTATAAGCCTTTTTTCTTGTAGTGGAATCACAAGTGTTCTACAATATGATATAAACAGATTTCAAGCACGAACCATACCGATTTTATGGCTGGTGCAAGGTTTTGAACTTTTTCTCTAATGAGTTTTATAAACCAAGTTTATGAAAGTTCATAAGTTCAATCACATAGTAGTGTCATTTTTAATGACACCGTTACTAATCTTCTTGATAAATATTGTATATGAATTTACTTGGTGATACTCCTTTTTTTTTTTTTTTGGTACACCTAATCTTTATGTTTTAAAAAGCCCTTTCATGAAAGCAACTAGTTATTATCTCCATAGAGTATTTCAAATAGGTGTAGGGAATGACTTAGGGTGTGTTTGATTGCTCATATTTTGCATGGAAAATGTCTAATAAAAAAAATATTTTTTAGGTACAAGCAAATGAAGCATGTTTTATTCAATTTCCTTCCAAATATTTTCTCCAGCTTTATGTGAGAAAATAAAAGATATATTTTCCTTTTCCTTTTTCATGTTTCATCAAACATCCCTTTACTATATTTGTTTGTGGACGGGCCAAAGAGATTCGTCTCAAAAACATTCTCCACTCAATTTCATTATCATTAGGTAGGAGATATAGTCGAGTGGTTCAAGACGTTAGACTCGATATCACCTCTATCTCTTTCATCGATTAACAAAAAATCATACAAACTCAAACAACATTAGCTATTAGGTTACAATCAAAACAACGGGAAATTAATAGAACGTGATAAGACTTCGTTAGGTTACCACATTGTGAAGAATACTCCCATTTTTTATTTTTTTTTTCACTTTTTCATCTTAAAATAAATTGTAAGTCTTGTATCAAGAAAGCTTCTCCATAAATAGGCCATACACCCTAGTGATACTTATACCCAGCATCTTCCGTCCCTCTTTTTTAATATTGGAGATAAAATCATTTTCGAACTGAAGTGATTAAAAAAAGGACTAATTTATTTATTTGAATTTTGTCTTCAACAGGTACAGACAACAAGAGCGATCCAAACGACATGGGGTCTCTTTACTCGGTTGCATGAGACCCCATTTTCTTTGCTCACTGTTCGAGTTTGATTATCGCAAGTACACGATATCGTTAACAAATAATAGAGTTGATTTTTGAGTTCGAATTGTCGATCACACAAGAACTATTTATTTGTTATCGATGAATTTGACTCTAAATAATTCTTAGACAAAAACAAAAACAAAAACTAACTAAAAAAATAAAATAAAATTGCAAACGATTTCAAAAAGACAATAAATTGTGAGTTTAATGAAATAAACAATTCTAATAACTAAGAAATAGAAAATTAAATTAAAAGCATCTAAATTAAAGGTCTGTTAGGTGGCGCCCAAGGAGGGGATTTGAATTATTTTGTTGATTTATTTGTATTTTCTAGGTAAAATGTGTGGTTAAAAATTGGAGAGAGAATATGTGTGGATGTGGTTAAAAAGTGGTATAAAAAATTGTGTAAATTAAATTTTGTATCCAATTTAAATTAATTGGGGCCGCCAAACGGATCCTAAACTATAAAAGCGAGAAATTGAAGGATGAGTTTTTTTAACAATAAAGAACTATAGGGACTAATGATTTCGAAATAACATTCTAACTTAATTTCGCATCTCAAGTTATTTTCTAAAATTGTATTTGATCGAATTCAAACATAAATCTAATTTATCTCTCTCGATGTCAAATTAAGCATATTTAACTAAGTCAATCGTGTATCTCTACAAAAGGTCAGAGTTCTCCTTAGTTAAAAACATAAAATCTCATACGAAAAACAAATTTATATTTGTATTTTTTTGTTGAAATTACAAAATTTTATTACGTGATCTAATTGTTAACACACTTCTCGAATTATGAAAACAATCATTAACTTATGAATTGATGATCAAGTAACTCAAGAATTAAAAGTAGTAATAAAATCAATAAATGAAAATGAAGTACCGACTTGATAATCAAAATTAAACTATAAACATTAAATCTACATCGTCAATTCCAATTATTAAAATTAGCTACTCGTGTCCTTGGAAAAAATAAACAATAAATAATATAAATATCACCCAAGATTTGGAGAGTTTGAAGAATTGTCACCACCTCATCGTTTTTTATTTCTCACAGCCGTGAATATTTAATCTGCACAGACTCTCTCCAACTAGCCTAGCAGCTGTATGGTTTTGTGTTCCCAGTAATGGACCTTTGCTTATCTCTTCTTCCTCACAAAATTCTTCACAGCCGACCAACCTCCCAATTAGCCCCAGTTTGGTATTGATAAAAATCAGATTTTTAGTAAATTTTGAAAAAAAAAATTGATGAAATGTGTGGTTGAAAAGTTATGAAACTCATAAAATATATTATTAAGATTACATGTTAAATTTGAAATAGGTTAAAATAAAAAAAATTAGCGAAACCAAACAGGGGCTTAACGTCTCCAATTACTTCAATGTTAATTCCACCACAAACCAATCAATTAATTCCTCCAAACCTGCCACTCAATTAAACCCTTCAGCCGACCTCTCTTCCTTTTGTTGCACCCGCACACAATGTTTTCTCCCCTCAAAAGCTGCCCTCTGTTTGGGTATATATGAATACATATCTTAGCCGACTTTTTCCACAAGAATTCCTCCCCCGGCTGTTCCTTAATGTGTGTATCTTCTCCCCTTTTTATTTCAACTAGTTGCCTAAACGTGTTTTGTACGTTAATTGTTCATATGAAGTAATTTTTAGAAATTATATCTAGTAAAATTTCGATTTTTTCTCAACAAAATTAGCAAAAAATGCAAGACAAATAGAATTAACAAAATCGAATAACTTTTAACGTTTAAGCAAAGTTTTTGAGAACATGTTTTACTCTCTCAATAAAAATCTTGGTTAAACTCAATTATTTGATGAAAGCAAATATAACCTTCAAGTTGAGAACAGCATCAATAATATTTAGGAATAAATTATAGGTTAATATTACAAAAAGAATAAAAAAAAATGTCAATGAAAATTTAATACCAAGTATTTTTCCTTTATAACAAAGTTTGAGACTTGTGAGAATTTAACAATGCATAAATTTGATAATTTCAATGAGATTTCATCTTCAATCTATTCAATTTTGTTATTTTTTGTGAAGTTGATTTCAATTTTAGCATACATATTTGGAAATGTAAAATTACTATTGATTTAGTTTTTCATAAAGTCGATATATTTTCTCTTTCTGAAGCGTGGGAGTGAAGTTTTCCATTGTGGTCCAAGATAGTGCAGCAAGAATCTGCCACCTTGTAATTATTAAAAAGACAACATAATTTGTTTAACATAAAAAATTTATTAAAATAAAGATAGACTAATACAATGAGAAATATCACATTTTCATTAATAAAATTTCAAAAAAAGTTTTAAAACTTCCATATGTACATATATGTTTCAATGGAATATGAATATATATTAGAAATTTTTATACTGCAATCTTTGTCATGTACGATCACATTTCATAAAAACATATGATTTATACTTCAATTTGAGGACAAAACCATTCAATTTATAAAAAATTCAAATTTACAAGAAATGATGACTCAAAAAAGTTCATATTAGACTTTTAACCCCTTTTGAATTTATAATGGGCTATACATATATTGAGTTATAGTAAATGTTGTATTAAATTAATTTTAGTGTAAAAACATACATGAATATTAAGAATTCTTGAAATTATAAACATGTTAATGAAAATTAGTAATTGAGAGTTATATATCTATATATCTATATAATATATAAAAGCAGCCGAGTTTTGGGGGGAAAATTCAGCTTTTATTGTGTTCACACTTTCAAACCCTGTTTTTATTGTGTTCACACTGCTACTTCCACTTAAGTATTTTTATGGAGATTTTTCTTTTACTTATTTATATTTGGTTATTTGTGTTTAAACATTTCTTTTCAGAAAATTATTCTGATCTTTTAATGTTTTGAACTTTAAAAATAAGTATTTGTGTTCAGTCATACAATTTCAATGTAAAATTTTCAGTTCAAAATTATATCGAAGTTTTATTACGCATCTAATACTAAATAAACCTTATATAATTTTTTTATATATATAAATAATCTCATTTTTTTAGTTATTTAGTACATCTAAAAATTCGAGCTCATTTATATTGTGTTCTATTAAATTAATTAGTATTTTTATAGAAAGTTACATTTAATACGTAAACAATTTTTTACAATAATTGTGATATTTTATTGGTATCGGTCTTATGGATGAATAATTTCGTTCGGTCATACAAATAATGTTTAATTTTCATTTGCATTTATATTGAATATTTAATCAAGTTGTATTAAATTTTGTTATAAATAATCATACTTTTAAGTTCTTTGTTACATATACATAATAACTTTTTTTTCTATATCAGATTATTTATCAAAATAATTTTATTTACAATTACATTTAATTATTATTTAATTTTTTATTCCAGAAAGTTTCATATCACATTTTTAACATTAACGGTTAACAAATTTATTTATATTGCTTTGAAATTATATAGTTATTAATAGTTTTATGTCCTAACTGTTAAGTCTAAATTTTTAAAAATAATTAACTATGACATGATATTAATGGTTATATTTTAATTCGATATTTATGATTCTTAAATTTCTATAACAATAAATAAACTGTCTCCCAATTTAGTTAACTGAAAATTGAGATGATTAATGTTATATTACAATTTTCATCAAAAAAACAATTACGTTGTATAAATATTGCAAAAACCTATAATACTATGAATTTGATGCATCTTTATCAATTTCAAGATTTTAGTTTTTTTTTTCCTTTTTTATGATTATCGAATTCGTTTCTTATACGTGTTGTTTTTTATTGTCAATGGTCAAAACAATAAATATTATCTTTTATACGCATGATCTATATTATTAACTTTTTCATCTATTATTTGATTGTTCAGAGTACATGGACATTGGAGATCCTATATTTAAGTGTTTATTTTGCAAATTGTAAGGTAAATTTTTTGTACGAGGAGAGAGTGGATAATCGCTATAAAACATGTCGTAATCCGAAATTCTCACTTTGTTGTGGGGTGAACACGGTTTGGTTTGAACGATTTGTAGTAATATTTTAAACCAAACCATTTAAAGCGATCTGGAATTTTTTCAAACTAAACCAAACCATTTCATTTTTTAAACAAAAACAAATCAAACTATTTTTTGCGATTTAGTGCGGTTTGAAATCGCAGATTGACAATGAATGAATTAGTATATTTCATAGCGAACTCAGAGACAAATATTCGTCTAAAATTTCAAGTGAAACTAGCTCAATAATAGTATTAAGTTTCTAATTGAGTGCTTTATTGTGAATTAATTCACGTTGACAAACAAACTAATTATATAGAAACAAACTGTAGTTAGCTCTTATATTAAAATTTTTATTTTAAGAAAATATCTTGGATGATGATTATGAATTGTAGGAGTAAGAATTATTTTCAAACGGTTGTAGATTTGAACAAATTAATCTTTGACTCCTTTATTTTGATTTGTTGACAATAAAAAGTGTGTTGCATTTTTTTTAAATTGTACCACTTGGTGGACCATTGCAGCAGATAAGTGAAGGACACAAGTTCTTTCTAAGAAATATTGATCATATACAGGGATTGTGCAATGGAACAAGGTTGATAGCTACAAAACTTGGCAACCATGTTCTAGAAGGTCAAATTCTTTCTGGCATCAATGCAGGACACAAGTTCTTTATTCCAATGATATCGTCGAGCCTTTCTGATTATAGGATATCTATTAGATTTCAAAGAAGACAATTTTCATTGATGGTGTCCTATTCCATGACTATCAATAAGAGTCAAAGACAATCATTCTCGCATGTGGGACTTCTTCTTAAACGGTTGGTGTTTACACATGGACAACTTTATGTTATGATTTCTGGAGTGACAAATTGTTTCGGATTAAAGATTTTAATAAAAATGGAATTATTCATCCGTAAGACTGATACCAATAAAAATCGTTTCGGATTAAAAATTTATTTATTTTATCTAAAGGATTCATCTAATTTCACATTAAATTATTTTTATCCCGGCGTTTCTTCCCGTGCATCGCACGAGTGATTCACTAGTAACTATGTAAATGTAATAGATTGAAGGTTATAATGCATGTAATTTTGGTTATAGAATGAGGTTAGTAGATATTCTTACTGAATTAATAACATTGTTAACAAATGAAAAAATAATAGAAATTAAAAATATAATTCAAAAAATATGTATTTCATATTTCTCACAATTGCCTTAATAATGAAAATATATTAATATTTAATTAAAAATAAGAATTTCAATTTCATGAAAAAAATTATAATCTGGCTTTTCTTACTATTTCCTTTATGATAATATACTAATATAATTGTATTTGTGTTTAGTGAGATAAATAATAATTTGAAATAAATCAACGAATTTTTTTTAAAAGTTTTAGGCTTTATTTGAAAGACATATAAGAAAGTAAAAAGTATAGATTGTTAGTGTTTTGAAATTAATGACATTATTGATAAAATGAAATAAAAATAATATTAAAATAATTATTCATTAATTAACAATAAGGGTAAATGTGAAATTATGAAAAGTTGTGAGGGTAAAAACGTCCCAAAAAAATTTCTCCCTTTAAGCCACTTTTAGAAGTGGTATAGACTATATATAGATAGATATTTCCTTTATGATAATGCATTAATATAATTGTATTTGTGTTAAGTGAGAATAAGTAATAATTTGAAATAAATCAATGAAAAATAAAAAAATAAAAATTGAAAGTTTTAGGCTTTATTTGAAAGACTTTTAATAAGAAAGTAAAAAGTTTAGATTATTAGTGTTAATGACATTGTTGATAAAAATGAAAGAAAATTAATATTAAAATAACTAAAATAATTATTCATTAATTAACATTAAGGGTGAATATGAGTGTGTTTGGTATTGTTTAAAATGAGTTTTTTTTTAAATGAATAGTGAATTTTAGGAAAAATGATGGTCAATCAGGGGCGAAATTATAAAAAAATTGCGAGGGTTAAAACGTCAAAAAAGTTTCCCCTTTAAGCCAAATTTAGAAGTGGTATAAATATAGATATAGACATTTCCTTTATGTTAATGTATTAATATAATTGTATTTGTATTTAGTGAGAACAAATAATAATTTTAAATAAATCAATGAAAAATAAAAAATAAAAAATGAAAGTTTTAGGCTTTATTTGAAAGACTTTTAGTAAGAAAGTAAAGAGTTTAGATTATTAGTATTTTAAAATTAATGACATTGTTGATAAAATGAAATAAAATTAATATTAAAATAATTATTCATTAATTAAAATTAAGGGTAAATATAAAATTATAAAAAAGTTGTGATGGTAGAAACGTCAAAAAAGTTTCTCCCTTTAAACCACTTTTAGAAGTGGTATAGATAGATCAGTCGAGTCCCTTTTTTTGTTGCCAAAGGAGTCTTCGTTGAATTGATTTTCAAATGCCCAATTAAAATTGATAGGTTTTATTCTTGAGCCTCAATTTTTTTTCAAATAATTAAAGTTGGTCATTGAGTTAATTGCACATTTGGTCCTTCAACTTTTATCTTCAATTCAATCCAAAATTTAATTTTTCCATCCAATTATTGTATAATTGCTTCAATTCCTCATTTTTCTTGATTTTGAGATAAATACCTGAAATAATAATAAATAAACACAAACTAAATAGAGTTTATTCACAAAAAATAATATAATATCCTGATTTTAACCGATAAATAAGTGTATAAAATACACTTATTTATTCACTATGCAAAACATGGATCGCTTGTGGAGCATTTGGCTGAAGAAATTAGGGGGAACCAATTTAAACGGTTTGGATTGGTTAAATGTCACCTTCATATTCTACAACGAGGAGGAAAACCCTTGAGAGGTAAGATGATGAGATTCGAAGCGCGGAAGAAACGTCGGAAAGTTCCGAACTCAGGTTGTGGTTGGACGGATGAATCATGACCCGATATTCACGACGCGATGGCTCGACGATGCGGAATAAAGAACCACGACTTTCGAAACGCCACAAGGATTTGCCCAATCTCCTTGATAAGTCTCTGATTCTCAACGCCACAAATACTCTCGCGAGTATTTGATAAGTTCTGGATGAACGCCACAAGATAATCAATCTTGATAATTTTGGGTTTGTAATGTGAATCCACACATTAAACAATTGAAAAACATTCAATATATTTTTATTCAATCATCAAATTCTTAATTTACAATCAATCAAAAAGACGTATAAATAAGCAAAATAAAACACTAATCGCTAATTTACTCAAAATAGAATTCTAACTAACCTAAAATAGCTAAAACTGATAAGGAAATAAAATAATGAAAAATATTTAAATTCCATCAGTTTGCATGTTACGGCCGTAACTTCCAGGCTTACGGCCGTAAGCCTCGTTCTGCCAAAATTCATCATTTTTCCTCGTTAATTGATTACGGCCGTGATTGTTAGATTTACGACCGTGAATATAGGGGTTACGGCCGTGAAGGTCTTCTTTTACGGCCGTAATGGATTTTCTGAATAAATAATTTCTTTTACACGATTCGGCTCGATCCGTCCCTCTTCTCGACTCGACCCCAACACGGAACTTACTCCGTTTTGCACGTAGATCACTATCATATTGCCGATGACTCGACTTTGCCCTTCGATGCCTGGTCCGGATCACATCATAAAAGTACAGGATTGTCTCAATATAACAAGTCTAGGATATATGAATAAGAAGAAGTTGACATTCAATGGCTAAATGATAAGCCAACATCCCAAAAGAAAGGTAATAACTTTGCCTTCTGCACTTGAACCTTCTCAAGTATTCCCAACAACGTTAAACAGAACCTTAAACATTTCCATCAAGCGCCCAAAAAATCGAAAATTGATTCATCGACCGAAGAGATATTGCAAAACGAGGGGATAGAATTAGATAAAGATGATTACACAAAGTTTATAGTGTACATCAATGGAGACAATGTTAGTGCTTGTAAGCAGGACAATGTCGAGTATTTAGGGAGCTTCAAAAATTTGCCAATTGAGCATCCAATGAGAGTGAAGACGAATAAAAGCTTCAGGGTTTCTGAAGTTTTGGAGGAATTGGGAGCCAGTGAGCAAGAGAATGTGTTGGTGACATTGGTTCCTAAGAGTGATAATGTGAAAATAAATAGTTTTAGCATAGAGTTAGAATCTTGGGTAATTCCACTTGTACAGGGGGCCTGCATCGTAGAGGGGGGTATACAAGCCCTGTACACCTAGCACCACTCTAGAATCTTAGGCCCTGTTCTCTTTGTTGTTTTGAGGTCGTTTTCTGTTTTTATTTTCGAAAACGCTAAAAACGCGTTCTCTTTACCATTTTCGAAAACGCATTTTAGAAAACAAAAAAAAAAATTTGTACAAAAAACGCAAAACGTCCAAAACCTTGTTTTGGGCGTTTTGTGTGTATTTCGACAAAAAATATCCAAAACGCGTTTTGGGAATTTTTTTTTTTTAAAAGAATTATCTTAATTTGTAACTAAGCTTAATATAAAGTTTTTATTTTATTTATTTATTTATTTATTTAGAATTATCCTAATTTGGAACTAAGCCTAAATAAAGATTTTTTTTCTAGAATTATCCTAATTTGGAACTAAGCTTAATTAAAGTTTTATTGAATTCAATATCAACATTACAAAAAAAATTAAGTGAAAATTCTTGTTGTTATATTTAAAAAATGCCTTGATAAATGGACTCGGTGGTTTTGAAAGAACTTGCATTTTCTGGATTTTAATAGAACTAGAGCTTTCTCAAATCCCGAACCTGACCAAGCTGTATTAATATAGACTCTTAATGCTCACATTAGTGTGTTGCATGTAACCATGTGTTTCAGTGTATTGTGAAAGGAAATTTGAGTTTGAGTCAGTAGTATTCTGCAAGCAAATTAATTAAAAATAGCTTAAGTAGTATTCTGCGAAATTTCAAATAGAACGTATTTTCCAGCTTTTCATTTTCAAAAACTGTTTTCAGAAATGACAAACGAAACACGTTTTCAGCAAATTTGAAAACATAAATGAAAATAAGAAATACAAAACATTTTCGAAAATGAAAATACAAAATAAAATACAAACATAATGCCACCTTAGCTTTTGTTTAGCACACAATTCTTAAATTATTTTTTAACTACACACATTTTCTCTTTGAACTTTTCAACCACATATTTTACTTCGAAAACATAAAAAACATGTTTTTAAACACAAATCTTTTAACAAACAGAATCTTAATAACCAATATTGAAAATGTCAAGTCTCGAATACATCGACCGGGCTTAATAAGCTCTCCAAAAATCAACACCAAAGCTTCAAGCTCAATCCAATAATAACCCCACCTTGGTTACTCTAGTGTTATCTTAAACACAACAAAACTTGGGTGAAGAATAGTATCACAAAGGGAGAAGAGGGAAGAAAAATGGTTAGCAATGGAATATAGAAGACGTCCAAGTCGACTGCCACTATTTTTCTCTCTATCTCTACTATTTAAGAGCACCAAAGCAAACAAGAGAAGGTTATATAACCTTAATTGACTAGGTCAAACAGAATGGCCCAACAATTGGGCCTTCCCAAGTGGGCCATTATCAAGTCAAGTTACTCGGTTTGGTATCGATATAATCCTACAACCGTTTTTACATCATCGCCCAAATTTATTGGTTATTAAAAATCCAACAAATCTTCACCTTGATACCAAATCAACTTGTAAGAAAAATTACAATGTTTTATACTTGCCCAATTAAAGTAACCGATTAAAATTGGAACCAAAGACCTTATCTCTTGTCTCGTACTCAAGACATACACTATACCTGATCCATTTACTCACTAGGGCTAAATTCAAAAACACCCAAGTAGAACATAGATAATCACAATAATCAATTAAGAATATATATAATGCAACGATGATAGATATAACCATATGATAATACAAAAATCTTTTCAAACATGCTCACGAAAGAACATAAGACTAACTCCAAGTTAATCAAATACAACATCCAACACATATAAAATACAATGCATAAACGACCTCATGAAAATATCTCACACAATTATCCTATCTCATTCCGTGTAGCTCGCACCTCGAGAACACATATCACAAACATCGCCACCTATGCTTCCTAAATTGATTATTACACGTCTAACTAATAAACAATAATAGATCATAAGTCCATGGGATGCTCCTCTATCAATATCTCACTTCTCTCAACTTATATGGATAATGAGTCTCCATCTAGTAGAAGTAATCTAAGTGTCACTCTTACACTTCACCCAGCAAAGATTTTCAGATAGAGGATTTCATAAACATTTAGTCACATCTCAACTCGTCATTAAAAGGTCACACTCATCCCCCATACATCTCATCAATGCACTATTCAATCATATATTTGACAAATTACCAAAAGTAGGGGTGGGCATTAACCAACCCAACCCGTCAAAACCGCTCAACCCAACCCGATCGGTTTGGGTTGGGTTGGGTTTTGATGAAAATTGGGTTGGGTTGGGTTCTAAAAAAAAAAAAATTATTTGGGTTGGGTTGTGGGTTGGGTGACAAACCCAACCCAACTCAATCAAAATTTTAAAAATATAAGACCATTTAAATTTCAAGAATCTTAAGCTCATTTTTAATTTAGATGAAAATCAAATATAATTTGAACATATTTTAGTTTTATTAGAAAGTATTCAATTTATTATATTTGAGCTTATTGTATTGTACATAATTTATTTGAGTTAATAGTTGATTTATGGGTATAATTTTTTAATTTTCTAAGATTTTTAGTTAATTGGACAAAAGCCCAAACCACCCAACCCAACCCGGCCGAGTTTCGATCGGGTTGGGTTGGGTTGGGTTTGAACTCATGTTTGGGTTGGGTTTGATTGATTTTTTATCAACCCGACCATAGTGGGTTGGGCAAAAAACCGATCCAACCCAACCCAACTTACGCCCACCCTTAACCAAAAGACATACTCACACTTATTGCTAATGCATCACAAACCTACTATGCATGCAAGCACATTACACCAAGTAATAAGATCACTTCAATTCATGCAATTACACACACAAACAAATTAAAAGTGTAACATATCAACGCAGCAAAATTAAGCAATCGTACACATGCAGAAATGGTCGTACAAATGCACATGCAGTAACTAAGTTCCCTATCAATAAAGGTTACCCTCAATCACACTTGGGTCATAACTAGACCAAACAAAATTTGCTTCACCTCACACGTTTTCTTTTTACTTATCCTTCCTCTTAGGATATTTCTTCATAAAATGTTCAACTTTACCAAGTGAGTCATTATCGAGTCGAGCTATTCGGTTTGATGTCATATAACCCCACAACCCTTTTTACATCATCACCAGGATTTATTAGACATAAAACCTAACCATAATTTTGCATTATTGAGAGTGCCTTGTTTATTTTAGGAATTGCAATTGTCTGCTCATTGTAAGAGCTATGGATTCTTAATAAATTTCAGTTTGATTATACTAGTAATGGTATTTGAATTATTTTCATAATCATAATAGAAAAAAGTGAGAAATATTAGTTTTTTTTTCTTGTAACGCTCGATCTGTCTCCCATGGACAAATAACGAGGATTAATGTCTACATTCGTGCTAATTTAAAGTTCCATTTTCCACATCACCAAATTTTAGAGATGACAAGATGTCCATCCCATGTTGCCCACTGCGAATGAAATGAAGCTTCTTCTATTAATTAGTTGACAAATTGAGGCGGGATCATAATCCTCACCCAACTCTTATTTTTTATTTCATTTTATTTTATGTGTTTTAACCTCTGTTTGGCAAATTGTTTTTAAACATATTTTTAAACAACACATTTTCTCAAATAACTTTTTTATCATACATTTTTTCTATCTTTACTTTTCAACCGCATATTTTACTTCAAAAACACTACATTCTTTGTTTTTAAATAAAAAAATTCAGATGATAAATTATAAGGTTCCGTTCGATAACACTGTAATAATTATAGATTAGTTTATTTATGTTTTCGAGGTTAAATTGTGGTTAAAAGGTGGAGAAAAAATGTGTATGATTAAAAAGTGGTTTGAAAAATTATATTATTTATAAATTGTAATAATTGCGATAAAGAATATAAGTTAAATTACTGTTGAAAAATAAATAACGAGAAATATTAATATTTTAAGGCTGTGTTTGATAGCCTATATTTATTAGGGAATATGGAAAATCTTTAACTTCTTTCCATTTTTTTGTATGTTTGATGGGTTAAATTTTTCAGGAAATTGTTATTCTAGCTTTTACCTCACGTGACCCATTTTCAAATTTTCCTTGTTTTCCTGGCAAATCTTTTCTCTTGCCTTTTCCGTCGTGTATGATCATTTTTATTGTCATTAATTGATTTATTATTTCTAGAAATCATCATCATCATCATCAAGAAGTATGGTAAATGGTACAAAACGTCCTTACGTTTGACGTTCATTGTGTAAAACGTCCAAACGCTTTGATTTTTGGTACATACCATTCCAACGTTTCCAATTTCTTGTGAAAGACATCATTTCTTTCAATATAGACGACTTTTCACCATTAAGCCTCTGTTTGTTAAAATTTTGATGTTTAAAAATATGTTTTTTATGTTTTCTAGATAAGATGTGTTGTTGAAAAGTTGAGAGAGTAAATATGTGTGGTTAAAAGATGATTTAAAAAATTGTGTTGTTTAAAAATTTATTTTTTTCATTTTTGCAAAACAGAGGCTAAGTTGAATTTTAACGGTCAAATTTTTAAGATATGAAGGGCAATTTCGTCGTTTCAATTTTTACTCCTTTTTTATGGGAAAAATAAGAATGTGTTTGGCAAACGTTTTTAAACATATTTTTTCTTACACAATTTTTCAAATCACTTTTTAACCACATACATTTTCTCTCTTTATTTTTTAATCACACATTTTATCTAGAAAACATAAAAAAATATATTTTTAAACAAAAAAATTTTAACAAACAGAGACTTAGAATTTTCTGCCTAAATGTTCTATTAAACAATTGAAAACCCCAAAAAAATAGGGTACTAAGCCTTCCATTGGTAAACATATTTTTTTTACACAATTTTTTATATCACTTTTTACTCACACACATTTTCTCTCTCCATTTTTCAATCACATATTTTTTACCAAGAAAACATAAAAAAACATGTTTTTAAATAAAAAACTTTTAAGAAACGGAGGCAAGATTTTCTCATCCAAACCACCTTCTAAATCAGCAGTTGAACATGGAGAAACTTCACCAACTATGCTATCAGATCGATTTAACCATTGCTCCATTCCTACGTATCTTGCTTGAACACTCTTGAAGCTGCGACTTCTCAAATTTTGGCTTATACTGCTTCGACACCCAAACCCGACATTCATAAAATACAGGTCGGCTATCGGGTAAGACAGTCGTTTCTTCGTCGATGCACTTCGATCTCTTTTTGGTGGGGAGGCCATTTGTCGGGGAGTACTTTGCAATCGAATTCGAGCTCTTGTCGATTCAGTTGCCACTATGTAACTTATGGACTGCAGCATTTTCAGGAGCCTCGTTTTTAAGTATTGTAGAGGAAAATTACTATAGCTAATGGCTAATGCGATGAGTACTAGTGGAGCGCAAGCTTGGAGTATTTGCTATCGAGTAGATTTTTCCTTCCTTGATAGGCTGTGGGACTATAGGGACATTGTACACTGAACTGTGCCACTGTGGTGGGGAAAAGCAGCAAACTGTGGTATTGATGTTCTGTGATTGGATTAGGGTGGATAAAAAAATCGGAATCGAGTAAATCGAATCGAATCGAATCAATCGAAATATTTCGGTTCTTGAAAAAAAAATTCAAAATCGAAATCGATTTTTTTTAAAAAATAAATCGAAACCGATTGGTTCTCAAAATCAAAACCGAAAACCGAAATAAAAATCGATAAAAACATTTTTTTTGAATTTTTCATTGAAATATACAGTAAAATATATTTATATCCAAACTTTAATGTGTAGACAGTGGGTCAGAGTATAAATTTACTCACAATTTTTCCATTTGAGAAATGTTGTCCAGATTGGTAAAGTATTTTAATTAGAAATCCTTGTGTCATAAATATTTTTTTTTTTTTTTTTGAATTTTTCATTGAATTATACAGCAAAATATATTTATACTCGTGCTTTAATGTGTCGACAGTGAATCAGAAGAGTATAAATTTACTCACAATCTTTTCATTCAAGAAATGTTATTTAGATTAGTAAGGTATTTTAATTAGAAAAAACTCACGACTCACAATCTTCTCCAAGTAGAACCACACATTAATGTATATACACTTAGACAGTGTATGAAATGTTGTCTGTTTGATACACTATTATTATGGAATATAATAATTACTTTTAAGTCATTTCATACACATTATAGTATTATTATTTTTTTGATTTTTTTTTTACTGAGATTCAAATATTCTTACTTTCACAACGTGATTTCTTTTTAAATAAGAATGATTTTAGAGTAGAAAAAAGATTTTAACCATCAAGATTCTAAAATTCACATTCTTGATATATTTTACATGAATTTGAAGTTTAATTTTAATTGGAAGCTTATTTGGTTGTTACCTTTAATTTTTGCAAACAATTAGATTTTTTTTTTTGCATCAAATTTAGTTTTTTTAATTGGAACCGAACAAAAATCGAAAGATAATCGAAAATCGAAACTGTTCGGTTCTTGTCTTTGAAGGAACCGAACCGAAAGTTTCGGTTCGGCGGTTTCGATTTCTTTAATAACCGAACCGAACCGGTAAACGCCCAGGCCTAGATTGGATTATGGTAGTGTAGGAGGAGAAGAAGAAGAATAAGAGAGAGTTTTTGGAGCGGCGATTTGGGGGAGAGACCTGAGATTAAATCCTAGCCGTTACCAATTCTATAGTCCTTTTTTCAATCCCTTTGGTCCTTAAAATTTATCCAAAATTCTTGTTTTAAAGGTAACCCTATATTTCATGAAAATAGGAAATGATGGTTCAGATCTGTCCATCTATTGAGCAATTCCATCCAATTTATATTATTTTTACGGGAATTCAAAAGAATTCAACATAATGCTTGAAGGCACTACGCTAAGCAAATGGTATTTGAAGAAAATGTTATCAGAAGGAGATAAAATAACATTATGATCCTTACTCAGCTCAAACTTCAACTCTCCTTTTTATCATCATTTTCATCCTCCGATTCTTTAAATTCCTCTTCATTTCCTTGAAGAGAAAGGCTTAAATTTTTTTAGGACGAAAATGACCTTCAAATATTTAAAAGTTGATTTTTTAAATTAGACCTGACGGTGAAAAGCTGTCTAAATTAATAGGAGGGATGTTTTCAGCAAGAAATTAAGAATGTTGGGATGCTTTGTGTAAAAAATCAGAATGTTAGGATGTTTTGCTCAATGAGTGTTAAACATATGGACGTTTTGTGCCAATTACACTATCAAGTATAAATATGTTTAAAAAGTTTAAAAAAATAACATAAAATAGCTAAATTTTATTTTATTTATCATGAAAGATAATGCCAATTAAATAATAAAACTTAAAAAATTCTCCACTTTTTAACTTAGAAAATTAAATAAATCAAATACATTTAATTGATATTTTCCACGAAAATTATTTCTATGAATTTTCACTAATTTTTCATTTTTGTAAACGAATTTTGATCCACATCTTGAAAATTTCCAACGAGGCGGCTGAAGAGGAGGATCATTGTAGTCCGTCCCGTCCACATCTCTACTCCATCAAATTGGGTTTTTTGTCAAATCTTATCTTAAAACAAAAATGAATGAAAAACCACTACATATAAGCTCCTATTTGAACATATTATTTGAAAAATAATGTGATTTTAAATAGTATTTTTTTAAAAAAATATGGTTAAAATTTGTTTAAAAAATCAAATATTGTGAATTTGACTAAAATGGACGGATGATTGATATTGAATATTTGAATGTTTAAAAATCTTGATTTTCAAATAATGAGGCTCGAATAGGAACTAAATTCAGTGATGAAACAAAGTCCCCGTTTGCCCGAGTTTTACTCAATCTCTCAATTATTTATTTTAATTAAATCTACAATATTTAATTTTTCAAATAATATTAAATCATACATCTCATTTTAAAATACCACAAAACTAAACAAAAGCTGAGGGACAAACAGGGGCAAAATATATGTTTGGGTAGAATAAAAAATATTAAAAAGTTAACTTTTTATTATTTCCTTCATAGCTAATTCACAAAAATGAAAAGTACCTTACAATAGAAGCCAAAAGTTATTACCATAATAATTGGAAAAAAAAAAAATCAAAGATTTACATGTCTACAAAACAAGATTGTCGCAAAATCTCTGCGTCTAAGGTGCGCTGTCTGCCAATTCAACAGTAATTTAAATTTATTATTATATTAATAAATAAATAGTTAAACATTATTAAAAGCAATTTCTCCACGAGGAATCTTTATTTTTTTCTTTCTCAATTCACTTTTTACGCGGTTTCCTCTCTCTGGACAACCATCAACAATTTTCTCTACATTTCTCTCTCAGATCTGTAATTTTTTTGGTAGTGGAGGCTCAATTTCCACCAGGTTTGAATTTGATATTTTTTATTTAATTCGATTAATTCGACATGAGTTTTTTCCCTTCTGAAATTTCGTTTTTCTTGATTTTATCCCCGATTTCATTTGCTAGCTGTCTGTGTTATTTTGCTATATGTTCAAATAATATATGTTTTTATTGGATCAATTTGCAAAGCAGATTACGGAAAAAAAATCACATTTTAAAGTTCATTTATGATTTGCGATTGAATTTTTTCATGTTACTGGATGCAATGTAATGTCTGGTTCTCCTTTTTTATTATTGGATATTATTTGGGATATGGTAAGGTAATCTTTTATTGCTTAAATTTCATTTCCTGATTGAACCGACTCAAACTAAATAAAGAAAATGAAATTTTCAGTGTTGACACCTGTTGAAATTCTTTTTAATCCTTTCGATAGCTCACGATGTGATCTAGTTCTTACTTCCGCAAGAAACAGAATTTACTGGATGTCATGTGTAATGGTTGATGGTTTACCTTTTGGCAGTGTACAATCATCGGAAGAGGATTTCTGATCTGTCCTCCTAAGCTATAGTTGAAATGAAAAAGGTTTTTGGTCAAACTGTCCGCGACATGTAAGTTTAACTCTGTTACCAAACATTTTTATCCCAAGATTCAGGCTTTGCATCATATATGTTATTTCTCCTTTTGTCGTTGAACTGATTTGGTTGATATTCAGGAAGCAGATCAAAGTATTGATTACAAAAAAACTGTTCAAATTATTTACAATCTGTCATTTCATCGCTCAAAATAATTTTAGAATATTTTTGCATATATTTACTAATTCTAAAACCTTCTCTTTTATTGAAAATGTACTTTAGAATCTGATTTTATTTGTGTAGAGATTAGACAATCTAATTCTGAAACTTTGTCTTATGTGTGTTACTTCCTCTTGCAGTAAGAGAGAGGTGAATAAAAAAGTTCTGAAAGTCCCTCCTATAGAAAGGAAGGTAATTTTTTTTCCTCTTGTAATTTCCAAATTTCTTCAATGTCTCCTGGTTAATTTGGTATTCATGAGAAGTTGTAATGTTCAGGTTGTCCCCTGCAGGCTCTAAATTTGCAAAATACCTTTTCTGTTCCTGTTACTCTCTTTATCAGCGTTTAACATTTCGGTTTCTGTTCAGGTCCTTGATGCCACTAGCAATGAGCCCTGGGGACCTCATGGATCTCTTCTCGCTGAAATTGCTCAGGCATCAAAAAATTAGTAAGTTTAATGAATCTTCCTCATAATTTCTGATCATTGTTTTCATCATAAAGTATTCATTTCTCATTTCTCATTTCAATAGTCATGAGCATCAGATGATTATGGCGGTAATATGGAAGCGTATCAATGATACTGGAAAAAATTGGCGTCATGTCTACAAGGTTTGTGTTCTTCCTAGTTACTCTTTTTTTACCGAAGCTGTGTTTTGTCATAGAAATTCTTTTTTTGTTTGTACTATAACATTGTTGGGACTTTTCTTATCCTATGATGCACTGACACAGACACGTGTGTCCAGTGCTGGTCTTGATAATTTTTTGGTCTAAGTCGATCTTTAAAAATGAGCTCCTAAAGTTGTAGTATTCATTCAATTGTTTTCTTCATAACAATTTTCTAGAGCTAAACCAATAAACTCAAAATACAACAAAAAACTTAAATTAAATGTAATATTCAAAATATTTATATTAGGAATTACGATTGAATAATAAGATCAGACATGTTCAAAATGTCATTTAAATACAGCACGCTTTACAGTTTTGGAGGCAAAGGTATTAATCAACCCTGTGTAATCAAGCTATTCAATAATTCCTTTCTCAATGGATAACATCGTCGATCCATTCAATCTTTCTTGCGACATAGTTGATCGGAGATAAGTTTTGATCATTTTCAACTTTGAGAAACTTCTTTCCGCACTTGCAACTGTGAGTAGTATAGTCAGAAAGAATTTGTAGGGAACATGAGCATTTAGATAACAACCATCCATTTTATTCAAATAATCCACTATATCAATTGCTGCTCTTGTTTCTCTTGGTAAGGAGTACTTCAAGAATGTTAATTCAGAAAACAAATATTGCTTATTAATATCCGAACAATCATTATGTGTTAGAGCACTTCGGCTCGGCGAAAACCAGTTCGGCCAAAGGGGCTCCAGACGTTATTCCACCTCGGCGATTGGATTAGGTAAGGCCTTAGGTACTATTCATAGCTGGCGTCCATTGAGCCTCTCTAGGGCTCCTACCAAAGATCGGTTGGGCCCATTTTAAACATCGTCGCAACACTAGTCCCTCAAATCCGATACGGTCATTTATGGACGAATCGAATTTGTCAGAGAATTTTCAATATCCTTGCAAGAACTCACCATTTGAGGTGGCAATTGCCAAAGAGGGGAGACTCGAATTTAATTTGAAATTGGAACATTACTCTTGTTTGTTTATATTTGAGCCAACCATTGGCCCAAAAAAAATGCTTCTGAAAATGCTCGGGGCTTGCCGTCTTCTGGCCTGGTAGAATTTTTGTTCCTTTTTTTTTTTTAATACACATCAAAGCAAAACTTTGGGCCTCAAAAAATTTTGGGCCTTTTTGGACTGAGTCCACTGATTCTTTCGCCTCAATGAGGGACCGGCTATGCGTGTACCGACACGATATGTATCAGACACAAAGACTTGCTATTTTTCAAAAAATTATTGACCCGATATATTGTCGGCACGTTGATTAAATCCTTTAAACTTCTTCTCTATGTGGTATAAATTTTATTATATACTTTTTATTAATTTTTATTGCTGAAACCTTTTAAATATGAGTACCAATTTGTTATTTAGCCCTTGTTTGAAACCCATTGTTTCAAATAATGTGGTTTGTAATAGTAAATCTTTGGAGAATGTGTAGTTCAAAAGTAGAGAATATTTTTTGGTTTATGTGTAGATTATTTTATTGGAAGAATGTGTGGTTGAAAATGAGTTTTGAAAAAAATGAAGTTTTAAGTAATGGGGTACCAAACATGGGCTTAATAATGACTTTGTAAAATATGTCCATGTAGAGTGTACGAGGAGTGTCGGTATTTGATATCATTTCGGCACGGATACGCCACCTTAGTTGAAGTGTTTGTGCAATTGAGTTCCTAATTATCTTCCATACTCTCTCCATTCATTTGTAAATTGAAGATAGTTGTACTTTTTGCTTTTACAAATTACCGTAAAGAATTATTTTTCTAGGGAATATAATTTTTGCAACCCCCATTTTTTGTACATTGACGGTGATTTCTTTCTTACCTCATCCCATTGTATGTATTAGATGTTCTTCTTTCTTGGCATCTACTGTTTTCTTGAATATGCAAATGAAATTTTTCCAGGCTTTGACTGTTTTGGAGTACTTGGTAGCTCATGGATCAGAGCGTGCCATAGATGAGATTAGGGAACATACTTACCAAATATCGGTGAGTTTCTTTTTCATATGCACCTTGTTTACTAAGCTATTCTGCAAACTGCTGGATAAGTATGGAATTTCTTAGGTTGATTTCTATTATTTACAATGTATTTTTCTTGTATTAGGCATTGTTAGATTTTCAATATATTGATTCCGGTGGGAGGGATCAAGGAAGCAATGTCAGAAGGAAATCTCAGAGTCTTGTAGCCCTTGTAAATGACAAGGAAAAAATACAAGAAGTTCGTGAGAAGGCTGCTGCTAACAGGGACAAGTAAGTCTGCTTCAAGTTTTCCGATTACCCTTCTCATGGCATAGTGGCACCTTAGATGTATCATTTTGTAACTATTACTTTCCAATTTGTTGATCATTATATTAATCATTTGAGGTTAAACGTGACATTCTTTTGTCTGTTTTTTTGTCTTTGTGTTTCGATTTAAAAGCTGGAAGGTTTTGCTTATTATTTTCTTTTGACTGTTACCATGCTAGATCATTATTATTGTCTATTAGTGCCTGTCTTTGCTGTTCTTTTTTGAAAATTTTGTATTTCATGAAGGGATGAAAGATGATTAAGATTCAATATGCACTTGTGAACTTTCTGTTGCCCAAGTATAATTTTAATGTGTAATTTTTGTTTAGCGTATGTTTGGGAGCGCTTTTTCAGGATATTTTATCAGATTCTGATAATTCAATAATTCAAACTTTCAACTGACATATAACAAATATTACTTCCAAGGGAACACAGCTTTTTACTGTAGCATAGGACAAGCTTTTATCCGGAAATGACAACACTATTACACTACCCTCAAAATTCATTGCACCGTTAATTGCATTACCAACCACTTTAGGGGCATAAGCGCCAATTCCATATTTCTTGTTGTGGGAGTCAAAAAGGAACATGTTAGGGACACATGCTATAGCAGGATGTGGGGTCCACCTTTGGTAGAAAAAAATTTGATTTTTTCCTTCAAAATAGTGGCTTAATACAAGGGTGTTTTCCTTGTTTCCTTTTTCTTTCTTTCTTTTTTTTTTTTTTTTTGGCTAGATGTATGTATGCATGGTTTCTTGAAATTTGCAAAGTCCGATATTAGTAGACAAGGGCATGTTAAGCCTGTTGTCATGACTTATATGTACATCTTCCTCATAGGGGAAGAGACCTTTATCTGAGATGCCTCCTTGTGGGTTATTTTGGGATAAATGTGGATAATGTACAGTGTTGTCTCGGACTGGTAATTGAAATTCTTGGAAACATTTTAGGTTTTTGTAATTATTCAACTCTGTTAATTGTTTTGCAGTGTTTTAAAAAATAAATAAATACAATAAAATAAAAAATTAGGTTTGAATTACTAAATAATCCCTAATGTCAATCTTGAATTTGTATTTTATAACTGTCAAGTAAGAGGTTGTATAGTGAAGGCAGAACTAATTGTAGCCTTACTTTGACCTTATGCATATATGATTAAGTATGAGTAGATAATCAATTCACTGAAGTCTTTACCCAATAAACTAAGCCTTGTTCCCGTTCAATCTGGGGTTGGCTAAAATGTGAACAAATATTAGGATTCATGTTATAAAATTTCACCAAGTTAGGCTTGTTATCAACCTACCTCAACTCTCTTTATCTGGGCTTGCGACATGGTCAAAATTATCAATTTGTTGTATTTTCCATAAGAAATTAATATTTGATGGGTGAAAACTTATGTTATCTTGGAAGTAGAGGGGAGAATATTCTCCGTTGCATAGTGTGGACTCTGCAAAACAGTAAAGCCTTAAGATCTTGAGAAATGAAAAATCTTGATAATATGGAAATTCGAAATCCTATTCTCTCCCTCTATCGAGTTTTGTTTGGGAAGGTTTGGCCAAGGGCACAGTAGTTTTATTTTGTAATGTTTTCATTGTGCAATAACATCACCTTCTAAGTATTTAGAACCTGTTTGGTGTAGGAGTTTTTGGATGAATTTTGATTTTTTGAGAGAATATGTGGTTGAAAAGTGATTGAAAAATGTGACAAGTGATGGATCCCATAGAAATGTGTGATTAAAAATGAATTTGAGATAAGAGAAAAGTAGTCAAAGATTTGTTGTGCAAGGAAAAATCAGATGTAGTCACATTACAAGAAACTAAAAAGGAAAACATTGAGATGAAGCTAATTGGAAGTATTTGGGGCAGTAGATTTAAAGAATGGGCTTTTCTACCCTCAATTGGAAAATCTGGTGGGATTCTTGTAATTTGGGATTCAAGAGTAGTTAGAGGTAAAGAAGTAGTGTTGGGAAATTTCTCAGTATCGGTATATTTGGAGAAAGTTGGAGGTAACGAAGGATGGTGGTTTTTCGGTGTTTATGGACCATGTAATGCAAGAGATAGGGATGAATTTTGGGTGGCAGATTTATATGGGCTGTGTGGGAAAAAGTGGTGTGTGGGGGGTGATTTTAATGTGGTAAGACACCCCTCGGAGAAATTGAATGGTGACAAATACACTAAAACTATGAGAAAGTTTGATAAACTTATACTAGACATGGGATTGAAGGATCTACAGCTCTTTAATGCAGAATACACATGGTCTATCATGAGAGACAAATTGGCATGTTCAAGAATAGATAGGTTCCTCATTATGGAAGAATGGGAAAGCATGTTTGAGGAAGTTAGACAAGAAGCTCTTGTAAGGATAACATCAGACCATTGTCCCATTTCTATCAATACTAACAGATTTCAGTGGGGGCCTAGGCCATTCCGTTTTGAAAATATGTGGTTAAGGCATAAGAATTTCAATGAAAATTGGAAGCAATGGTGGAGTAAGTATGAAATCAAAGGTTGGGCAGGCTTTAGTTTCATGGGGAAGTTAAAAATGATGAAGGAAGATTTGAAGTGGAACAAAGAAGAATTCGGAGATGTAAGAATCGAGAAAAAGGCAATAATGAAGAGACTTGAGGAGATTGATAAGGAAGATGGGAGACAGAACATTGGGGAGGAAGAGAGAGTAGAGAGAAGAAAGTTAAGAAGAAGACTGGAGGAATTGATAATAAGGGAAGAAATATCATGGAATCAAAAAGCAAAAGTTAAGGGAGTGAAGGAATGGGACAACAACTCGAAGAAGTTTCAAAGAATTGCAAGCGGAAGAAAGGCAAATAACTTGATCAACAAGCTTCAAGGGAGGGATGGGAGAATTTTACACAAAAAAGAGGAAATTGAGGAAGAGATCATTCAATTTTTTGAGGATTTGTTTAACAAAAAGGAAATAAACAGTAATGGCATTGAAGGATTAGAATGGGCTAATATTGATATGGATAGGAAATTCAAACTGGAGGAACCCTTTCAGGAAAAAGAGATAAAAGATGCCCTTTTCGATTGTGCTGGTGACAAAGCGCCGTGACCTGATGGGTTCTCTTTGGAAGCATTAAAGGTTGGGAAGTTATCAAGGAGGATCTGATGAAAGTGTTTACTGAATTTCATGAGAATGGTATTGTAAATGCCAGAGTAAATGAAACCTTCATATGTCTCATTCCAAAAAAACTGAGTTCTGTTTCCATTAAAGATTTCCGCCCAATAAGTTTGGTTACATCCTTGTACAAAATAATTGCGAAGGTTTTATCATTGAGACTAAAGGAAGTCCTTGAACAGACAGTAGATGTGAGCCAGTGTGCCTTTGTGAAAGGAAGGCAAATCTTGGACTTAGTTCTGATAGCAAACGAAACTGTTGAGGAATATAGGGTAAAGAAGAAAGAAGGTATAGTGTTCAAAATTGACTTTGAGAAGGCATATGATCATGTTAGTTGGGAATTTTTAGATTTTTTGTTAGAAAAAAAGGGTTTTGGTGGAAGATGGCGAAAATGGATTAGGGGTTGTATGTCATCAGTAAACTTTTCAATAATGATTAATGGAAAGCCAAGTGGAAAATTTAGAGCGACTAGAGGGCTGAGGCAAGGAGACCCATTATCACCGTTTCTTTTCATTTTAGTAGGGGATGCACTAAGTAGATTGGTCAATAAGGCTTGTGATATGGAGATTATGGAAGGTTTTAAGGTTGGAAATAACAAAGTTAGAATCTCACATCTTCAATTTGCGGACGACAGCATTTTCTTTTGGATAATAAGGACGGAAGCATTGGAAACCTAATAGGAATTTTGGAGATCTTTTCGAGAAGTGCAGGGCTAAAAATCAACATGGGAAAGAGTATAGTTGTAGGTATTAACTTGACAGAAGAAAGGATTGAAGATATTGTGAAGAAAGTGGGTTGTTGTAAAGGTAATTGGCCTTTGAATTATCTTGGATTACCTTTGGGAGGAAGACCAAACACTTTTTCCTTTTGGAACCCAGTGATTGAGAGAATTGCTAGAAGACTCGAAGGATGGCATAAAGGTAGCCTATCAAGAGGAGGGAGACTAGTGCTTTTGCAATCGGTATTGGAAAGCATACCTACATATTTCATGTCAATTTTTAAGATGCCTTGGAAGGTTGTAAACAGGATAGAAAGGATGATGAGGGATTTTTTTTGGGAAGGTAAAGGTGAAGGCAGTAAAGATCATTTGGTAAAATGGGAAATTGTCACAAAACCCAAGGAAAAAGGAGGATTAGGGTTTGGTAATCTTCACTTGAAAAATGTGGCACTTCTTGGTAAATGGCTTTGGCGCTTCCCTATAGAATCAGATTCACTTTGGCATTTTGTTATTCTTAGTCGGTATGGCCTTCACTCAAATGGTTGGGATGCATGCACCGAAGTTAATTCCACTTCTCGAGCTCCTTGGAAATCTATTACAAGAATTTGGAACTCTTTTCAGGTATGCACTAAATTTGTGGTTGGGAAGGGGGACAAAATCCGATTTTGGCTTGATAGATGGATGAATGACCAATCTTTTCAAACACTTTTTCCAAGACTTTTTCGGTTAGCAACAAACAAAAACTCTGTTATCAGTGACATAATATCCCTACCATCAAATGCCACACCAACTTGGAATCTTGAATTCCTAAGAAATTTTAATGATAGAGACATCGAGGAATTTAGCTCACTTTCAACATTGCTAGAAAGCATCACTATTGATCCAATATCTTTGGATAAAAGGATTTGGACTGGCCACTCTCTGAATCTTTTTCATGTAAATCCTTCTTGAATTATCTTTCTGATCTTTCCACTGTATCAAAAATCCCCCAATTCAATTTCATTTGGAAAGGTGTGGTTCCTTCGAAAGTCAAAGTTTTTGTATGGTTGGTCTCTTTGGGGAAGGTTGACAGTTGTGATTTGTTACAAATAAAGAGACCGTATTGGTGCATCTCCCCTTCATGTTGCATCATGTGCAGAAAAGATAATGAAACCATTGACCATTTATTGATTCATTGCGAATTTGCTAAAGGAATTTGGGATAGAATCATGTATACATTTGGCTTATGGGGTGCATTACCCAGACGATGGGCTGATTTGATCCTTATCAAATAGAATTTCGGGGTTAACAAGGAAAAAAATAAGGTGATCTGGAAACTTCTCGTCATGGCAGCAGCTTGGACGATATGGATTGAGAGAAATAAGAGGATTTTTGAAAATTCTGAAAGGAACTTGGATGACATATGGGATTTGATCCTATATTTCACAGGCTTATGGGCAAGAGCAGCTGCTGGTCTATTCAATACCTTAGAAATTTTTTTGTTTCGATTAGATCCACTAAGTCCATTATGTACTCTTGATTAAGAATAAAACCGAGCCGTTTTGTTGGACTACTCGTCCACAAAGCTTCTTGTAACCCCCTATGTTTTTATTAATAAAATTCTGTTTCTTATAAAAAAAAAAAAATAATGAATTTGAGAAAATTTTTACCTTTACCAAACTGGCTCTTAGTGTTTCTTGTGTTCAGCTTTTATTTTCTACCTCATATTGCAAGTTTGGCATGCTTGGAATAACCTAACAAATCCAGATAGTATGTGTGAAACCATCTTCTGACTGTGTACCAGTATTGTAATAGGTATAGCAACACATCAACTAGTGGTGGTATGTATCAGCCTGGTTCTCAGTCAAATGCTGGAGGGTATGGTGACAAATATGACGAGGACCGAAATGGAAGCAGAGATGATGGACGAAATGACTATGGGAAAGAGAGAGAATGGGGCAGCAGGAATGATGACAGATATGGTAGGTATGGTGATCCATATGGCCATGATGGAGACAGGTATAGTAGAGATAACGAGGAGCGGTATGGTCAAGATGGCTACAGGGATGATGACTACCGTGGAAGAAGTCAAAACGATGATTATCAAAATATTTCACAATCTAGAACCACCGAGAGGAATGGGAACCGTGCTTATGAAGATGATGGACAAAGTTCTTCCAGGTTTGTAAGTTTTCTCACATTTAAGTGAAATCCACCTTTGCAGTGAAACATTTTAGTATTTTCCTTGCAAGTTATATTAGGCTGCGTTTGATAGCAAGGGTGGAATTTGGGTGGAAAGAAAATGAATTTCAGAGAATTGAATTACTGGGAATTGAATGTTTTATGTATTTGATTGATTTAATTTTCTGGGTGGAAAAAGTGAGGAATTTTTCAACTTTTGTTGTTTGATTGACATTATTTTTCATGACAAATAAAACAAAATTTAGCTATTTTAATAATTTTTTTTTAATTACATACATTTGTACTTAATAATAATAATGTTAATTTTTGGCAAAAAAATAAATCAATTAACAACAACAAAAATGATCAAACGTGATGAAAATGGTTCAACATTTTCCCTAGAAAATTAATTCTAGTACATGGATGGGAAAGCCAATTCCCCAAATTTGAGGAAAATCAGCGCGTGAAGGCAAGTGGTGGAAAATCAATTACCTAGAAAAAGATTGCAATCAAACACCTTAAAAATGGAAAAGTGGATGGAAAATAGCATTTTCTAGGCAAAATAATGGTAATCAAACGGACCCTTATTGTAATGTTGTTTCCAACGGTAAAGGCAAAAGGCTGTGTAATTACATTATAAGCATGAAATGGTTTTTCTACGAAGTGATAAAAATATGAAAAAGAACAATTATGCCATTTTGGCTTGACATCATTCTAGGATTGATTGACATTGTAGTCTCTCTGATGTTTTCACATCAGGGAGTTGCTTTATTTATTTTGCTTAATGTTGTACATGATTACACGTGATATGTTTCGGTTAGTTTAATTTTCTATTACCTACGTTAATTAAAATTTTAACTTTGCCAATTGTAGAGGTAGTAATGCCAAAGGCGACGACCATTTTCAAGATGGAAGGTAATTCTAGGAAACCCATTTTCATGCTATTCACAATTTTCCCCCTCTATTATCTGTGGCCTTTTTTTTTTTTTTGCCAATTATTGCTGGCAGATTTAGTTTATTGCAAACAAGCTTAGTTGTTTTTGCTGTTGTTGTAGTATGGCCGGCAGGCACCTTGACCGTAAATATTCTGATCAAAGCCTCGGTGCTCCTCCTAGTTATGAAGAGATTGCTGGTACTGCACGCAGCCCCACTCTTAGTGAAAGGTAACAAACTTATATCCACCACCTAGCTTCTGCTTCAACTATTCTGAATTGGTCCTAACTTCCTATTATAAAAGGGATGGAGATCGATCAGCTGTTCCTAAAGCATCATCCCCCCCTGCAAGTGTTAGTCCAAGCCATGTGACAACAGATGCTTCACCCCCGGCTCCTGCTTTACCACCAGGTCCATATCCAGCTTCTGATAATAATGGGGAAGTAGGCGGCTTTGATGAATTTGATCCTCGCAGTTCATTTTCAGGTAACAAATATCTGCACTTGGACAATTCACAACCACACTACTCTCCTTAGTCTATCTTTTGTTAGTGGCTTCGCGTTCTGATAACAAGTTCATTTGATCAAAGAGGATGGGTTCTTTTTACAAAAAATCAAGGTTTCTTGTGACAGGTTATATAAAAGGTGAAATATCCAATAAGGTTGTGCTTTTTGTGCAATTTCATATTTCATATATTTACTTGTATGATCTTTACTGCTGTACAATTTGAACTCTATGATTTTAGCTTAACCAAGAGTTTCCAAAGGTCTTTACTATTTCTTTTTGAAATCCTTTCATATACCCGAGGTGTTTCTATTTTCATATGATGACTGATTGCTATGGAAGGAAAGCCAAAATATCTTGGCTTGTTCCATGAACAATGCAAGCCATCCCTTTTCCTAGCATATTATTTTCCTTCTAGACTATCGTGCTGTTGACAGAGACTCCAGCTACTGAAATATTGGCCAAAGGCACTTCAAGTTGCTTGGCATTTATCACAATCTGCATACCCTGCAATGCGTTCATGCTGGTAAAATAAAAAAAGTAGGAAAGTAACTGGTACAATATTGGTTGGCTTGTCTTGCACATGTATAGTTTATGGTTGGATCTTGCTCTCTCATAACAAATTACATTAAATTGGTATTATCATTTTACCTGGACTCGAACTTGTAATAATTAAACTGCTCTTATACTCTTTATAGCTTTACTGGGGTTCTTCTGTTTGCTTTAGTGGACTGACTCTATATGTATACACCTTATTGTGTAATTCTATTTCTCAGCTATTTTCTATCATCAATCTTCACACCGGAGATGAATGTTCCTCTTGCGCTTCATAGCATAGGTGAAATAGGGATCGCAATAGTTTACCAATTTAAGAATTGCATCATCTTCTCTGAAAGCTGCTACTAGGTTTGTAGGCATTTGATACTCTATTAACTGAAGCAAATTATACCTAATTGTAAGTTATTCTCAAGGAAGTTAATGTGACATCATGGGAAAACTGTATGATTATCAAATATAAGCTAATGGGAGGGGATATTTTTGGTTGCTTTGGATCTGACAAGAATTTTGCGCATGGATGTACATGATCATTAATAAGTTACTAGACTTGAGTCAACATTTTTAGTTTTGTGCTGAAATCCCACGATCCTACTCTAGTTATTTATGAGAAATATTATCTGGTGTAAGCAAGGGGGTTAAATGAACAGGAGACACAGAGAAAAAATTGGAGAACACTTGACATAAACTTGTGTATGGCCCCAATGTTGCATGATCATAAATTTTCCTCATTTATGATATTTACATATTGGTGTAAAAGATTGTCTCCTTGGACTCATTCTTTTGCCTCTTTGAACAGCTATACCAGCCATGTCAAATGGTACCACTCCAACTACTTCTGGTGGTGCGGAAATGGATTTACTGGGCTCTTTTTCTGAGCCATATTCTTCAAACTCATCAGCTCTTGTGTCTGCTGAGCCAGAAACGGCGGCCACAGAGGCTAATGCCTCACTGAACTCCAGCTCTCTTCCCACATTTATGCCCACATCATCACCATTCACAGTCTCTAATCAGGTAGTCTTTTTATGATAATTTCTAGTTACTTCATACGTAGATCTGATTTTCACTTTTATCTCTCATTTGCTCAGTAGCCTTTAAAGAGATCCTTTGGTGGTATCATTTGTGGCTTCTAATTGATTCAGTCAATTTGACAGTTATCAGTGAATTTCCTCGTTTCATTCTTTGGATGGATTGTTTAACTCAGGTGCAAGTCAAGTTAACCTGGACCCTTTTGGGCCTAGGTCTGGTTGAATTCCTTATTAAGCACCTCTTGCTTCATGAAATGTTTTAATAATGACTTGGGAAATTCGGGGAAAAGAATGGTAAAAACAGAGTTCATCTGTGCTGGTGGCGTGCTTACTCTTGTTTGGTTTGTAGTGATGCCCTAGGAAACAAACTTCATGAATAATTTTCTGATTTGTGTAATAATTTTCTGATTTATGAATAAGCTTTCCTGCTTTTGTTCGCATCAGTAGTAAGCTTTCCTGCTTTTGTTCATATCAGTAAATGATGATCTTTTTCTTTTGGAGAGGTTGAATACCTAACCATCCTAAAGAAGGTTGAGGTCATTATTGTAAATTCAACCCTCTAATAGGAAGAATCATATCTTTTCTACCATCAAGCCGTTCTCTCCAACTGTTTTTTTTAATTTATTGGAGTCAAATGAAGAAACATGTCTGAAATTTTCAGAATAATGTGCTGCTTTAAGAATTAAAGTTTGACGAAATCTGATAAATTTAGTAGCATGCAAGGAAAATATTGGTTTTCATCTGTTCAGTCATGTTAATGTCAAAAATCTGAAGCTGAGTAATATATATATATATATATATATACACTTTTTTCTCTGTGTTTATAAAACAGTCATCTTAGAATAAGCAACTGCCTGTCCAGAAAAATTGCAACTGCAAAGTATATCAAAGAAATGGGCTGGAGGAAAGGATTGCGTTAATAACACCAAAGAACTAGAGTTCTCTGCCCACCACAATTTATGCTTCCATGTAACTAAAACCATTTCCTTTTATTTGTTCTTTGGTGTTGATTTTGACTTGTATAATATTTAATGTTGCAATCTTTTCATATATTTTAAACTGGTGTGAGACTGCCTTTTTCATCTTCTTCCTGCCCTTACACTGTAGATGTCTTCAATTATAGAATAAATGCATTTGTGGAGATATAAAAATGGCTTTTTCTGCAGTCATTTGATGATCCATTTGGGGATGGCCCTTTTAAAGCTATTCCTTCTACGGAAAGTGTACCAGCGCAACAACAGATTCCTACCTCTGGACATTCTTTTGGCCAGAACCCCTATCAAAGTTATGATTTGCCTCAGCCAGCTATTAAAAATCCAGAAAATGATATTGAGGGGAGTTTTCACGGTACAACTTACTCGTCATCTGGTCATTCTGGTGCCCAACTTCCTTCCACAGAAATCCCGCAGTTTCAGCAGCAGGAGCTATCAAGTAATGACGAAAATATTGATATATTAGCTGATATTCTCCCACCCTCAGGAGCTTCAACTCATGCCCATTCACATATTGATTATCTCGTTCCAACTAACCAACCCGTCTCACAGACCGGATTTCCACACCAGACTAATCAACATGAATCACAGTCAGGTCTGCTGTCCCTACAGAGGCAAATTGCACCACAGACAGGTTTCCATGCTCAAAATAGCGAGCTTACATCATTAACAGCTTTTCCCGGTCAACCTGGCAAGTCTCCTTTGGAGACAAGTTATCTACCTTCTGGAGCTTCACCTCATGCCAATTCTCAAGCTGATTATCCTGTTCCAACTAACCAACTTGTGTCACAGACAGAGTTTCCACCTCAGTCTAATCAACCCGAGTCACAGTCTGGTCTGCTGTCCCTGCAGAGTCAAACTGCAACGCGGTCAGGTTTTCACGCTCAAAATAGTGAGCTTACATCATTGACAGCTTTTTCCGGTCAACCTGGCCAGTCTTCTTTGCAGAAAAGTTATCTACCCTCTGGAGCTTCACCTCCTGTCAATTCACAAGCTGATTATCCTGTCCCAACTAACCAAACTGTGTCACAGACAGGGTTCCCACCTCAGACTAATCAACCCGAGTCACAGTGGGGTCTGCTACCCCTGCAGAGTCAAACTGCAACACACACAGGTTTTCAAGCTCAAAATAGTGAGCTTGCATCATTGACATCTTTTCCTGGTCAACTGAGCCAACCTCCTTTACAGACAAGCTATCCACTTCAACAAGGCCAATCTGTTTCTCAGACCAATATTCTGGCTCAAACGAATCAGTCTACGGCCTTGACATTTCCATCTCAAACTAGTCAAGCATCACAGATGGGTTTTCCTACTCACATTAGTCAAGCTGCAGGTTTTCCATCTCAAATGAGTTATTCACAGGCTGGTTTTCATGCTCCGTTCAGAGGTCAGTCTTCACAGCAGAATGCCAACTTTTATGCTGGTTACAACCCGCAGACTGGATCTACTGGCGCAGCAGCTTTTCACACGGTTCCTCAAGTTTCTACTAGACCTGTTCCCCAAACTAATTTTCTTACAGAGTCAGGTTATAATGGTCCAGTGGCTTCACAAATGGGTTTTCAAGCTCCACAAGTGAGGCCAAACAGTCCCATTGCTTCACATTCAGCTACACCAACCTCATCTGGTTCTGCTACCATAGTTCCTCAACCATCAAAAGACAAATTTGAGACCAAATCTACTGTTTGGGCTGATACTCTAAGCCGCGGATTGGTTAATTTAAATATTTCCGGACGTGAGTTCTTTGCTTTTGTAAATGTTTCATGTTTCATTGCATCCTGTTATCTCCTTTAGCCCTTATTATATACCTGCTTTTTCATTTGCAGCTAAAACAAATCCATTGGCTGACATTGGAGTTGATTTTGATGCCATAAATCGCAAGGAGAAGAGAATGGAGAAACCTACAGCTTCTACAGTAACATCCAACATTACCATGGGTAAAGCCATGGGATCTGGTTCTGGTATTGGCCGTGCTGGTGCAGGTGCTCTCAGGCCTCCACCAAATGCAGTGATGGGTTCTGGCATGGGTATGGGCATGACTAGTGATCCTGGATCAGGATTTGGCATGGGAGGCTATTCGGGAGTGAACCAACCCATTGGGATGGGGATGAATAGGCCAGGAAACATGGGCATGGGCATGAACATGAATATGGGTCAAGGATATAACATGCAACAGCAGCCAGGAGTTCCTCCTGGATCGGCAATGCCTGGAGGTTATAGTCCCTCGATGGGAACAGGTAATTATGGCCAACAACCATATGGCTACCGTTGAGCTTGAACCACATTTGATTACTAGAAGTCGAAGGAACTTTGCTTACCAGTTGTACTATAGAATATAGTTACATTCATATGTTTTCAGCCATAATTTTTTATGTCACTATCTATTTCCTTGTTAGCCACGTTTAGCAAGTGCATTTAATCGTCCTTTTTATTTAGAGTTTCTTTTGTGGCTAATTTGGATTACGTAGTTGTCCCATTGCACTTTAGATGTTGTGATAGGTATACATATCTATGAGGATTACCATTTTGAGGTTCTCTCTATTGGTATTGTCATCCATCTATATGGATTTTTGTGAGTTTATTCATTGTTGAGGCATGGAACAGCTTCTTGAATTATATATACTATATTCATTTTTCTTAATTCACTTTTACTCTTAAGGAATTCCAACATTATTTTGAGGGCTGACAGTTTCAGTTGTTGGTAGGCATGAATATAAATGGTATGTTACTCCGATTAGTTGATGATCTAGAACTGTTGTTTGTAATACAGCATGTCCAATGCACTCCGTAGATTGCAGTCTACTGTATTTTATAGATGAATTTTTGGTTGATGTGGTATTGATTTTGTAAATATGATACAATAGTTTTGCATTTGGAGTTAGAACGTGTTTGCACAACACGCCTTCTACCTGGCAAAAATATGTTATGGATTGGTCTATTTTGGGCTGTTGGATCTAATCCTTCAATCTGAACCCTTGGATGTTGATATGTGTGTGTGTGTATTAGATTCACTCTAACCCTTTCGCCTATCATCCTCTATATATTTCTCTTCGTCTTCTTTACTCTGATACGCCATTATCTATGAAATCAAGTGAAATTTTGTGAAATAGTCTTAGATTTGAGTAGTGTTGTAGTGAAGCTTGATGAATTAAGTCTACTTCGTGTTAGGGGTGGGCGTGAGTTTGATTGTGTCGATTTTTTGTCCAACCTAAACCCAATTCACTATGTTCGAGTTAAAATCAACCCAATTCAACCTAAGTATAAGTTCAAATCAAACCCAATTCTATCCAATCAACTTTCGGTTGGGTTGGGTGGTTTGGACTTTGGTTCAATTAGCAAAAAATCTTGAAATTTTAAAAATTAAGCACATAAATCAACTATTAACTCAAATCAATTATGTAAAATACAATAAGCTCAAATATAATAAATTGAATACTTGTTAATAAAACTAAAATATGTTCAAACCATATTTGAATTTCATCCAAATTGTAAATGTACTTGAGATTCTTGAAATTTAAATGGTTCTATATTTTTAAAAATTTTGTTGGGTCGGGTTGGATTTTTCACTCAACCCACAACGTAATCCAACCCGACTAATTTTTTTTTGTAGAACTCGAACCCAACCAAATTTTCATCAAAAACTGACCCAACCCGATCGAGTCGGGTTGGGTGGTTTTAGCGGGTTGGGCTGGTTAATGCCCTCCCCTACTTCATGTAGGCGGTGTAGTTTGACTCTTTGGGTTTTGGTCTTTTGGTTGAGATCTTTTAGATATGGTTCCGTTACGAATTATCCTTGATTTGTTTGTGAATATTTATCTATCTATTTATATATAAAAATAAAGTCTTTATTAAAAATAACACACACAATTTCCCGTTAAAATATACTTTCTAAATTTGGAAAGGTTTTGCAAAAAATACAAGAATTAAAAAATAAATAAAAAATGATTGCATTTTGAAAAATGTAAATGCTGCAAATTTGAATTACATTTTTAAGCATTACATGCATTTGTTCCCAAATAAAAAAATAGAAATAAAAATCGTTTTGAGTACTGCTAAATTATATAAAAAATAATGGTAGTTAAAATTTTTTGTTTAAAAACATAAAATGTGATGTTTTCGAGGTAAAAATTAATGATTGAAAAGTGGAGAGTAAATATATGTGTGATTAAAAAGTAATTTATAAACGTGTTATTTAAAAATATTTTGTCAAACAGAAATGCTTCATTCCAATTTCAAAAAAAGACAATTTAAAATTGATTTTTTTTTTCTTTTTTTTTTTTTAATTTTTTTAACAAATTCGTTTTTACTTAATAGGATGATTGATTTTAATATAATTATTAATCTCATTATGTATCCTAATTTTTTTTTTTTTTTTTTGAAAAATGTGAAAAAACTACATTAAAAGTATCATATGTCTAATTTAAAAAAAAATAAATAATTCTCTATTGTTATAAAAAAATATTCAAGATCCTAAATTTAGAAATTTTGTTAAGTTAATTAAAAGAAAATTATTCAAAATTATTCTGATTAATCATAATGTAACTAATTTGGTAAAGTAACATTAAATTATTTCTAAAGATATATAAAATTATATTATAAATATATTGATAAACATTTAAATAACCCGAAAATGTTTTTGTTTAAAGAACGAAAAGTGTTTTATTTTAAAGAACTTAAGAGTATTCCTTATATTGTGTATTTTGTTATATGTTTTCCAATTAGATTATATATAAAAAAAAATTAAATGATTAATTCAGAAATTTTCTTTCAAATCGAATAATTTCATACTTGATTGAATATAATTTCCGTCATATGTAATGACAATTAAAAAGAGTTAGAAGTTATCAGTCTCGAATATTGAAATCTATTTGAAAAATCCTATGAGTAACTATCGGTATTAAAATTATGTTTAAGCATGTATTTAATAAACTTGCAAAAATGGTTTATAAACCATTTGATAAACCACAAAATTTTTCAAACCACATTTTTAAACATACACATTATTGTATTATTTTTAAGTCAAAAAATATGTAATATAGACGTCAAATTGAAGATTTCAACAAGAAGTCTATTTATTTATAAAAACAAAGTCTTTAACAAAAATAACACACACACACTTTTCCGTCAAAATATACTTTTTAAATTTGGAAAGGTTTTGCAAAAAATACAAGAATTACAAAATAAATAAAAAATAATTGCATTTTGAAAAGTGTAATACTTGCAAATTTGAATTACACTTTTGAGCACTACATGCATTTGTTCCCAAATAAAAAAAAAATCGTTTTGAGCACTGTTAAATTATATAAAAAAATAATGGTAGTTAGAATTTTTTGTTTAAAAACATAGAATGTGATGTTTTCGAGATAAAAATTAGTGATTGAAAAGTAGAGAGAAAAAATATGTGTGATTAAAAAGTAGTTTAAAAACGTCTTAGTTAAAAATATTTTGTCAAACAGAAATGCTTCGTTCCAATTCCAAAAAAGGACAATTTAAAATTGATTTTTTTTTTTTTTTAACAAATTCGTTTTTACTTAATAGAATGATTGATTTTAGTATAACTATTAATCTTATCATGTATCCTAACTTCATTTTTTCTTTTCTTTCTTTTTCTTTTTTTTTTTGTGAAAAATGTAAAAAAAACTACATCAAAAGCATCATAAGTCTAATTTTTAAAAAATAATAAATAATTCTCTATTGTTATAAAAAAATATTCAAGATCCTTAATTTAGAAATTTTGTTAAATTTGAATCGATTTTAATTAAAAATTAAATAATTATTTCAAAAATTAGAAAATTTTCTAAAAAAAATTATTTTACAAATAAAACGACATTTACTCATTTGGAGTCAAATTAAATAAACAAAAAATATAACAACAATATTCTTTACCAATTCAAAGTAAATATAGATTTATGGTTATTAAATTTATTTATCAAATTTTATTTCAAAATAATTTAATATGTAAAAAAAGAGATGAAAATAACGTTTCGTAAATGTTGTACTTCCTATTTTGATTTTTTTTAAGCTTTAAATTCAATAGTATTTTGTATTAAAATGTTATCATACTATGTTTTTATTTGGTATAATTGTATAATTAATATATTTTCATAAATTTTGATCGAAATCATTATCATAATTATATTTTCGTGCATTGTACAGGTGAAAATACTAGTTTATATATAAAAGAAGAATAGTCGTCACCAAAATACACACATAATTTCCCACCAAAAAACCTTTCTAAATTTGGAAATTTTTTGCTAAAAAATAGTATATTAAATATTTTAGCAATTATTATTTTACATGTGTCATTAATTGCATTGACATCCGTGCTATGCTATAAATAACATCAAAATATTATTTTTTCAATTTTATTATTATTCTTTTAATAATTATTGTATTATTTTGAAAATCGAAAAATATGTAATATGTGTGTCAAATTGAAAATCACAGTGAAAAGTTTAATACAAGCTAACAAGTGAGAAAATTGTAAATATATTGTTCGTAAAATCATATCAAAAATTAAAGGTAGAGTTTTATTTTTCCTCAATAGCTAATTCATTTTAAATTATATCATTTAATTCCTATAATATTATCAATAATTAATTAACTAAATTCATTTTAGTCATAAATAATTAATCTCTGTTCTAATTTTTTTTTTATCAAATTAAAATATATAATAATTATATGAATTTTCAATGCAAATCCAATTAAGTTGGGTTAATTTTTACAAACTTAAAATTTCTTCAATTCATTCATCATTTTTATTTATTTACTCATTCTGTTTATTTTTCTATTTTTCATTATAAATTTAAATAACTAAAATATGCAAAAATATATTACAGATTTTAACAATTAATTCATATAATTTTGATTAAACAATTGATCGGTCAGTAATTTTTATTAAAATAATAATGTAACAATATGAATAAAGAAATTATCAGTTTCAAAAAAAAAAAAAAATCAGTTAATGTAACCATATTTATTAAAATTAAAGATTATTTTTTTAGAAAAATACTTGAAATTAATAATTAATGCTTAAAAAATCAAATTATACCTAAAAAGTCCATCCTACAACTCTTTTGGAAAGAATATGATGAAGAACAATATATGAAAATAAAAGCGTCAGTCTTAAGGATAATATATAAGTTTAGTTTTGCACATGTATTGTATGAGCATAATTTTGTAGTTCAAAAGTTTTTTTTTTTTTTGAAACAAGAAAATTTCATTTATTGAACGTTAATTCCAGAAATGGAGTTGATATGTGCACAGTATAATCTCTAAAATACTTAACATATATAGACAAAAAGACTCACTATATATATTTTATTTATGTTTTCATTAATAATTTTTTATTGACATATAATTAAATATGCATTTAATTATGTTCAATTAAATGCATCACATTTAAAAATTAAAATTATTAATCATGCAAATGATCTCTTGAGTTGAATTCAATGTTCATGCGCCACAAATTTTGATGTTGATTTTCACTTTCGTGCATCGTCAATATTATTTAATTTGTTATATTTATTTATATATAGGACCACATATATTTACTTTGGTGCAATTATTTTATTTTATGTAAATTATAATATTTTGAGGGTTATTATTTCTATTCATGTTAGTCAAAAATATTTGGACAAATTTTTTTATTCTATACAACATATATTTGAAAAATTGTATTAATTAATTTAAATTTGAGTAATTGTTTAAATATGTTTTGTTTATAGTAACTTTCGTATATCACACGGGGTGTGAACAACTACAAATTGTACAAATAATATATTATTTGAAGGAGTTTTTCAAATTTGATGAGAATTGTAATTTATTTCTATTTTGAGCATTCATTGATAATCTGTATTATTAATCATAGCAAATTATGTGTTCAATTTTTTTTTTCTATTTTGTAATGATATTTATAGTAAAATTATTTCATATTATTCTTCTGTACAACGCACGGGTGTGATACTAGTTGCAATAACAATGAAGTTGTATCCACTTTAAATGGAGTTTTAATGAGAAGTAGCCAAATATTGAACGAACTCGGCCTTCGGGCATAAATTCATTTTGTTCTGAGTTTTTCAATATGATTGTTGTATTTTCAGTTGCTTTGGTTGAACAAAATCAAAAGTATTGTAGCCCTAAATTAGCAAGTGGTATCGGTGTAGATCTTGGGTTCTAGTTACTTGTTATCACTTAAGGTGTTGCATCTAACAAACACTGGGTCTTCGCTCGATGAAATTTGAAACCCTAGTTTCTTGATCTCTTGCAGTTTATTATTTTCTGTGACTTTTTGTATGGTCTCTTGATTCTCGTCATTCTTATATATATAGTCTGCAAGTGATTTATTGACTCTTTTGTGAAGATCTCAAAATTTTTCTGTACAAAATCTTTATGTTTTCTTGTGATGCATTTTTTAAAGTCTTAATTTCCTTTGTGACATGCCTGTTCAATTTGATACCCTTGATTTGAGAATAAGAGTCCCACGAAAATTAGGGATCATTTGGATTGAGTATAATAATTACGACTTAGTATTTGTTCATCTGCATGTGTGAGTCTGCTTTTATTTTATATCGTCTGCCTGTCTATGTTACTTAATTTTTGTGAAATAGCAACTATTCTTTTATTTGTACCCCTTTTTCTTTTAAAATAGACGGTGTGACTATTTGTAGCAAGATGGGTATTAGTAAATTTGATTTTGAAATGTTTAATGGGAGATGGAACTTTACTGTATGGAAACAGAAAATAAGGGTTCATTTAATTCAACAAAAATTGAATAACGCAAATAGATGATACTTTTCTTGAAGAAATGACTGGTGTGCAAAGTAAAGAAATAGTCAAATAGATGACTTAGCTATAATTCTATCATTTTACACCTCGCTAATAACGTAATGAGAAAAGTTAGTGAATGTAAAACAACTCTTGAAATATGGACAAAATCGGAAAAGTCGAATCACCCTAAGTCCCTTCAGAACAAGATTTATTTGCTTAAGAATTTTTTTGTTATAAAATGGACCGTTAAGTGGATCTTGAGTCTAATTTTGATTTCTTCTCCAAACTATGTCAAGATCTGGTGAGCTGTGGTGAAAAATTCTTCGATAAGTATTAAGCGAATATCTTACTGAATGACATAGATGCTTTGACTTTTGATATGTTTGTAAACTCCTCAAGGACCAAAAATTTAAATATTCAATAGCAAGATCTTGAAATTGTTAAAGGGTAAGGATCAAATATAAGAGGTAGACCTATGGCTAGACAATTTGATAATAATGACAATCAAAATGGATATAAATAGAAGTTTAGATGAATGTCTAGATCTAAATGTAGGACTAAAGAGAGGAAATGTTATGGATGTTTTATGTCCGTCATTTCATTAAAGATTACTTTAAAAGAAAAAATGAGTTCATAAAAAAAGGAAATGAGGAAGAAAATATAGCTTTCTACCACAACCTTGATCATGCCTCCAATACTGACATGTTAAAGGTTTATGTAGTCATATCACATTTCATAGAAAGCAAAGAATCCAATTTAAGTCATCAAAACATGTTAGATGGTGAATGGTTTATTGACTCAAGGGCTTTTTTTTTTTTTTTTTTTTTCATATCACATCTAGAAAGGAATGATTTACACACTTTGTCTCAAAAAAACATATGAATAGTCACTATGGGAAATTATCCGACCAGTAGAATAGCAAGCATAGGTGATATCACCTTGAAATTTAATAGTGGTTATGTCTATAACTTGAAGCAAGACAGATATGTTCCAAAATTGGAAAAAATAAAAATAAAAAAATCTGTTTGTATTCAAGATAATGAGGGATATACTAAAATTGTTTAGAATGGTGTTATGAAAATTAGCAAAGGTTCCTTGTTTTCAAATGTGTAAAAATAATGGAATTTCTGTTATTAGTGCTACTGCTTTAACTAATCAGATTGTTGCATGTAACATTGTCAAGGATATAGATGATACCTTAAAATGGTATAAAAGACTTGCTCATGTCAGTAGTAAAGTTCTTAAAATTTTGAACCAAAAAGGTGTATTTGGAAAAGATAAAGTGCAAGATATCTCTTTATGTGAAACATGTACTTTAGGAAAATATCATGGACTGCATTTTAAAATTGGTTCACATAGATCAGAGAATGTATTGGATTACATAGATTTTGGTCTATGGGGACATGTACCCATCCCTACCATGGGTGGATGCATATATTTTCTATTTGTGATTGATGACCATTCAAGAAAAGTACAGATTTACTTTAAAGCAAAAATTGAAACTTTTGAAAGTTTAAAACCTGGAAAATACAAATTGAAAATCAAACTGGAAAAATTGCAAAAGCCTTAAGAACAGATAATTGGTTAAAGTTTTGTAATCTGATTTTGATAAATTTTGTGAGAGTAATGGTATTATCGTACACAAAAATGCTCCTTACACCCATCAAATTAAGGTTGCAGAAAGGATGAATAGAACTCTTTTGGATAAAGTTAGATGCATGATGGTGGTGTCTGATCTTCCTAAAAGCTTTTAGGGTGAGGATGTTATGACTACATGTTATATTGTTAATTTGACTTCTTATGTATCTTTAAATGATAAAATCCATGCTAAAATGTGGAGTAATCACCATGTAGATTACTCACACTTGAAAACTATTGGGTGTGTAGCATATTCACATGAAAATGAAGGTAAATTGTAACCTAGGGCTCAAAGAAGTATTTTGTGGGCTATGCTTTAGGTGTTAAAATATATAGGCCATGAGCTAGAGATTTATTGGAGTTATGGTCATTATAAGTAGGGATGTAACTTTTAACTGAGTTGGGGGAGATTAAGGTGAATCGGTAGGTTAATATCAAATTTACCATTGGGGGTTATAGAGATGAGGTTGTTTGTGATGTAGTGCCTATGCATGTTGGGTATATTTTGTTGGGAACGCCATGGCAACATGATAGGAGAGTGTTACATGATGGTTTTAAAAGTCGGTATTCATTTGTGAATGGTGGAAAGAAAATAATTCTTGCTCCATTGTCACCTAAAAAAGTTCAAGAGGATCAATGGAAAATAAAATGTGAGTTTGAGGGGAAAAATAAAGAGTGTTGAGGCCACGACCTTAGAAAAAGGAAAGCTTGGGTGCAAAAAGATAAAAGAAAAGATAGTCCACCCCCAAAATGATTTTTTTTGCATAAAGGTTGATGTACAAGGAAACATGCCTTGAACTTAACCACACTAATAATTCCCTCCCTAGTTCTATTAAATCTGTTTTGCAGGCACCTAAGTCAAACTATGAACTTAAAGCGGGGGAGAAATTCATTAGCACAAATGAGCAGCCCAAAAATCCAAGAAAGTTGGAGGAAAGTAAGAGGCAGCCCAAAAGTTTGAAGGATAGCACGTGTCATAAGCATGATCATCAAGCCTACAAAAGCAAGAAGAATTTGAAAAGCAGTCCAGAAGTTGATTCGAGGTCGTATCATTTTCAAGAGAGGGGGGATAATGTGATCTAAAGTAGGAGACCAAAGGAGAAGTCAGGCTATCAGAAATACAACAACGATCTAAATGGAAAACGGGGCAAGTTTTGTGTTGGAATCAAGCTGAGAAGACGAATGGATCAAGCCGAGTCAAAGGGAGGAAGTTTGAGGACCAGAAACAAAGTCACGAATGTAACTCTCTCTTGGCTCAAATAAAAGAATTCCAAGATTTGCATACTTACGATCGTAAGTCATATGGTCACGACCGTAATCCTTAAACAGAAGTACACTTACGGCCGTAAGTTTCAGATTCATGGCCGTAACTATCTTTTTTCAGATTTTTGCAGATTTTTAATTGCTTTTCGTTTTTAATTATTTATTTTCATATTTTGAGCCCTACTTGCGGCTAGGACTAGGTTAGGAGTAAATTACCGTATATTATTGTTTTTTTCCATTGTTGAACAATTAACTTTGATATTATTGAATTGATTTGAGAGTTTTCTCTTGTAAGGTGAGTTATTCACTTTCTTGTTCTTCAAGAACCCAATTGAACTTATCAAATATTGTGAAATATTTGTGACATTCTAATCAGAAACTTATCAAGGAATTTGACATCCTTTTTGGCGTTTCAGAAATATCGGTTCTTCAATCTGCATCGTCGATTCATCGCATCGTGATTGTTGGGTCAAAGTCCTATCGTCAATCCTATCTTTTCCAATTTTTTTTATTTCTTGTTTCTTGTGTTTTTGATGAATTTAGATATTTCCTATATTTTTTGTTTGTGTTATTTCGTGTTCTTCATCGCGTTTCCTGAGTGGGATTGCATCAGAAATTTTGTGCGTGAGTGGGATTGCATCAGAAATTTTGTGCGTTACAAAATGAAATGTCGTGTTTAGATTCTAAGGAACCTGCAGAAAAATCTAGTCAAGGAAAGGATAGCGTTCCTTTTATTTCTGTATAAAACTCACCTATTATTAGTGAACCTGACCAAGTGGATTTTAATAACACTGAACATGAAATTGATGAAAATGAATAGCAAACCCCTCTAATTGAAACTGAAATGGGTGATAATGATCTCAAAAATTATATGTTGGTTAGGGATAGAGTTAGAAGAAATATTAGGGAACCTCAAAGGTTTGGTTACACTGACAATGTTACCTTTGCTTTCCTAAATTACCAAGACCTGTGTGAGTCTGAACCTAAAACGTATGAGAAAGCTGTAGCTAGTAAACATTCAGAGGAATGAAATTAGTCTATGTGTGAAGAAACGAATTCTTTAAGGCTTAATAACACCAGAGTTCTAGTTTCTAAACCTAAGGGCAAGTCTATTGTAGACTTAAGTGGATTTAAAAGGTTAAAGAAGAGTTGTCTGAATCTGAACCTATAAGATTTAAGGCTAGACTAGTTGCCAAATGGTTTACACAAAAGGAAGGTGCAGGTTATAATGAAATATTTTCTCCTATAGTTAAGTACATTGCTATTAGAGTTATATTAGCTCGTTACTTGATAAGTGCATTTTATGCACTTATTTATATGCTTAAATTAGGATTTTATGTAGTTATTTGAGAATAATTGCTACTAATTTATCTATCATTTGTACATATTTCAGTTTTATTTCAATATCAAGAGAATGGAGCAATAAGAGGAAATAATAAGCAAAAGGGGAGGAGATTGAACCAAAATTGAGCAAAGCAAGGGTGTTGGATGCAGAACATGGATAAAGAAGGAGAATCATGGAAGAAAAGATGAAATCGAAGATTTTCAAAAGTATAAGGATCAAATTGTTTCAATCAGAAGATGGGGACTTGAGGGGAAATAAAGGATGAGGACCAAGTTGCAGAATTTAAAAGAAGAAAAATTGCACCCGAAAATTTAACCGTGCGGTTGTACGGTTAAATGAGCCATGCGGCCTCACGAAGGAAAAAACAGGCGACTGAAGTTTGGCTTTTCGAGGCTGCGATCGCACACTTTTGAATCGTGCGGCCGCACGGTAGTATCGACTGGGCCACTGGTGGGCTTTTCACGCGAATTCTGATTTAATTAACCCCTTTTCGCCTAGGTCAGAGGGGGGAGCATATATATAGGAGAGAATATACGAAATTTGGGGATTATTCTTGACCTAATACATCAAGAAGCACATCAAAGTTTTGGAGAGCGGATTTGTGAAGATTTATCCTAATTTTCTTGAGATTTTCATATTATAGGTGATGAAGTTCTTTCATATTTGTGATTTGCTATTAACCATGTATTTAGGCTAATTTTTCCATTGTGCTAGGATTATGATGAAGTCTTAGAAAATTATTTCATGCTTTGGTTTACTTAATCTTATGACAATTGATATTTTGAGTTATTGATTCGTATTTATTTTCATCTATAATTTTGATGCATGAATTATATGATGTATGTGGTGAATTTTTATGATCGAAAGAGTGGAATTTCACTAGACTTGAATCAATAGCCATATGGTTCGATAGAGATAGAAATATACCACTATGTCCTATGTGATCTTTTCATGTTTTGCTCGTTTAATGCTTTCCTAAATATTAGCACTCATCATAGAAATATAGGTGGATTGTAATTAGGAAAATGCTTAATTCTTGTTCGAAAGAGAGTTTTAGGCATTATAGAAACATTGATCGTCAATAATATACCATGTCTTGGTTATTTGAATCAAAGTGTGAAATATCAATACTAAGATGGATTCTAAATCCTAGCACTTCATTCACATACATTTGTTAAACAACTCTTGAAAATTCCATTTACTTATTTATTTGATCATTAATTTTAGATTTCTTTGGTAATTTGGTCTACTCATTTAGAATCTCTTATAAATCACTGAAAATTCATTCGTTTCGGTTAAGGTTAATAATTTAAGAAAATAGATCTAACCAATTCTTGTGGGAACGATATTCGGACTTAAAATCCACTGTATTACTTGCGCGACCCGTGCACTTGCGGAGCGTGATCATTACTCATTTTGACTGAGAGCTAGATCAGTCGGATGTCAAAACATCCTTCTTACATGGAGAGGTTGAAGAGAAAATATATATGAACCAACCTTTGGGATTTATTGAAAAGGGTAAATCTGACTTTGTGTGTTTCTTAAAGAAATCCTTTTATGGCCTTAAATAATCCCTTAGACAATGGTGTAAAATGGTTTGATATTTTTGTTTTGTCTTTGAACATTAAAAGGATTGAATATGATCATTTCTTGTATTACAAATCACATAATGAAAATGATGCAAGTGAGTTTTATTATTATATGTGTATTAGACCTGATACAAATGGGTAGGGATGACAATAATACAAACGTACCCGAAATTTGTTGGAGATCCGACAAAAATGGTCCCAGATTACCCAACTAAATAGGTTTGTGGGTAGGGTATGGAGATAAATAAACTTGACATTGGTATAAGTCGGGTGTGAGTTTTCTACAGAACCCATACCCGACTCATATATCCATTAATTTCCTTTAAAAAAATTATAGTATTTAAAAGGGAAAATTTCTTTTAACTACACTAATGCATGTGTTCCAAAAAAAAAAAAAAAATAGGTAATGGGTTTCAAATAGAAATAGGTATAGAAGCATACTCACATCCGACCAGCCCTAGACCCGCCATTCTTAAATGGGTATATGGGTAAGGTATGGAGGTTATAAATATGCAGTGGGTAGCGTGTGGGTTTTTCAAACCTAGCCCATTGTCATCCCTAATTGCTCAATAAGCCTGTTGTGTAAATATATGTTTAATCCTAGTCCTAATCATTGGGAGGCTTTAAAATGGTTGGTCTGCATATATAGGTTTGACCTATAGTAGAAGTAACTAAGGCATAAAATTAAAGGGTCATGTCGATGTTGATTATGCTAGGGACAATAGGAAATCTATTACCTCGTGTGTTTACTATCTGTGATGCATGTGTTAGTTGAAAACCCCAATTTCAACATATAGTTACCCTTTCAACAACAGAATCAAAATATATTGCTATGACCGAAACTATTAAAAAGTCACTTTGGTTTAAAGGTCTTCTTGGTGAGTTGGGATATTATAGAGAATCTCCTTTATCGTATTTTGCTTGCCATTTACTTGTATAAAAATCTTGTATTTCATGAAAAAACCAAACACATAGATGTAAAATTACATTTTATTAGAGATATAATCTTTGTATCTTTGGTTATGTTGGAGAAAATACCTTCACAGTACAATTGTTCGCTAAAATCGTATATCACAAGTGCACTGTTCGCGTTCAAGTAATAAAGTGATAAGAGGTTGTTGTACCCACGAGAATTGATTGATTTGTTAGTAAATTTGTTGATTTCATTTTAAAAGAAAAGTCTAGTAACACAAAAGATTTGGTTGATTTTGAATCTTAACTTAACAACATGATTAAAGACATAATAACAAAACTAGTTAACCAAAGTAAATAAGTAACTATATAAAAGCTAGAATAAAAGCTAATTAACCTAAGTAAAATAATGACAACCTAAAGTTGGTAATTAAAATGAGTTAAATAATATAAGACAAAGTAAATTTAGTTTTCTTAACCAGACTAATTTCTTCTTTCAGTGATCAATTAGTAATAGTTAATCAATTAATCAAATTACAAGGGATGTTCTAAGTTCAACCTAACATGTATAGTAACTTCCAATCACAACTCAAAATATTAACAAACATTTGGAAGTTACATAAACATAAAACAACATTCCTAATGATTAAGTGAAGTTAAACTAGTCAAACATTCCAACAAAATAAAATTAACCCCTAATAAAATAAAAACAACATTTAACAACTAAAATAATCATTCTAATAACAAGCTAAATAGAAGATTAAAAACAAGATAATAAAGAAAACTTCCCTTGTAGTTAAGTTCTTGAAATAAAAACTCCAAGATTACTTCACTTTGGCTTAGTTTTCTCCTTCACCCATCAATTTCTTACACTACCTAAGCATAATACATTAAATGTACTATAAATATATGAAGTTTTCGGTGAAAAGTTGAGAAAATAACAATAATTAAAAGGTTAAACGACAACAACAAGAGACTTGAATGTAGAAGAAGGTTACTAAAATATAAAAAATTTAACTTAACATTGCATTAAAAATGGAAAATTTGCAAGAAAACTACAAGAAAAATAAAAAAGAGACATGAACTGATGTGATCCGGGATAGGCGTTCAAAGAAGAGACCATCACACAAAGAACCAAGTAGCAGACACAAGTTTAGGGACTTAAAAGAACCAACAAGAAGTGATAAAAGAGGTCCCAAGACGAGTGAAAGTGAATGGAAACCGAAATTCAAGTCAAAGGATGAATTGAAGAATTTTGAGCAGGAAACAACTTACGGCCATAAGTTGTTTAGTCACGACCGTAACTGTCAAAATTAAGTAAAACACAATTTGGAATAGAAGTTAACTTACTGTCGTAAGTTAATCCTTCACGGTCGTAACTTTGTCGCGAGTTTTTATTTTCAATTTTAATTAATTATTAACTCTGTTTTGAACCCATTAACGGCTAGCGCTAGGTTAGATGCATGTTTTTTATTACATTATGTTTTGTTTTATTGTTGAACACAACTTTGATATTATTGAGAATTGAAATTGAGTGTTTACTCTTTGAGAGAAAGGAGGATTCCTTTTCTTATTCTTCAAGAACATTTTTGAACTTATCAAATATTTGTGAAATATTTGTGGCGTTCCAACAGAAAACTTATCAAGGAAACTGACATCCCTTATGGTGCTTCGAAAACTTTGGATCTTCAATCCACATCGTCGAATCATCGAGTCGTGATTGTCAGGTCAAGGTCCTATCGTCAATTCTATCATTTTTATTCGTTGTTTTTATTTCTTGTCCTTGTGTTGTCATTGAATTTAGATATTTCCTATCATTTGTTTATTATTTCACGTTCTTCATTGCATTTCCCGAGTGGAATCGCATCATAAACTAACTTGAAACCCTAGCAAAATGAGGATGTTTGGTATTTATATGTGCCAAAATCTCCCCCAAAATGACCAAAACCCGAACTAGACAGTGGTTGGGCCGTATCGGGTCGACCCTGTTCGGCCCACAACATTTTTCAGCAATTAAGCCTATGCTGCCGCATGGCTTGTTCTGATGGAATTTGGTGCAACCAAATCTTTTTTAATTATACTCCAGTCATCCATCTTTCATGGTCGATCAATTTGGTCCCTAATTTTTGGATTTCTTCAAATAGGTCCTTCCAAAATTGCACTTGAGGTCCTTAAACTTTTGAAAACTTGCAATTTAGTCCATCGGTTAATTGTACAGCAGGTCCACAACTTCTAAAAAGTGTCGAGTTGGTCCCCAAAGTTCTGATTTCAACCAAACTTGCATTCCTTTAGTGATTTTTCACCTCAAACTTGAATGTTAACATATTTAAACACAAATATGTATAGATTAATAGATATTTACTCAAGATATTCCAAAAATTCCTAATTTAAGGACATAAAAAGTGTATAAAATGCACTTAACAACAATCCTGCGGATACGGGTGCTAAAATACTACTTTTGAGTAAGTTTTATAGCGGCTTGAGACTCTTAAACATTGATAAAGGGTTAGTTGAGTTCTAGTGTATTTGCTTCTCATTTTTACATTTAATATATATATATATATATATTTTGTTATGTATAATAGGTACAAGAAGGAGGTGGATGAGGCTAGATGATATTGCTATATGTTGGATACTTGTATCATGGTGGAGAATGTGAAATATGATACAATATCTTTAGTTAAAATGTTTTTGTAAAACATGGCTTTCTACCTGGCGAAAATGTGTTATGAATTGGCCTATTCTGGGACGTTGGATCTAAACCTTAAATCTGGACCCTTGATATATATAATCCCGTTGAGGCTTTTAGGGTTAGATTCACTCTAACCCTTCTGTCGCTCATCCTCTCTATTTCTCTATTCGTCTTCTTTACATTGATATATCTTCTCTGCAAAATCAAGTGAAAATCTTTTATTTCATGTGTAATAGTTTTAGATCTGAGTGTGGCTGTAGTGAGACTTGATTTATTGGGTTTACTTCGTGTAGGATGTGTAGTTTGATTCTTAGGGTTTTTGTCTTTTAGTTGAGATCATTTATATCTGGGTTTTGTAACGTATTATCCTTGATTCTTTTGTGAATATATTGCAATAACAACGAAGTTGTATCCATTATAAGTGGAGCTTCAATGAGAAGTAGCAAAATGTTGGGCAAACTCTTCGGGCATAAATTCTTGGTGTTCTGAGTTATTCATTATGATTGTTGTATTTTCTCTTGTGTTGGTTGAACAAAATCGAAAATGTTGAACCCCCAAAGTTATAACATAATTTTTAATGAACATACGATCAAGTTTAAAATCAATCTCCAATGGATCCATTCGAATAGACATTCAAGTTTAAAATGGCTTTCAATGGGATCCATCTACATTTCAATATTTTCGCCTATGTTTCTTTAAATAACAATAAAATAAAGATCATAAAAAGGGGTGGGGTGTCCAAAAGAGTACAATAGGGAAAATCTTAATTTTTTTTTCTAAAAATAGATATATGATCAATCAAAAATTATTGAGTCAATGATAAGTGCTTATTAGCACTTATTTTGTGCGCTTATAACCTTAGTCTATTGTTGATTTGATCATATTTAAGTATTGTTAATGCATTTTATGTCTTATGTTATATAGGATCACAAATGATGAGAAAAGAGGAAGAAAGGACCAAAATGCACTTAAAACTGAAGTTTGGGGACCTCGACTGCAATTTATTTATGGCCGCGACACCAAAAACTTACGGCCGTAAATCTTTGATGGGCGTAGATTAAAATAGGACAGAAACTACCTTACGGTCATAAACCCCAAAGTTACGGACGTAACCTCCAAAGTATAAAAATTTGCAGAAACTAACTTACGGTCGTAAACCCAAAGTTACCGCTGTAACTTGCACGCCAAGAAATTTCATAATCTGATTCATGACCTATCTTTGATATATCTTGAGCCCAACTCTAGGACACGTTTTGGTGGCTATAAAAAGGGAAATTCATGACATAAGAAGTGTGGAAAAATTATTATTGAGAGAGCGGCTTGCTTGGAGCTCAGAAGAGGAATCAAGTGAATCAAGAAGGTGAATCAAGAGCGGAAATTATGGATTTCTTCATGACTTTAAGCGGCTAAGTTCTCTACCTAGTTCAAGGGGGACATTGTATTTATTTTCATTATGTTGCTATTTTCCAACTAGTAATTTAGTTTTAAATTCTATATTCTTGATTGTTGGATTTTTATGCACTTTATTTCAATTATTACAATGATTTATGTGATTTAGGCCTATCTGATATCTTGTTGTGTTGATGCATGCTAAATCGAGTGATTAGATCCGTAATTATCTTGTTGTTCAATTCATAGTAGCAATTGGAATTTTTGCAATTTCATTGAAAATTCAACCTAGGTTAATCATCACAAATTTGTGTGATTGGTAATCTAGATCACCTAAATTCTTCTTGAGTCATTTAGTTATTGTATTAAATCTAAAGAACTTATTTTAGATTGTTCAATAGCTATAGTTTGATTAGAGAGCTTGTTCTAAGTAAACACAATTAAGGATGAAAAGAGGTAGTTAGAACTTGTTAATTACTTACGGATGATAAACCAAGAATTGAATTGAGTACGTATTACTTGGAAAGTAGTAACATTGTGATAAAATACAACTGAACCTGAGAACTAGGATTTATTAATAATTGATTTATATTCCAACCAATTTATGTGTTTACTTTATTCTTCAAGTCATTTACAATATTTAAACTCAAACCCCCCATTAATTCTAATTGACATGACACTATTTTAGTTCCCATTCCTTGTGGGATCGACTCTTATTTCCACTATTACAATTAAAATTGATAATTGGAAAGTAAGAAATTCAATTAAATTTTGGAACATAGCGACTCGCATCAGCCAATATATTTAAAGAGTCTCTACATCTACACTTTGCCTTTGTCATGTCAGTTTGCATTAAAGAGTTTTTTTTAAAATATTATCTATTTTGTTTGTTACATTTTTTTTAAACAATCAATAATTGCATTGGAGATACAACCTTCCTTTCTTCATATTAGATAAAATTAAGTGTTTTGGTATATTCCTTGGGAAACTTGTTGACATTTTATATACACATTTCGTCTCCTTAAAATAGCATTTTTTGAGTATCTTGAGCAAATATCTACTCATTTATGCACATTTTTGTATCTACGTAGGTTAACATTCAAGTTTGAGGTGCAGAATTTCAAAAGATGGGCAAACCATGAAGAATTCGAGACTTTGGGGACCAAATTGTAGCTTTTTAGAAGCCGAGGACCGATTGTGCAATTAAAATAGGGACCAAACTGTACATTCTCAAAAGTTGAAGGACCTCAAGTACAATTTTGGAAGGACCTATTTGAAAGAAAGAGGCATGAACTGCAAAGGACTACCACTTGACTAACCATGCGATTGCATGGCTTGAACCAGGCGCATCGCGATCCAAGTATTGTAATGGTCAGGACTTCAAGTTGTTTCTTGCAAAAGTACCACGAGATCGCGCAGATCACGTGGTTAGAATATTAAAAAATATATGTATCGGACCTTCCTAAATTTGGAGGATTTCTATTACAAAAATGAATTAAAATAAATATTGCGTTATAAAAGAGTTCTTTTGCATTGGTTGAATTAAAATTTGACTCTTCTGTTTAGAAGTTGTTCCTATAGATAAATGATGAAATTCATTATTTTAGAGTAGTCGACTAGAGAGTTTTGTGAAAAAAGTTTGTAGTCTAGTATCTTGATTTTATTTTTTTATTTTTGGGTTTTACAAAGAAGTAAAAATTAGTAGATATGGTAAAACTTGGATATTTTTCCAACAAAACTTGGGGATTTCACGAGTGTAATTCTATATGATTGTAAGAATTTCTCATATAGTGGAAAGATTGATGGTTCGTAATTTTTCATCATATCTTTATATTTTATTTGTTTGTATTTTTCATTGAACAAAAAAAAGATCATGGTGGTAAATTAATGAGAATTTGATTCGATTCCCAACAAGTAGTATTACAGAGTGGGTGGTTCGAAGAGTTGGAGCGAAAGGAAAATATGTATGTCAAATATGACATTGAGAAATTTGATGGGATGATCAATTTTTGCTCATAGTAAGTACAAGTTGAAGATGTATTGATTCAAGCTGGATTACGAAAAGCTTTGAAAGGACAATTCCTGAGTTTCGACAAAGATACCGAATCCAACAAGAGCAATGATGATTGGGAAGATTTAGATTTGAAAGCTACAAGCATAATACATCTTTGTTTGGCCAAGAATGTTTTTGCAAATATTCATGAAATGTATACTTCTAAGGAGCTTTGAAAAAAACTGGAAGAGTTGTATCAGACAAAGAGTATTTCAAATTGATTGTATCTGAATTAACAAATTCAATCTTGGAGAATGAATGCAAGTACGAAAGTCTCAGATCATCAAAGCGTTCTCTACGGGATCTTTTTGAACAGGAGGCTATTGGAGTTATAATTGATGATGATGATGATAAATTATCAAGACTCATATGGTCTCTTTCATCTTCTTATGAGTACATCAAACCTATTTTGATGTACGGGAAGGAAACTGTAAATTTTGCAGAAGTTACAAGTTAGCTGCTTTTAGAAGAAAGAAGATTAGGTAGAAGTGATATTTCATCTGAAAACTCATCTCTTGTTACTAAAAAACGGAAGAATGATAACCCTATGAGGAAGAAAGTAACATATTGGAACCGTGGACAACCTAGTCAAGTGAGAAGAATTCTTCCAAAAGGTGGAGGAGACTCAATTAACTGCTCGAAGTCGGATAATGCGTCTCTCTTGGTGGAGGGCAATGAAGATGTACTTTGAGTAAGATGTTTACATCCTCATGACATTTTGCTAGTTGTCATGATAGAGAATGTGTTCTTACCAACACGTCCATATGTTTGCACAAGAGCATTGATTTAGCATTGATGCAGGGTGTGTAGTAGAATTAAAGTCGATGGTTGATAAACTCCTAGGGAAAGCCAAATATGAGGTTACACCATAATTTTTCAACCAGTTTATTTCGACATGAACCCCGAAATCTTATGTGCATGTAGCTGCATTTAACTAGCCCCTCAAGCCGGTAAAATTCTTAGAATTTGTTATTAATTCTAAGTGATTATACTCATATAGTGGAGTATCTAATTCTCCACTTTGAGAATTGGAACCGTCAAAGTGTTAAATGCTTACCTTTTCAAGTATTGAGAACAAAAGAGATGATATAATTTTTGCATTGTTTAGGTAAGATGGAGATTGTTGAGATAGTTGCCTTAAGCAAGTTTTAATTTTAATTGAATGCTTGAGCCATATGTTTGAGAAATATTTCAACTAGTCCATGTTTGAGTCCCATTATAATTTTAATACATTTTTCCCTCTCTTATTTGCAATCATATATTTTTGAATAAAATAATATTACACGTAAACCAAAAAATAAATCTTATGGTTTCCCTTTTCTTTTCTTTTTCTTTCTTTCTTTCTTTCTTTGTTTTTTTTTTTTGGACAAATTACAGATATATATACAACCCCACCCAAAACCCCCCCCCATGAGACTCGAACCCAAGTCCTCAAACTTGGTAAGAGATGTCCCCCCCCCCCCCCCCCCCGACCACCACTTGGACAGAGCCCTTGGTCACTTATGGTTTCCCTTTAGCATTGAAAAATAGTTCTTTTGTATTGGTAGAATTGAAATTTGACTCTTCTATTTAGAAGTTGCTTCTATAAATATATGATGTTATTTGTTAAAGTAAGTGACTAGAGAGTTTTGTGTGGAAAAATTGTAATTAGCATAATGTTTTTTCTTGTTCTCTTTGTGTGCTACACCAAAAAAAAAAAAAAAAAAGGTAGAAATTGATGGATGTGGTTAAACTTGATATTTTTCATACAATACTTGGGGTTTGGTTAGTGAAATTCTATACAACTGTAAGAGTTTTTTATATAGTGAAAAACTTTGACGGTCCATAATTTTTCGTTATACTTAATATTTTTCTTTATTTGCTATTTTTCTTAGCAAAAGACCCCGATGGTAAATTAAAGGGAATTTGATTCAATTCCCAACATATACATAAACATTTAATTTTTCAGGCTTTTACGTATAAAATCAAAAAATGAGTGACTGAAATAAATGAATAGTGAATTTTAAGTAAATATGTAAGCCGCTTTTGGTAGAAATTGAAATCAATTTTTAATAGATTTTAATAAAAGCCGATGAAATATGTAAATAAAAAGTCGTGAGTCCCATAAAATATGTTATTGAAATCAATAGTTGATTTTGATTTAAATTAAAATTTGAATTAAGATCTTTACCAACATAGGATAACTTTAGACTAAAAATCGAATGTTTTATGCCCTGTTTGACGTGTTTAGATTGTTTATGTATCGCATGACAATTTTTCAGGACATTTTAAAATTCTGATACCAACTTGTGGCATACAAACCAAATTGCATAAATATTTTTATTTTTCTTTTAATAAACTGGTGACGTAAACGACCACAGATAACTAAGATTTCAAATCACTTAAAGTAAAGCCCATTTATTTAAAAAAACGATAAAAATATTTAAAGTATTTTTATTTAATGTAAAAGATCTTGATTTTAAAATATTTTAGATAAATAGAATCAATAATAAAATATTGAGTTTGGATGTTCAAACACCATAAACCTTATTCGGTGTGTTCACAACTCACATATCCTCACCTAACACAGCACTATCTGTCTCGCCGCTGAAGATCCGCGCCAACCCTCTTTATTTCATTTCTGTAATTAACTAAAATGTTAGATGTCGTTGGATGATCATACACTTACCCAGTGAGTAGAATATGGTGCACATGTGTTATTACACGTAGACAAGTCAATCTCTTTTATTCAAGATCAATGCAATATATTCAAAACTAGTGCAAATATATTCAAGTCGAGTACAAGATATTCAAGTATTCAAGTCCAGTACAGGATATTCAAGTCCAGTACAAGATATTCAAGTCCAGTGCTAATGCATGTATTTTCAAGAGTACGAGACTTTTAATGGAGCCCATATTACAAATTAACATCCCAAACGTACATATAACAAGCACGGAACTTAATCCCAAATATCAGGTAGGGAAATTACTCCCAGATAACAAGCAGAGAAATCACTCCTTGATAATAAGTAGGGAAATTAATCTTCGATAACAAACGTAACCACATCGTGTTCCAGTTACTGGATTCCGTGACATGAAAGACAAGCAGGATATAGTATGATTGTAATATCATGTAAAAAAATCATTTCCATGTCATGCATACGAAAAAACATTAAAATCTTTTTAATGTAATGTAATAACTTTAACGTGTCACGAAATAGCATTTTAGATCACGTAATCAAGTACAAGTGTTATATCAAGTACAAGTATCATTCATAATTTTCTATAAAGATTACTCAACATGTATTATATTGTTCAAATAAATTTTTGAAACATATCATGTATCAATATATGCTTAATGTATTGATACCTAATAGAGAATATAAACCTGTCATGACTTCAATGTATTGATACATAAGGTTAATGGATACAAATTAATGAATTTAAGATCATATAAATAAGGACAAAGATTATTCAAGAAATTCAAATAATATTGTTAATGATGATAACTTTGATCATCTCTTTTATATTAAACAAGTCATCTTTTCTATATTAAACAAGCGGATAAATAATTGTTCACACCAATATAATGTTAGCTTGGATAAGCTCTGTTAATTATTATTTTACGTTAACAAATTAAATAGCTATCATTGTTAAGATAAGACTGGCAATAACAATACCAATATTAAATATGAAAAACTTATAACGAGATCACATCAAACTTATATCAAGTAAACAAATAAACATATCCCACTCACCTCAATCTAGGACTGTCTAAAAGAGGTTTTGTATATTCTACTTACAGGGCGTATCGATACTCCAAGAACATGTATCGATACATGTTCATCTTTATGCTTCAAGTATCGATACGTGTAGTCGATTCAACATTGTCAAGTTTAATTTCTGGGATTTCTTCAAGTATTTCTAACTATATTTGATTGTTCAAAACATATTTAGGATACCAATATCATGTTATTGAATTAACAAGTCTTGACCCTAACAAAAGATTCAAACATGATCTTAACTTAAAATTCCATAATTTTGGAGGAATAAGGAACTATTATTTCTCACAATTTTGTTGGCCTAATTTTGGTGTGAGATTTTCCTTGTCAGAAGATGGCTATTTATAGGAATGGATCGCCACATCAAATTGAACTATAGTCTTGCACATAAAATGTTCGCCATATTTTATTAGGAATTGCATTGATTAATTTCTCCAAAGCAGGACATGTCATGTTGCAAGAAGGAGCCGTCGAACCTAGGGTGGATGACCAATGATAACTACAAGGTCGGTTATAGGAGTATAGGTGCCACCTCGTGCTTAGATTTTCCAAAATTTAGTTTTGCGGAGTATGATTTGAGCTCAGATTCGAGGTATCAAACGATGTTGAAATCTTTTGTTCTTGGTACCGTTTAAAGTACTCATGGTGTAATTTCTCATACTTTTTACGACATAAGAAATGAATAATCGAGGAGAAAGTTATGGCGTTCCGAAGTAGGACACTGAAACTGTTTTTTTTTTTTTTTACCGTTTCAATAAAGTACTAACTTTAAAAATGCACCGAGAATAATCCGTTAATCGAACTTAAAAATTGTTTTTTTTTATCTCGAAGCTCGTTTTAAGAACTTATCCGTACATATATCACATGTAATCAAAGAAGGTCGGAAGTGATCAAACGAGTTTATGGAAGAGGGGTACTTAAACACATTTTTAACGTAACTTTTATTATTTAATATTTTCGTTCTTCTTTGTTAAATCTCTTTTTTCTATTTTTACATTCCAAAATACTTAAATAAAATATAAAACAATTTTATTACATCATAATAAAGACGTCAAGATTTCGGATCGTTACAGTTTATAAACAAATTTTAACCCTTTTTGAGGTAAAATATATGATTTAAAAGTGATTTAAACATGTGTATAATTAAAAAGTTAATTATGGTAATATGTTGTTTATATAAAGTTATTTAAACAAGTTACCAATCACATACTTAATTTTCTAGTTTAATATCGAAATCGAATACTTGACCCACGTTCACTTTTCATTTTTGAATAAATATGTAATTATTAGCATTCTCAAATTCTTAGTATATTCCAATAAAACAATATCTAATTCGATTTTGCTCTTTAATAAAGTGTTGGATCATATTTACCCCTACCCCTTTAAAGTATATATGCATGTTATGTTTGGTGAAACCTGTATATAAATTTTGTTTATAAACGATTACGTATCAACATTTTATTGGATATTTTTTTTAGTCAACAATTTCGATTTGTCAAAAATTTTCGCCTACCATTTTTTACTTTTAAAAAATTGACTAATAAAATATTGACACGTCGCTATTTATAAACAATATTTATACTCAATCGTTTATAAACGATTTACAAATGGATATTATTTCCAATTATTGAGCATCTGCTTCGCAGAAATTTGTTTATAAACGTGAGTATAATCCAATTAGCCCATTTTTTAAAAAACACTAAACGACTGATAAACACTCCATGCAATTTCCCCGGAGGAAATTACAGCCAAACATATTTTTACATTTCCTAATTCACAATTCAAGAATTAAAGTATTATAATTCATCGATCAAGTTTCAATTCATAATTAGGCTGCGTTTAATACACAACCATTTCCATGGAAATTGTGATTTTCCACCCAATTTTCCAACTTTAACACGTTTGGTTGCCAATTATTTTCATGAAAACCATTTCCATGTCAATGTCATTTCAAGCCTCAATTCCTCACAAATGAGGAATTCAATTTCCAACAAGGGAGGATGTTTTATTTTCCATGGAAAAACTTTGATCAATTTTACTACGTTTGATCCTTTATATTGTTATTAATTATTTTATTTTTTTCAAAACTAACATTATTATTATCAAGTAAAAATTACATTATTATTATCAAATAAGTGATTTTTTTTAAAATTTAAATAGCTAAATTTTACTTTATTTTTCATGGAAAATAATGTCAATCAAATAACAAAAGTTGAAAAATTCTGCACTTTTTTTACCTAGAAAATTAAACTAATCAAACACATTAAACTTCAAATTCCCAAAAATTCAATTCACTGGAATTCACTTTCTTTTCATCCAAATTTCACCATCGCTATCAAACACAATCTTAAAATATTAGTAAATAATATTATCTAAACCAATTTCATTTTATGGTATTTATCCTTGTCTATTGCATCTCCCCTTTTTGGCTCTCCTACTCCATTTTCTCCATCTACCAAGCAGTGCCAATCTCTTCTGCTGCACTCTCTACGACAACCAATCGACGCCACTCTCTTTGGTGAAGCGCTAACGGAGAGAGCGTCGCCCAATGACCATCGCTGTGAATCGCTCGATGTAGATCTTATCGAAGATCTGAGCATTAGAGCCAGCGTTACCTTCTTACTCCTCCCTGGATCATCCTCTTGGCCACCGCCGCCTCCAACACCTCCGCCACCCAGTGAAATTGCAGTGTTTGTAAATCAAGCCAGGGGCTCTGTAACCCTGTAACAAGTCTCCATTGACATCAAGTCGATCCTCCGTGAAATCCCATCGAAAGAAGGATATTTTCCGCCTTCCAAAGCTTCGATTGAGTCTTTGTTGTAGAAAATATCCATAATTAAGGAAATTATTATGGCCCAATCATTCCATATAAATAAATATTTGCATTAATACTAATTTCTATAATCAAGTTGGCCAATATGGAAATAACCAAATCAGTCCATAATTTGAAAGATTCAAGGTGATGGTCCGGGTCTATAAATGAAACAAGTTTGGGTCCCTAATGTCATTCCGACTAATACAACTTACACACCATCATTCAGAAGTTGGAACGAGGCATTGGAAGATCTCAAACCAGTGGAGCAGTCGTTCAAATTTCTATCAAAACGTCAATGGGTGGAGGTATCTCGAAATCTGGATATGGAGTATGGGTTTTTGACTGGTCGTGAAATGGGTCGAAGAAACTCGTCTGAAGGTAGAAGACGACTTGGGTTTGAGATGGAAAGTTTTATTTTGACACGTTTGTACCCAAAATCTTCAGACTTTTAAATGTGTGATTTATCTCATTCCATGGGCCCCACCAGAATATATTATTCTAATTTATTGGGATATAATTTTGTAATTGTTTATTACCATGCCTTTGGTCCCACATGTATTCCCATTCAATTTATGTTCTAAATTTGCACGCGAATAACACACACACATATATATTTTGGATCATGATTTGCATTGGTAAAACGTGATAATTTTTTTTATTAGTCTCAAATTTATGTAAGCATGTACGTTTAATTCTTATGCAGTTATATAATCTGCGAATTTCTCTGATATGAATTGTGACATTCCCGAGCTGAAAGGGTACAACTATACGGTTTGGAAGGAAAGAGTTCTCCTTCATTTGGGGTGCATGGATATTGATTGTGCTGTTAGGAAAGACAAACCAATTGTTACTACGACCAGCACTACAGAAGAAAAGGCTCTTTATGAACAATGGGAACGATCCAATCGACTTAGCGTGATGTTCATAAAGACCAAAATCTCTACTGGTATTCGTGGTTCTGTCGATAAGCATGATGATGTCAAAGTGTTGCTGAAGGCCATTGATGAGCAATTTGTGACTTTAGATAAGGCACTCGCCAGTACCTTAATTATGAAATTCTCATCACTGAGGCTAACTAATGTGAAAGGTGTGCGTGATCACATCATGCAAATGAGGGACATTTCGGCTCATTTGAAAACTCTTGAGGTTGAAATGTCTGATTCTTTTCTTGTGCACTACATACTGAACACCCTTCCATAGCCGTATGGACCCTTCAAAATCTCTTATAACACACATAAGGATAAGTGGTCAATTAATGAACTTTTGACCATGTGTGTTCAGGAGGAGGGAAGGCTAACTATGGAAATGGGTGAGAGTGCATTATTGGTAACCCACGAGAAGAATCAGAATCAAGCCAAAGAAAAGGGAAAAGGTAAAATACCACCCAAGGGTGAAATCAAAAAGGAAAATAAGTCTTCTTCTGTAAAAAGAAGGGACACATGAAGAAAGATTGCACCAAATTTCAGAAATGGCTTGAGCAGAACATCTTATCAGGAAACAAGATAGGCTCACATGTGGAGGCTATTGGAACATGCAATTTATTTTTTAATAATGGATATGTTTTAGAATTGGAGAAGAAATTTTATGTTCCAAGTTTTTCTAGAAATTTAATTTCAGTTTCAAGTCTTTTACCTTTAGGGTATTCCTTTCATTTTTCGGATGCAACTTTGAGTTTGTTTTATAAATCTGATTTGAATGAGAATGGTATTTTGTCTGATGGTCTTTTCTCTATTAATTTACAACATAGTACCATTAATGATGTTATGCATGTTCACACTGGTAATAAACATTGTATTATGAATGAAGATTCCTCTATATTGTGGCATCCGAGATTAGGACATATCTCCATAGAGAGAATTAAGAGATTAGTAAATGAAGGAGTACTTAGTACTTTAGATTTTGCTAATTTTGAAACTTGTGTGGACTACATTAAGGGCAAGCAGACCAACAAATCAAAGAAAGGTGCCAAGAGGAGTACATATATCTTAGAAATCATACATTCAGATATTTATTGTCCAGACACGGACATTAATGGTCCAAAGTACTTCATCACCTTTATAGATGATTATTCACACTATATGTATCTTTACTTGCTTCATAACAAAAGTGAAGCATTGGATGCGTTTAAAGTTTTTTAAGGCAGAAGTAGAGAAACAATGCGGTAAGCAAATAAAGATCGTGAGATCAGATAGAGGTGGGGAATATTATGGTAGATATACTGAGGATGGACAAGCACCTGGTCCATTTGCAAGGTTTCTTGAAGAACATGAGATAGTTTCCCAATAAACTATGCATGGTTCTCCGGACCAGAATGGTGTGTCAGAAAGAAGGAATTGAACATTATTAGACATGGTGCGGAGTATGCTTAGCAGCTCCAAGCTTCCTAAATCCTTGTGGACTGAAGCTCTTAAAACGGGTGTGTATATATTGAATCGAGTTCCAACAAAGGTTGTCCCAAAGACGCCATTTGAACTATGGAAAGGTTGGAAAACGAGTTTGAAACATATGCGCGTTTGGGGATGCCCGTCTGAAGTAAGAATCTATAAACCACAAGAGAAGAAACTGGACCCAAGGACTATTAGTGGGTATTTCATTGGATATGCCGAAAAGTCTAAAGGTTACAGATTTTATTGTCCATCTCACAGCACTAGGATTGTGGAATCAAGAAATGCAAAGTTTCTTGAGAATGACTTAATTAGTGGGAGTGACCAAATTCAGACCACAATCTCTGAAGGAGGCCAACCTTCCACATCAAGTGAAAAGTTAATTATCATTCATAACGCTCCTCAGGTTCAACTGAGTGTTGTGCAACCAGTCAATGAAGTTCCACAATCTACGGATGATAATTTTGTAGATCGAGTTGTTCAAGAAATTCCAGAAATAGTCGAACAACCAGTTGGACAACATGATCCTCAAGAAAATGTGGAGCCAACATTAAAAAGATCTGCAAGAGAAAGAAAAGCAGCAATTTCAGATGATTATGTCATATATCTACAAGAATTGGACAATGACTTTGGAGTCGCAAATGATCCTAAAACTTTTTCACAGGTCATTGATTGTAAAGAATCTAATCTATGGTATGATGCTATGAAATATGAAATGAATTTTATGGCATCTAATGGATTCTGGGATCTTTTCAAGTTGCCTAATGGTGTAAAAGTCGTAGGGTGTAAATGAGTTTTTAAAACAAAGAAGGACTCATTGGGTAACATTGAGAGATATAAAGCAAGACTCGTATCCAAAGGATTTACTCAAAGGGAAGGAATCGACTACAAGGAGACCTTTTCTCCTGTATCCAAGAAAGATTCTCTTCGTATCATTCTAGCATTAGTTGCACATTTTGACTTTGAGTTGCAACAGATGGATGTGAAAACGGCTTTTCTCAATAGGGAACTAGAGGAAGAGGTGTATATGAAACAACCAGAAGGATTCTCTTCTAGTGATGGTGAGCAATTGATGTGCAAACTTAAGAAATCCATATATGGATTGAAACAAGCCTCCTGTCAGTGGTATTTAAAATTTCATGATGTTATCTCTTCATTTGGTTTCGTTGAGAAAATTATGGATCAATGTATTTATCAGAAGGTCAGTGGGAGTAAAATTTGTTTTCTTATTCTATATGTGGATGATATTCTACTTGCAACCAATGATAATGGTTTGCTACATGAGGTGAAACAATTTCTCTCTAAAATTTTTGATATGAAAGATATGGGTGACGCATCTTATGTCATTGGCATAAAGATCATTAGAGACAGATATAAGGGTATTTTAGGTCTGTCACAAGAATCCTATATCAATAAAGTTTTAGAAAGATTCCGGATGAAAGATTGTTCACCGAGTATAGCTCCCGTAATAAAGGGTGATAAATTTGATTTGAACCAATGTCCAAGGAATGACCTTGAAAGGGAACAAATGAAGAACATTCCATATGCTTCAGTTGTTGGAAGCCTAATGTATGCTCAGGTTTGCACAAGACCTAACATTGCATTTGTTGTTGGAATATTGAGAAGATATCAGAGTAATCCAGGTATGGACCACTGGAGAGCTGCAAAGAAAGTCTTGAAGTACCTTCAAGGAATGAAGGATTACATGCTTATGTATAGACGAACTGATATTTTGGAGGTAGTTGGCTACCCTGATTCAGACTTTGCTGGCTGTGTTGATTCACGAAAATCAACATATGGATACATTTTCACGTTTTCCAGTGGAATTGTATCATGGAGGAGTGCAAAGCAAACCTTGACTGCTACTTCTACTATGGAGGCTGAGTTCGTTTCGTGTTTTGAGGCTACATCGCATGGTGTATGGATAAAGAGTTTCATTTCTGGGCTTAGAATTGTTGATTCGATTTCTAAGCCTTTGAGATTATTTTGTGACAATTCAGCTGCAGTTTTTATGGATAAAAATAATAAGAGTGGTAGTCGAAGCAAGCATATCGACATTAAATATTTAGCCATAAGAGAACATGTTAAAAATAAAACAGTGGTCATTGAACACATAAATACTGAATTGATGATTGCTGATCCCTTGACAAAAGGCATGCCACCATTTAAGTTCAAGGATCTTGTAGACCGTATGGGACTTGGTCTTTTAATTTAATTTCATTGCATGATAGAATGTTATTTTAGTGAAATTCTATTTCAGCTAAGATATTTCTCTTTTGATTATGCGCATTTATATTGTTGAGAAATATCAATTAAGTTTGGACCTAGAATAAACATAAGGTTTATTCATTAAGTTTTATGGATTGAAGTTAAGATGTAAATACACTGTAATGCATGGAAGATATTACTCATTATAAGAGGACCTATCGCCATGATTCATGTACTTATTTCTTACACCGACAAATAATGGAATATATGGGCCAAGTGGGAGAATGTAGAAAATCTCCATAATTAAGGAAATTATTATGGCCCAATCATTCCATATAAATAAATATTTGCATTAATACTAATTTCCATAATCAAGTTGGCCAATATGGAAATAACCAAATCAGTCCATAATTTGAAAGATTCACGGTGATGGTCCGGGTCTATAAATGAAACAAGTTTGGGTCCCTAATGTCATTCCGACTAATACAACTTACACACCATCATTAGAAAGTTGGAACGAGGCATTGGAAGATCTCAAACCAGTGGAGCAGTCATTCAAATTTCTATCAAAACGTCAATGGCTAGAGGTATCTCGATTATTAAAACTTCCGCACTTTATTATATTTCCGTTCTTTAAAATGTAGGATGCTTACATTTGTCAGTTGTGAAAGTGTCTAGAATAGATTTGCAGTGCTCGATTAGCTTAGCTAAGTGTCTGAAATTGTAGTATTTGGCAGAAGTTGTGGTATGGGGTTGACGTTGGGGTGTCTGTTTTGGGTTTTGGTGGTGGTGGTTGATGGGGTGGTGGCAGTGGTCACTTGGTGGTTGTTCGATCGCAATAGTGGCGTTGATGCTATTAGACTGCGACATCAATTATGTTGGGCTATGCGGTGGTTGTGGTTACAATGGTGATGTGTGCCAGAGGTGGTGGCGACTGTGTAAGTTTATTGGTGTGAGATTATCACGTCAATCACATGTTGCACTTTAATGTCACGAGTTACATTTAACAGGTTACAATGTATTGCTGGCTGTTTAGTTTGAGGCAATGGTGGCTTTTTACAATGCGGTTGGCTGTGTGTTATGTGGTGGCGGTTGTTTGTAGGTGTCAATGGTCATGTGTTAAAGTCACGTGTTAAAGTCACATTCACAGGTTAAAATTCAAGTCATAAGTTATAGGTTATAGGTCACACGTTAAAGTCATAAGTCACACTTCATGTATTGTAGGTTACATGTCCCAATTCATATAAATCAAAGACCAGAGAATCCAATGAACAACCTATTTGATGTATTATGTTACAGGTTACACTTCAAACGTTCATGTTACATTTGGTGCATTAAGTCACATATCACATTTAAATGCTGGAGGTCACAAGTAACAATTCACTTCACAAGTCACAAGTTATATTTCCTGAGTCACATATCAAATTCAACAAGTCACATGTCACAAGTTATAGTAGAATCCTAATAAATAACCTCTTTGATGAATTAAGTCACAGATCACACTTCAAATGCTCATGTCACATTTGATGTATTAGGTCACACTTTAAATGTTCAAGTCACATGTCACTTTTAATGCATTAAGTCACATATCACACTTAAAAAATGTTCAGGTGATAAGTGACTTGTTCAGGTCACATGTCACAGATTGGAGAATTTAGTGAACACCTGTTTGATGCATTATATCACAGGTAGGGTTGTCAATGGATCGGATTTTAATCCGAATTCGATTCGAAATCCGATGAAATTAACAGGAGATGGATTTAAGGTCTCAATCTGATAACCCGATAAGGATTTAAATCCAACTAAATAGAACAAATATGGATATAAGTCAATCCGATCCGATAACAATCCGATCCGAATTTTTTATAATATTATAATATATTTTATATATTATTATGTAATTTTATTCCATATAATTATTTTTTTTAAATCTTGTAATGTATTTTATAAAGTATAATTTTAATATAATATTATTATATATTATAATATCCATTTCAAAACTTGTAATATAAAAATATTGTTATAATTTTTTGAGCTATTATGATTTTATTTTTTATGAAAGATATGAAATTATAATTAATTATATGAGTAAATTTTTACTCATTAATATGTAAGCATTTAAAAAAATTATGCTAAAAATAATTTCGCATCGGATATCTGATAAGGTAGCAAATTGGATATGGATTTAACTGTAAAATATCCGTCAAATTATCGGATCGGATTTACGAATTATTCTTATCGGATCGAATCAGATAAAGACAGATCCGATCTATATCCGATCCGTTTACACCCCTAATCACATGTCACACTTCAAATATTTAGGTGACATTTGAAGTACTAGGTCACATATCACATTTGATACATTAGGTCACATGTCACCTTCATTAGTAACAAATCTATGTTTAGAGGTCGATAAATTGATCACAAAATTCGAACAATATCACAGACAACATCTCAATATAAATTCAAGAAAACTGTTCACATGCCATTGACGGTGAGAATTTAAGTTATTTAATCAAGTAAATACTCTATAGATTACACTAAATGATGTTTTTCAGTTATTCAATTTTCAAATCTTCTTTTTTTTTTTCTCACTTCTGAAAATAGATGGTGACAATGGTGGTGCGTCAAAGATGGTGATGGTGGTGGTATGTCAAAAGTGGTGATGTTGATGATGGTGTATCGAAGATCACGATGGTGATGAGATGATAACAATGGTGGTGGTTGGTGGTGACGGTGGTGGTGGTGGTGGTGGTTGGTGATGACGACAAGCTTTTGTCTGAAGATTTGAAGTGGGGTGAATTTTTACAATATTTATATTATTTAATTTAGCACGTATTTTAAACTTTTTTTTTTTTTAACTTTTGAAATGTGGTATTATAGGATTTTGTACAATATTGTTGACAAGGTCCTTGACCAGTTTCTCATGAGATTTTGGAAAGCAATTTATTTCAATATTTAACTTTATGTCAACTTATTCAATGTAGCTATTTGCCAATTTCAGTCAAAATTGGTGCTAGTATCCGCGAAAATTCTCAGAACATATTCCTTTTGAAATTGTAGAAGACTGGACGTCGGTAGTCCTGACACATCGGTCGGCCACCTACCACAGGCGATTGGAACCCATCAATGAGATAGGTGTAAACTTCTTTCACCTCATCGTCGATTGCATCAGTTCCCAAAGCTGTTGACTTACTACGGAAGACTTTTTTTTTTAATTTAATAATTGGACGTGAGATCAATGTCGGAACTTTGTGAGTATATTTTCTTCATGTCCACCTTTCAATAAAGAATAAAATTTTCGAAAAACAATATCGATACAAAGCTGAGATCTATATAGTCTGAATAGGAAATTATTTTTTATTTTACAGCTATTGAATTTTGTGTGTTTGCCATTTCGGTGATAAAAATTAATTGCATACTTAAGTGTTGAGATTTTGCTAATTTTTTCTTATATGTTTTCTACATGATATAAAAATTGGAAATCTATGAACAGGAAATGAAGAATAATTCTAGGGAGATATTTTTAATTGATATTTTTTAGTGACATGGTGAATATACATTGGATGGTGTAAATAGCTACCCCACTACTTACTTTTTTACCACTCAATGTATGTACGTCATTTCACATGTCACTTAAAAATGTCAATTAAAAATGTCTTCTTAGAATTAATTAGACATGAATGTCCTTATTTCGACAATAATGGTGGATGACGATGGCGTTAAAATAAATAAGATAATATTGAATTATTGGGTTGGGCTCCTTGTACAGAAAAAACTCAAAAAATGGGGTCAGATGGGATTTGGATTACAACTTTTGGGACGAATGTAAGATCCACGCGTCCCCAGTCGACGAATATGTATGCTTATCACATTATAAATGGACTTAATGCCGTGCTCATTTAACTTCAGATGTATTCTTATCTTGTATGAAGTGAATTCAATGTTTTGGTTATTTATCACTCACATGCAGGGTAATGATGAATTTCATGTTCTAATAATGGAACAATGTTGTAATTTGAACTATGCTTTGGTCATTTGGATAAAACCTGCAATACTTGAAAATAGATGGACAAAATGTAATTCTAATGGTCACAAGATTTACGTATACCTATAACAAAATTATGGCACCAAATGGTTATCTTACTAAATATTTCAACAACAATGCATCAACTGCATGCTTGGCACCATTTTCACTCTTTCTTCATTGAGTTAATTGGATAATACACAACAACGAAGTGGAATGACGTTGAGAAAATGGCAGGCACACACGACAAGGAAATTCACTGCATAATTCAAGACTTCTACACACTTTTAACTTCACATTCTAAATGTCGACGGCTAGTTCCATCTAATACAATCGTTACTACATATTTGCTAAAAATTAAATAATTGGTTCGGCATCAAATTTATTTCAACAATACCATCGTCCTTGCAGCTTATCTTTCCCTTTTTCCATTGCTACTAGTAGAAGTTATTTAAAAATATTAATTTCGATAAATATTTGAAAAACTTTAATGTTTATATATGATTAAAATAAATCCAAAATGCATGAAAAATAATATTATATCACAATAACTAATTAAATTTAATAAATAAATAATAGAATTAATTCAAATTATAATAACTTCTTTGAATAGTAAGTCAATTTATATATTTAAGTAATGCATGACTATTAATTTCAATATTTTTATGAGCTATTATTAATTTCAAAGAAAATGCAAATTTAGTAGTTTATTTAATTATATATCATATTTGATGTAATATTATGAGTACAATATTAATTTTGTGGAATACATCAATATAATTCTCACGATTTCTGCATTCTTATCTCGTATTTAAGTTTTCAATTTTCATTCAAAAATATCAATCACAATAATTATAAATGCGTGCTTAACTTAAACCCATGAATATTTGTAACCAATAAAATTATATTTTTTTACTTATAAAATCAAATAGTAAAAAATAATAACTACATAAATCTAGCAATTATCATGATATGAGAACATGAAATGTTGGAGTAAAGAATTTATACTGAAAATCGTATACCATATAATATTTACGTAATTATTAAAATTAAGAAAAATTTAAAAAATATAATTCATTATTAACCATAGTATTCACATTTTTTGCATTTGCCTCTCATGTTTAATTATAAATAATTATAAGTAAAAAAATTATGTTTAATTATATGTTTTTTATACTTAAATCTAAATAATATACTTAAATTGAAATATTATTTGTATTCAAAAAATATTTTTTCTATAATAGAATATTATAAATTCAAAGAGAAAAATAATGTTTTGTGTTATTATTAGCCCCTTGTTTTTGAGACCGTCATTTCAAATAATGTGATTTGTAAAAAAATTTTAGAATGTGTAATCAAAATTTAATGGTGTCAGCCGCTTTTTCAGCGGATGACACCAAGGAAATTAATAATGCGCATGTGCTGTGTAAAGTTCAAAAAAAAAAAAAAAATGCTTTGGGATGGAAAGCTGGTCAATGAATGGTCAACACTTTGTCATGTTAAAATGTAGTATAGATGGTGATTGTCTAAAACCCGCAAGTGGACTTAGAGTCCGAATATCGATCCCACGAAAATTGAGTAAATTGTATTATAGATTACTACCCTTAAGGGAATAAGAAAAATGATTTGATTTGAATTTAAGAGTTTAAATAAAAGAAACTATCAAACAAAAATAAATAAAGATTCAAATTATGATTTTCTTAAATTGACGAAGTCATCTGTTCGCTAAATTCGTATACCGTAAGTGCACGGTTCGCGTTCAAGTAGTAAAGTGGACTCGAAAAGTCCAGGTTATCATACCCATGAGGATTGATTGATTTGTAAATAAATTTGTTAATTTCATTTTAAAAAAAAAGCCAAGTAACATAAAAGTTTGGTTTGTTGGTGAATTACTAATTAAATGACATAAATAAGAAACATAGCGATATGAAAACTAGTTAACTAAAGCAAATAGGTACCAAAGATAAGAGCTAGAATTAAAAATAATTATCCAAAGTAAACTAATGACAATAAGAAATTGGTAATTAAAATAAGTTAGAAAACATAAGACAAGATAAATTTAGTTTTAAATTATAACTACACTAATTTCTTCTTTCAAAAATCAATTAGTGGTAGTTAATCAATTAACCAAATTACATGGGAAATTATAAATTTAACTTAGCATGTGTAATAACTTGCAATGATAAGACTAAATATTAACAATATTTGAAGATTACATAAACATAAAACAACATTCCTAATCATGAAAACATAAACATAAATACCCATTATTCATAAACAACTTAAAATGCTTAAATAAAAATAAGCTAGTAAAAAATTTCAACACAGTAACATTAATTTATAATAAAATAAGAACAATATTTAACAAATAACATAAACATACGAATACTCAAAATAAAGTTTAAAAACAAGATAATAAAGAAAACTCCCTCTTTTATAAAGTTCTTGAAATGAAAATTCAAGAATCCTTCACTTTGAACCAAATTTCTCCATCTTTCTTTCTCTCCTCTCTTGTTGTAGTGTGTAAGAAGTGTATGTAAGAGATGTCTTCTTCTTCATTTTCCCTTGATATTTATAGAGTGAAATAGCATCTTCGTTATGATTAAAGAAATCTCCAATTGTAAGAATAATTCACTTTCATCATTCATCACACCATGGATTCTCATCTTTTTCACCATTTCTTTTCACTTTTGTCTCCCACGTGGAATGAATTTTGACTCCTTTATGATCAATTGCAAGAATTATTCCACTTTCTTCATTGTATACTTTCTTTTTCTTCATCTTCACCATCTTTTATCATTCACTTCAAACTTTTATCTCCCACATGTTGGTGTCAAATTGTTTTAAATTCAATTAGTCTTGTTACCACTAGCCTTTGTTCCACACTTTTGTAAAATGGATTTCCAAAATGGTTGAAATAATGTAGAAAATCGGATTTTGAACTCTCTTCCTTGGACGCACGGAAAATCTTTCCTCTGATCAGTAGTCGATAATTTAATCGTAACTTCTTCGTCCGACGTCCAATCAACATGATTCAAAATTCTGTGGAAATCTGACTTAAAGGGCTACAATTCATCTAGCAAAGACATTTTCAAATTCGAACTTTTATGGGGTGAAACATGAGCCTTAATGTGAAGCTTAAAGTTTTGAGCATAACTCGTTCCGCTAGAATTCTTCCGTTTTCGTCCATTTGCATTTATCTCACCCAATTTAGCTTCCAACTCTTCCAGTTGAATCTTTAGTATCATGCGAGAGCATACAATTAGTCGAGTCATCTTTCTGAAATTTTGCATTTAAGTCCCCGAGCTTTGAGTTATCTCATTTTAGCTCAATTTTGCTGTCAAATTCCTTTGATTCCTTCATTTCGCATCAAATTTCACCTAATACATAAAAATAATCGAATGAAATAATAACTCATTAAAATCAATAACAAATACTCTAGTTTAATAATTATAATAAGTGTACAAAATGCACTTATCAAATACCCCCAAACTTGAACATTTATTTGTCCTCAAACAAAATATAGCTTAACTCAAACAAAAGTTAAAACAATATTTGGTTAGACAACTTGCCATGAGTCTCAGGATTGTACATGTTGCATCAAAACTACAAACAACTTCAAAACCTAAGTGCTAAAATTAATTTATACATATTCAATGCAAAACTGATGTGTGTGTGTGTGTGTGTGTATGAAGATTTATGCAAAGCACCATAAAGTCACAAATTGATTCAATTCCCAACACTTGATGGTCAAATATTTTCTTTTTAATGTTGAAATAATATACTAATCCTTACCATCTCTAGTTTGGATAGGCCTCACAAATTGTATCTCAACACGTCAACAAATAAGGATTCTCCAAGATTTTGATTGTTTTCAACCACCAAGAATCAATTGGGTTATTGGACATTGAAGGTCTAATTCTCTCCAATGGAACTTAATCAAGGCATTAGTGCATCTTCTGTTTCATGCACCTGCTTTTTTTTTAAAGGCATTAGTGCGTCTTCTGTTTCATGCACCTGTTTTTTCGCCTTTTTAATACAATAAATTGATACAAATGAAAATACAATGAAAGGCATTAGTGCGTCTTCTGTTTTATGCACCTGCTTTTCCGCCTTTTTAATACAATAATTTGATACAAACAATAATTCAATGAAATAAGATTGATAATGTCTCCTATAATTTTCGGACCATCCTTTTTTTTTTTTTTTTGCCAGGATTAGTGCACTGTCCCTCATTTGTCTTCAAAAATCAACCTTCAAATGAATTTACCCCACTTTCATCCTATTAGTTTAGACAATCCACACAAAAATTAAAACACGGAATCCTTATTTGCTTCAATGTCTCCTTACAACTGTACAGCCCCTCCAAACTATCCTAAAATTGGTTCAAGGTTTTATTTATTTATTTTTTTAACGAATGTTTAGGTTTAGCATGTAAGACCTAATATTCTCAATCTAAATAGCAGTTTGAATAAAATAATTCCTTCATGATGCAATGCGTAAATCTCGTGCTCAAATAATATTAATTTTCACCTTAATAAGCATAAATTACCCTAACCCACAATTTTTCCACAATTAGAAGCTTAATACTTGATTCCAATCTAACATCATTATTGACACAAACACACAAATTTTTTTTTTTAAAAAAGAGAATGCGTCTCAAGAGTAAAAACTTCTCCATACTCAGCCATTCTAAGAAAATAATCATATCTAATGATTTTACAAACAAGCATTTTTTTAATCAAAATATTTTAATTTAATTATAAAACGCATCTAAAGAGTAAATAACTTCGTACTCGGCCATCTATAATTAAATTAAAATACAAAAGTGACACATAAAATAAAATTAAAACATTTATAACAAGTATTTTAATTTAATATAGAATGCGTATCGAGAGTGAATAACTCCGTACTTAGCCATCTATAATTAAATTAAAATACACAATAAACTAAAAACACACATAAAAAAACCTCCCTCCAAACAAAATCTAACAGTGTCCTCAATGTCACCAAAGAAAAAGTAGGAGAGATATCACCTGGTTTTTGTAGCTATAATAAGATATATCTGAAAAATATAAAAATAAATAAGAAGAAAATGCTGTGAGTAAAATCAAAAGATAATAATTCCACATTTCACAATTTTCACACCAAATCTAACTCATCTAAGTTCCTTTTTCGCTTGCTGCTTTCTGGTACTGACCGACCACTCTGGGCTAACTGATCTGAGTTCTTTTTTCCCTTTCTGCTTTCTAGAGCTGACTGACCAATCTGAGCTAACTAATACGAGTTCCTTTTTCGCATACTGCTTTCCGGTAATGACCAATCAATCTGGCCTCTGTCTGAATCTCTTAAAGGAACATACATATGTATGCAATTTCTCAAATAACTCGTCAATAGATGATGCAACAATCACAATTTTTCGAGCTACAAGAGAAATAAATTTTTTTCATCACATGATCAAGAAATGCTAATAAACCATCAAAAAAATTATTAACATTTAAGAGTCCAATGGGTTTAGTGTGCATGTTCATTTGAGCCCAGGAGATTACATTAAAGATTTATTCTAGTGTACCAAAACCTCCTGGTAAAGCAATGATAGCATCAGAACCAGTAATTATTAAGGTCATACGTTCATGAATGGATTTGGTTTTTACCTCATATCCCTGTGTTTTTCCAGAAACTTTTGTTAGAGGAATTGGTATGACACCAAAAGTTTGTGCTCCGTGTACCCGTGCAGCTTGTGCAACACACCCCCATCAATCCACAACTACCTCCTCCATAGATTAGAATCATATTTCTTTCATTGATTTTCATTCGTAGTGTGACTGCTGTAGAAATGTATTCGGAATCCTCTCCAAGTGTTGATCCACCAAATACACCTATAGTTTTGATCACACAAACTGGGCGTTTATCCATTAGCAGTAGTTGTGACTTGTTAGAACCTAAAAACTGAAATAAAACATAAAAAAATATCAAAGAGCAAATATGAACATGTAGTTGTGATTTTGGCTCACATCTTCCTCTGGTTTTATGTCCAGAAACGACTTAAACACCTTCTATGAGTTGGGGATATGCTTCCCATCCAATTTTCTTACAAATTGGCAAACAGGGTTTTTTTCAGCCAGATTCCCAAGACTATAACGTTGTTGTTCAGCTTTAAATTGATTCCATAAATCAGGAAGTGCCATTTGTACATGCCCACTAGGGTGTGTCTCAAGAGTCAGTCGAATATCATCTAAAGACTCCTTACTCAGTCCATCCTTAATGAATGCTATTTTATCTTCTCAGTTTATAGACACGTACTCCAGTGAACGACATTGTGTGTTACAGGTCCATTGAGCACATCTATAACAAGCATGTAAACATTTTCCTCTTCTTTTCTTTGCAAAACTACTTACCTAAACCAGGCATATGTTTAGTACAAAGATCAGAAACTTCACCAGCTAATCGAACTTTTGCTTTTATTAACCAATGAATATCTTCTGGAATTCCTTTGTACATTAACATCCTTAAGCGTTCTCTTATGGCTAAGTAGATCTTTTTCAAATCTTTGAAATGCAAAGTTGAAAAATGTTTTCGAAGAGTTAAAATTTCTGAATTCATTTTTTTTAAGAAAATAAACAAGATCAAAACAAAAACAAACACACGATTGTAAAGAATTAAAAAGAGAATATACAAGAAGAAAGAAAGAAAACCAATACCTAATGGTTGATTAAAGAAGAAAGAAAGAAAATCTGAAGTAATGAGCTATGGAACCAAAGAAGGAAAGAAAATTTCAAATAGTCAGCTGTGTGTTGCCTAGGTTTCAAAGTGATCATTTATATAGAGAGAATTTCAACACTATTCAATCTACCAATCAGAAAAAGAATAGTGCGTCTAATGAAATTTCAACTCAAACATTTTCCACTTACACGATATCCCATAAAGTTATACCTTATGACCGCTTTTACACTGCTCAAGAAAGTTTGTCGGTTGACAAGCTGATCAAAACATTGATTACGCTCACTGCTCGAGAAATTTATTTGACTCCTTTTTTTAGTTTATTTTATTTTTTTTATAACTTACACTGAAAAAATTTATAAAAAAAATAAAATAACATAAATAAATAATAAAACAAAATAAATATCACACTTGAAAGTTCTAGAGTTCAATAGATCAATCCTAAATAACAGGATCCTCCAAAAGTTGGTTCTCAACTTCTAAATTTTTTTAATTCCAAAAATGGTTTAAGTCTTTGCCCGTTAACTTTGAATATATAGCCATTTTTTTTATTTTCGATTTCAACAGCACCATGAGGATACATATTACGAACAAGAAAAGGCCTTGACCATCGAGAGCGTAGTTTACCTGAAAATAGATGCAAATGAGAATTGTACAAAAGTACTTTCTATAAATCTTTGCATTCTCATAGGCATTATTCCTGATATCATCAAGTTCAGCCAATTGCAATTTTCTCTTTGATCCAGCTTTCTGCATATCAAAATTATATAACTTTATTTCCCAATATGCTCTATGCTAATTTAAATGTATAAAAAGTGTATAAAAATGCACTTAATAAATACCCCCAAACTTAAACTCTTGTTCGTCTCGAGCAAGAATATCTACTAACACAAAAGGCAAATGAATGAAGGATCCACAATGCTAGATAACTTGAAAATTCTGTCTTGAGTGTAAAATTACATGATTAATTCACAATAATATATGTTTTCAAAATAATACTACAAAAAGAAGTTGAGCTTGTCTTATGTTTGATCGGCGTGTGTGTGTATAGTCACTTCCAATTTTTACTAAGGTTCAAAGAAACATTGTAGGAAGGATAAATTTCAAAACAATACTATCCACCCCTAGTGGTCGTGACATTCATCCCCCTAAATTATTTCTTTTCTCTCTCGAGATGCAATCCTAAAGGTAACTCTCAATTCACACATTTCTTTTTCCACTAAAGCTTAGTTATGACTTACTGGCAATCTCAACAATCTAGATATGCAGTGACTCTCCACTAGATGAGTGCTTCAACATTAAAGTTTATACCAAGCAATTCAAACTCACTATTGATCTAAGTCTTTATGCAAATACAAATGCATGATTTCTACAAACTAATGTGATAATTGTTGGTGACTTTCCCACTCCCTTAAGCTTTCTAATTGACCCGTGTAGCGAGTTTTAGGTCGGTAGCTCCCCGATTGTTTTAACATCAAAGGGTACAAGGTTTCAAAATACCCCTACGGACTTAATAACTCGAGTAAAAAATGCTACGAAGTGAGGTAGACTTATTTAGAAAATGCAATGATGATGTGTTTTTTTTTTTTCGAAGTGTATGTGTACCCTATTCATTAAGCTTTCTAATTGACCCATGTAGCGAGCTTTAGGCCGGTGACTCCCAAGTTTCAAACTTAAGGCACCAAGTTTCAAGATACTCCTACGGGCTTAATTACTCGAGTAAAAAAGGGTTCGAGATAGGACAATCCAATAATTAAAATGGGCTTAGATCTCTAGAATTTGGTCATCACTTAGCTTATACTTAATATCAACAACATTCCACACAAATTTATTTCAAGCATGCATGGAATCACTACACATCTAGACTGTCTCCTTTACAGGCTCAACCACTGCCAAACTTGTCTCACAAAGGATCAAGAGATTAAGAACATTGAAAAGAAATTGGATAGGTTGATAAAAATTGAAAATTCAAGCTTACAACCTAATTTCTCCAACCTTCAATAGATTCCAAATCTCAACAACAATTAGTTATAATTATTGTACTCAAGAGAACTAGAATCACTCATAGATAAGCAATTTATAAAAATAGGCACAAGTAGCATATTTCGATCATAAAATTAGGTAAAGTTTTAGACTTCTCTTTCGATTGCTCTATATTTCTTTCAAAGCTTTGAGATCTTATAAGAAGCCTTCATGACGTTCTTAATCATCAACCACAACAATCTTTCTTAAATTAATAATCGTAACTATGGGAAATTGTATTAAACATGCCTCAACACATTAGCATTTTTTTTTGGATGGTCACACTAGCATTGAAGACCCTAAATAAACCCAATGTCTAAAAACACTAAAATATCCACCGCAGTATGGAAGCAAAACCAAATTAGATAAAAAAAATCCTAACCTGAATGTACAAATCTAAAAACCAAGCACTTTTCTGAAGTATGCAAATCATTTTACATAATTCTAAAGATCAAAGAAATCAAATTATTTCTTTTCTCTCTCGAGATGCAATCCTAGAGGTAACTCTCAATTCACACATTTCTTTTTCCACTAAAGCTTGGTTATGACTTACTAGCAATCTCAACAATCTAGATAAGCAGTGACTCTCCACCCTAGTGGTCAATTTCATTCCTTACCCTCTCGTGACATTCATCCCCCTAAATTATTTCTTTTCTCTCTCGAGATGCAATCCTAAAGGTAACTCTCAATTCACACATTTCTTTTTCCACTAAAGCTTGGTTATGACTTACTGGCAATCTCAACAATCTAGATATGCAGTGACTCTCCACTAGATGAGTGCTTCAACATTAAAGTTTATACCAAGCAATTCAAACTCACTATTGATCTAAGTCTTTATGCAAATACAAATGCATGATTTCTACAAACTAATGTGATAATTGTTTGTGACTTTCCCACTCCCTTAAGCTTTCTAATTGACCCGTGTAGCGAGTTTTAGGTCGGTAGCTCCCCGATTGTTTTAACATCAAAGGGTACCAGGTTTCAAAATACCCCTACGGACTTAATAACTCGAGTAAAAAATGCTACGAAGTGAGGTAGACTTATTTAGAAAATGCAATGATGATGTGTTTTTTTTTCGAAGTGTATGTGTACCCTATTCATTAAGCTTTCTAATTGACCCATGTAGCGAGCTTTAGGCCGGTGACTCCCAAGTTTCAAACTTAAGGCACCAAGTTTCAAGATACTCCTACGGGCTTAATTACTCGAGTAAAAAAGGGTTCGAGATAGGGCAATCCAATAATTAAAATGGGCTTAGATCTCTAGAATTTGGTCATCACTTAGCTTATACTTAATATCAACAACATTCCACACAAATTTATTTCAAGCATGCATGGAATCACTACACATCTAGACTGTCTCCTTTACAGGCTCAACCACTGCCAAACTTGTCTCACAAAGGATCAAGAGATTAAGAACATTGAAAAGAAATTGGATAGGTTGATAAAAATTGAAAATTCAAGCTTACAACCTAATTTCTCCAACCTTCAATAGATTTCAAATCTCAACAACAATTAGTTATAATTATTGTACTCAAGAGAACTAGAATCACTCATAGATAAGCAATTTATAAAAATAGGCACAAGTAGCATATTTCGATCATAAAATTAGGTAAAGTTTTAGACTTCTCTTTCGATTGCTCTATATTTCTTTCAAAGCTTTGAGATCTTATAAGAAGCCTTCATGACGTTCTTAATCATCAACCACAACAATCTTTCTTAAATTAATAATCGTAACTATGGGAAATTGTATTAAACATGCCTCAACACATTAGCATTTTTTTTTGGATGGTCACACTAGCATTGAAGACCCTAAATAAACCCAATGTCTAAAAACACTAAAATATCCACCGCAGTATGGAAGCAAAACCAAATTAGATAAAAAAATCCTAACCTGAATGTACAAATCTAAAAACCAAGCACTTTTCTGAAGTATGCAAATCATTTTACATAATTCTAAAGATCAAAGAAATCAAAACCTTGTTTTGGAAAATATACACGTCTGCTTACAAAACACTCCACAACCTTAATTTCTAATTAAACAACAAGTTTATTACTCTGAATCACAGTTTCTGTTCCAGCTATAAGGATACTTGTTTGCAAAAGTTTCACTTGAAGAAAGGAAGACAGATTGAAGATACCCAATCTAAGAAGCTTTCAGAAAATAAAAGCAAAAAAGATTGAAGAATCCCAGGTATAACATCCACTTTTAACATGTTAGCCAAAGTACAAACCAATTATGTCTAAGAGGCCAAACTTCCTTAAAACTGTAAAATGACCTAGATCTTAAACTCAAAATAATCCTCCATCTAAAATCCTATCAACAACACCCTCAACTTCCCAATCACAATGAGCCCTCAAAATCAAACATGGTACAGAAGAAAAGGAAACAACCCACTTATTAATTCAAACACAAAAATCATAAAAGACGAACATGATCGAACCTTGATTAAGATCGTATCTCTGCGGAAAAGCTTGATTAGGGTGGAGAGCAACCACAGAATTATGATGATTAACAGCCTCATCCACTACCAACCTATTCGTCTCCTTTTTCCTTTCCAAAATCGCCATACTGAAATACCTCTTTGCACCCTTACTGGACACAATAAACAAAACCCACAAAATTCAACAAAAAAAAAAAAAAAAAAAATCAAATACAGGTTTTTATTGCCGGACAACTTTGCCCTTTCTTTCATAGCCTTTTTTTTACAATACTCAATCTCAATCATCTATTAAAAGTCAAGCACACAATATTTTATTTTTCAACCAAATCTCAACAATCCATTTTCCAAAAAAATCGCTGTTCATTTAAAAAAAACTCTTCTTAAACAATACCAAACACACACATAATTTTAAATGCACAGTAAATATTTCCTCCTTTACATTAACCTTTTTAACTTTTCAAATTGAAGGGTAGCTATGGAATCTCATTAATTCTTACTGTTCTAAAATGGATAATTGCGTGGCTTTTCCAGTTTGGCTGTTGGTGGAACTGTTGGGCATTGGTCCAAGAGACTTCTTGGCAAAAACAATGCAGCAACAAATTTTTTCTTTCTAAAAAGATTAAAAAAAGACCTAAAATTACTTTGGGCGGGAGTTGACCTGGTCAGACTATCCAACTTTAAATATAGTATAGATATCTTTTACTCTTAGGAAATGTTACTACATTTATTTCGACGTCGTCTTGGTAGGATATTTGTTGGGAAATCATCTATCCAATGTCCCATTTGTCTATGACAAATTCCATAGTTTTCCCTCTCATTATGATTTCCTACAAATTCAAAAGAACCAACAAATCATAAAAAGGAATTGCGCAGTTTCATGAGTAACATTCTTATTTCAACAAACTAGGCACATTCATCTCACATGAAGTATCAATTTCAGCTACTTGATTAAAATTTTAGCCACAAAACAATGTTGAAATTACACATTCTTATAAATTCTAAATATTTAGAAACCTAATAAACATACAAAGCAGAAGCATTCGTTCGCAAGAGGCCAACATTTTCAGCCACAAGCTAATGTTGAAATTATAAAATATAACAAAATTGATTCCTTGTAAATCATAACAAACGGAAACAAATAGAGTCCTTCGTAAATCAACGAACTTGAATACCCATGTTTTGGAGCTAATTGCATAGAAACGATATCTACACTCCAAAAAATACAAACTAAAACTCAAAACCTAAACTTCTCCCAATATCTCAGAACTTATTTCTCGATCTTGCCCAAAACTTGTGAATCCCTTTTAGGAATACTAAATTCAAATGAAGTGTAATAAAGGTCGGTTTTAAGTTTTAGTACCTAGGCTACCGAAAAGAGTTTCAAAAATAAAGACAAGTATCCAAAATCGCGTTGCCCAACAATTTCACGATCAAAGAGTACGCAAGTTCGAAGGTGATGAGTGGTAGAGTCACTTTCTTTGCTTAGAGGAGAAAGCTTTCGAATTCTAAACGGGAAAATATTATGTAGAAGGTAGATCTAATTTACCATAGACTTTTGTATTCAGAGGAAAAGAGTCCACATTTTTTTTAGAATGGAGGACAAGATTTTGAATTTTTGGCTTCTGAAGGGATTAAGTACAGGGCATGTCCATTTCAGTCATTTCTTGTACATACAGGGGCAATTCAATCATTTTGTTTGGTGATTGTCAAGAACCTTATCAAAAATATTGTACAACTAGCAATAATCGTTATTATAACTAGGTCTGGGCAAAAGAATTGAAACCAGTGGTTCAGTTCGACTCGATTCTTTCAAAATTTTAAATGGTTCTAGTTTTAAAAATCAAGAACCATTCGGTTCCGATTCTGATTCGGGTAGGTTCTTGATTCAGAACTAGAATTCATAGTACAAAATCGATTTTTTTTATTTTTTAAAAATATAAATTTAAAAAAAAATCATAAATTCTTAATCTTAATGCATGTTATCCGATCCATTAGTCATTATCAATTACCCAACAACTATTGACTCATTCAATATTACAATAACTATAAGCAAAATAAGTAATAAACAAAAAATTATAGATTAAAAATTATATCTTTCACAGGTTTTGTCATGCAGCTTCAAGCCTTCAGCTGTCAGTTCTTCAAGAATCAACAAACAATAAATCTTCACTCTTCATTTTACAATCAGTTGTTATCTTGTTTTCAAAGATTTGTTGAATTTGTGCTACTTTTCCTGAAAAGGTAGAGAAGTATGAGCAGAAATTGAAGAATATTTAGAAGAAGTACATATATAAGGATGAGGGGATACGTTACGATCTGGAGGAGAGTGAATATTTTGATGTCAAGAACAAATATGACTTGTATTCGCCATATTGATCAAGGTCGATGACCTTACCGTCTTACGACTTTTACCAGCCAGAATCTACTATCGATTCATTACTTAAGTTTGAAAATTTTAGTTTAGGAAATCGGAACCAGAATTGGAACCAGAGCCAGAATCAAAAGAACTGAACGATTCAGTTCTTCTCTTACGAAAAGAACTAACAGTTTTTTTCTTTAAAAGAACCATTTATTCTTGGTTCAGTTTAGTTTCTTGAGAACCAAACCATATAGAACCATGTATAGTGTATACACCTAATTATGACTAGGAGCTATGCTACATTGCTTAACTGATTTACAGATTGAATTACCAACAGTACACATGTCAAATATTCAACACTTTATCCATCACATCATTTTTAAAATCAACCATCATCACTCTGTCAACTCAAAAACCGGTAAACCAGTTGGTAACCCGTACATTATTCTTATGATCGGTTTGTGTATTCTTCCGGCTCACAAATATGAATTAATCCATTTGTACATAATTTTTGTCCAAATTGGTTTATCGATCATGTGTTGGTAAAATTGTGGATGTTGATTGTGAATGTAATGTGATGGGTAAGTTAATGAATGATTGTCAAATGTAATCTGTACACCAAAATGTAAACAAATGCGTACAAATAGCTTAGCTCGACAAATATTGACGGTGAGTCAGCCTATGCATAGGGTTTAAGCCCTAACCAACCCATCCCCACTGTCAGATTCTCTGAAAATTCTCTCAGTTCATGAATGGCAATGGCGACCTCTTCTTCCATCTCCCGACACCACCCGCCGATAACCCCTTCTACCTCAGTTCACTCCAATAAGCTCAACACCCTTTTCCGCTTCAATCCCCAGAAAGACAGAAATGCGTTCACCCTCCGCTGCTCCCTTCGCCGCCACCGCCCAGAGTATATCCCCAACCATATTCCTGACCCTAAGTATGTGCGCATCTTTGACACCACTCTGCGCGACGGCGAACAGTCTCCCGGCGCCACCATGACCACCAAGGAGAAGCTCGATATCGCTCGTCAGCTTGCCAGGCTTGGCGTGGATATTATCGAGGCGGGATTCCCTGCCTCCTCCGAGGCTGATTTCGAGGCTGTGAAATTGATTGCCCGGGAGGTAGGAAATGTTGATTCCGGTGATGCCGATGCTCAGGAGGTGCACGTGCCAGTTATATGTGGCTTGGCTAGGTGTAACAAGAAGGATATTGAGAAGGCATGGGAGGCTGTGAAGGGGGCTAAGAAGCCCAGAATTCACACTTTCATTGCCACCAGTGAAATCCATATGAAGTACAAATTGAAGATGACCCCGGAGCAGGTGATTGAGAAGGCAAGGAGTATGGTGGCCCACGCAAGGAGCTTGGGGTGTAACGATGTTGAATTTAGCCCCGAAGATGCTGGAAGGTTTGTCAAATTAATGGTCACTGCTCTCCTCTTTTTAATGAAAATAATCGAAATAAGTACTGTAGATTAGCTTCTGTATCAATTTATCTGTTTGATAGGGATTGCTACAATCTGTTTTATACCTAAAGAACAGGAGTAAAACTCGGAGTATTAAGGAAATAAATAGAGGATAAACTATAGTTAATTTAGTACACGATATGAAAATTTGAGTAATAAGAATGTGCAGAGGTGGATAGGATAACCTTTGATTTCTAAGGTTCGGAAATTAGGACAGCAGAAATTTTTATTTGTTAATGAAAGAGGAGTTGCAGAAATTATTTGTTCGTCCTTGTTTCCTGTGATTACTGTAGTGAACAAAATAAGCTCTTTATTTTTCTTATGATATTCAGTGAGCTGAAAGTTTTCTTTGAAAACGTGTTCCTTTGTTTCTGCCAACATTTTTTAGTTTTCAAGTAGAATTGATTAACTTGTGCTTCTGATAAAAATGTATCCTGTAATTGTAAAATACTTCACTAGTTCACTGATATCTATTACATTCAAGAATCCTTTGTTTTAATTCACTAAATATCGATTGAAGTTGTTTATAATAATTTTATATTTTTGATTAAAAAAACCCTTCCTATGATTATGTGCTTATTAAATAGCTAAACCAATTAGAACAAGTAACTTGTAAGTCAAATGTAAACTAATTTCTCAAAACATTTTATGATGTGCCATGTGGAAATTGCTAAAATACATTTCAATAATATATTTTCGACCCGAAAGCACATATAATTTTATTTCATTTCTGTTGGAAAGTGGTTATTTTTTCCTTGGTTCTTATAGTATTTGTTTCAGCTTTGGAATTATTGTCAATTTCATTAAGGGGGTTTATTCAATTAGGATTTTGAAAGACATTTAAAGACTTTTAATGAGCTTTTTTGATGGATTTTAATGACTTTTATGGATTTGTATAGATTTTCAAAGACTTTTGTGAATATTTTTTTAAAAGACTTTTGTTAATTGTTTTAAAGACTTTCATAGACTTTTACATACTTTTATTTTTTAATAATTGAAAAACTTGAACACTATAGATTAATTTTTGTATGGCGTGAATGTGAATCATTAATAATAATTACATGTCAAGTGATTTACAAAAAATATAAAATAAAAAATACGGTGTGAGAGATAAATAAGTTTAGGACAGAGAAACATTTGTAATTAAAAAAAATGGAGGAAAAATAAAATCATATTCAATATCGACTCCAAAAAAATTGTACTATGTTCATATTCGCACTTCTTACATTTAATAATAATAATAATAATAATAATATATAGGTAACATATAATTATTAGTCAACTCAATAACATAAATAAATAACCCAAGTACCAATATTTATAAAAACAATCAGTGAAGAAAAAATTAGCTAATCAACATGCCCAAAATCATTCCACATATTGGTAGCTATAGTAGCTCGCCACTCATTAGCATGCTCTCTTTGTTGTTCTTGACTCATAAAGTGGTCCAAAATTGTCCTCTTGATCATCTAGCATTGATAGAGTTGATGGAACTTCATCATTTGGTTCAACTTGAAACTCATCGGAACGACACTCATTACGTAGAAAATTATGTACTCCCACACAAGTTAACACTAGCTCTACTTGTGTTCTATATTGAAATTGTGACGACCCGAACTCTTGACCATTCGAGTGACACTAAATAGAGATTTAAATCATATTATCGAGACTTAAATAGCAATTATAATAAGAATTTATTTCATAACTGAATTAATAGAGTGCGACTTCCAAAGTCATAATTTAATTTGCGGAATTAAATTAGTGAATATTGTTTTTGCATAAAAGGATATCAAAACATAGAAAATTTAAAGTATTTAATCCAATAATCTCATCAATCTTGGCCACTTTTGCCACCTCCATGTTGACCGCCTCGAATCATCAATTTTCTAAAAGGAAGAAATATCGTGGAATGAGATTTATAAAACCTCAGTAAGCATGTCAAAAACAATTTTCATGAATAACATAAGGATCATAATCAACATAGGGAGACACAAGGATTTTACCGAACATAAGTGGTAAGAATTCTTATGTGTAGCGCTACTAAACTCCGGTCCCTTAGCATAGTCATAAATATATCATATCATATCATGTGGGACCCATAACAATTTCTTGAAATTGATTTCATAGTATGATCCAAAACATAGAAAACATACTTGCCTAAAAGAATGTAGAAAAGACGAAGTGAAGATACGTAAATCCACCTAGAATTCTCTTCCAATAGTTTTATGTGTGTGTGTATATAAATTGACAATGGTGTGCATATTCATGTGGGAGAGGTGTCTTATATAGGACATGATAGTGGTCATGCATTAATAGGGATTAGCCATGATGGGGGTAGACCATTTAATTCTAGCATTGAAAGGGGGTCAATTGCCTTGAAATTAGTGTAGGAATTGAAGATTCTTACTCTTGCATGAATAACCTATGTACATACTTCCATATATGTCTACCTTCCAAATATGCCTACCATATGATGGTCAATAATTCCTTATTGTCTTAAAGGGCAAAAGCATAGATCAAGGAATTGGACCAAGCATAAATTTAAACAAAAAAAGAACGTGTGCCAAAATTTTCAAATATATAGAAAACTGCAGCAAGGTCCCCAAGTTGAAATGATACTTAATTTAGTCCCAAAATTTTTAATTCTAAGAAAATAGTACTCAACATTGGGAGTGGGTGTAACAGAAATTGAGGAGCTGTTTTAAAAATTGTGAACCTTGCTTTAAAAATTCCAAATATCCGCTTAATTATGTTTCTTAAGGAAGCATGTCGAAGATTGAACAACACTTTTGCATTTTCAAGGTCACGACCTTGACTGGTAAAATCTTGAAGATATTAGCGGATGCCTCGAAATGGAGCTAAAAATTGGCGCCGATTTGGAAATCCACAATCTACCAACAAATATTTACATGAAAACATACAATTATAAGTAGAACTACCAAACATGTAATTAAAAATATACAAAGCATACCTTGTTGTACTTTAAGTCTGTTTTTTCTTTATAAAGCATCATTCAACACTTTTGAGTCATGTGCAGACCCCTCCTACCCACTAAGCACATAAATGAATTTCAAATCGAAATTACAAACGGCTAAAACATTTTGTGAAATTGTACCATGACAATTACAATAACTGCTAACATCACTTCCAATTACAATTGCTAGAATATGGGTACTGTCAATAGCTCCAACACAATCTTGAAACAATGAAATTTCTTTAATAAGAATGAGAAAAATATCTACATCAACAACAACAACAATATAATAATAATAATAATAATAATAATAACAACTTACTTTAAAGTAAGGGTAAAACCGTGTACTTTCTCTTATTTCTTTTGGCACTGGAGCTTAAGGTTTTACCACCATATCTACTGCAATTGTCCTTCAAGATCTTTTTGAAATTTTGACTAGTTATAAAATGTGATCGACCAAATGATTCTTGAATCACACAATATCGATCATTTTGACCAACTATACATAAAAATGTTACAAGCATTTCTTCAACACAAATATACCTTAGTATTTTTTCTCTAATGAAGTTGTATAATTTAATAAATAATTAAATATATTTGGATACATTCTATAAACGTCTCAAAAATGGGTAGGATCATCTTTTAGTTGAACACGCTCGCAACTTATGTTAACTATTTGCTCATTCAGCAAACAAATAATTCCTTGAATTGCCATCAATAAACGCCAAATGGTTTCATACCATTCTTGTTCTTCCATCTCTTCATCCTCTACTTCATTGACTTCATGCATATTGAGACTAGACATTATAAAAATATTACCTGAATAGGGAAGACGCCCGAAAAGAAGAAAGTAGGCATCAAAATAAAATTTATAAAGACAACATATAAACAATCTCAAAGCATTACTCATTTAAAGTGAAAAGCTTCATTGACTTCATGCATATTGAGACTAGACATTATAAAAATATTACCTGAATAGGGAAGACGCCCGAAAAGATGAAAGTAGGCATCAAAATAAAATTTATAAAGACAACATATAAACAATCTCAAAGCATTACTCATTTAAAGTGAAAAGTCTAAAGTTCACAAAAGATGATAAAAGTTGAATGCTCTAAAGTTCATGTGTATCACTTTGTATGAATGTCCGGCTACCAAAATCATACATAAAGTTATCTAATGAACCACCACCTATCCTTTCTTTAGTATCCAATGTTATGGCATCAGTGTCATCCCCTAGTCCAATTGCGTTTCTCCCACTAGCAATTTCATTTCCAATTACAATTACAATTTTCAAATCTTCATAGTCCATGAAAGTGTCAGTACGATAACTTGAGTTTCCGTTGCTCTAGTAAAGAGCAAAATAAAATAACAATTAACATATGAATAGATACATATCACTAACATGTGTTGTTAAACTTTATTCATTATTTTAAATAAATGAAGTGTACCTTAATATATTCGTCCCATACTTCATCTATGACGTAGTAGCTTACAATAATCGTTGTATCTATTCTTAAACCATTACATACGACTTTGATATTGGGAAAAGGTCCTTTGACACCCAAGTTTTGCGTTAAGAACGGGAAGTATTTTATTCACTACAATTAACTTGCTGAACGAGCCATTAACATCATGTCAACCACGAGTGGTAGCATCGACTAGGATTTTTAACAATTTATTGCTCTCTTCCACCGTCCATACTTTATATTTCACTTGGTGTGAATCTCCCATTTCCTTGTTATTGTCCATCCTAATACCACAAGATATTAATAACATACATTTTATATTAAATAAATATTATATGCAAAACTTACAAAAATACATATTATTTGACTTCCTACTCCATAAACAAGAACATATTCATCCATTAAAAATCATTCCCCAAAATTCCACTAGCTATATGCTATAGGATCCTAATTTAGGTTTCTCCGATGCATTAACATTTCGAAATTCCGAGATTTTTCAAATTCAAACCTGTACGATTGACCTATATGATATCAACAGAAAATCTATAGAAAACTGAATCAAAGAAGCAAATTAAATATGGAGATGAAGAAAGATGATCTGAAAATAACATTCTTAAAGTGACATGGAACTATTCAAGTCAAAACAATTGAAGATTAGGAAAAACAAAAGGTAAAAATTAACTGTATGAAAGATTCTTCATCACATCAAGATTCTTTTGTTTTCATCACATAAGAAAAAATGAACTCTTAAAAAATGAAACAGTGTAAATGCACTTTCAACAAAGACAACTAGGAAGAGAAGATTTTTAACATTATGCTCTTTGGCGTTCACCAACATTTTCTTGCCACACAACTCATCTCAATTTCCAATATTTGTACCAATTCTCCTAGATGAAGATAATTAAATATCTTTGCCTCAAACACTTGAACATGAGTCCGTCCTTAATTACCAAACAGTGAACCCATCCAACAAAGTTGTCAACCACTTGGATCTTGAGATAAAGAATCAAGAATCTCAATTATATTTCTACCAAAAGCAGGATACTTATCAAACAGCAAACCCATCTAACAAAGTTGTCAACCACTTGGATCTTGAGATAAAGAATCAAGAATCTCTATTATATTTCCACCAAAAAAGGTTATAAATCTGTACACAGAATCTCAGATGCAAATCCTACAAGGTAACATGCCTTCCTCATATGAACATGAATCGGTACTATTCCTGTCTCTAAACTACATTGTACAACATGCATCTCAATAAACAGTCTTAGAAGAAAGAAAAAAATACCAGACACCTGTATTTACTATTTATTACCTTCGAAGGTCAAGTACTGGAAAAATAGAACGGTATTAAAGGTAAAGGAATTTTCTTTCAACAATCCATGCTCCACTTAAGAGAAAGTTACGACCTTTACTACACCTAGTATAAAATAATCGAGGTTCTCTACATGAATCAATTGTGATATCTAACTAAAAGGAATTAATTATTAGTTGTAGTTTATTTAGTTTGTGTTAATAACAACTGAGAAGCAAAAACGTATGTACCCAACTTCCAAGGGAATTTTTTTTTTGATAAGAAACAGATTTCTATTAAAAACTCAAGAATTTACAATAAATATAATGGACAAGACGTCCATCTCAACATTTGTAACTCTATGCTACAACCCTACCATAATAGACTGATCTAAGAGCTACTTGGAACCAGGGTACATAATGAACTTTTTGGATCTAAGTGAAACAAAAAGTTATCTAGAATACTAAAAACCCCCGCTGCTCTAGCCCAAAGCCCTGTGAGAAAAATTATCGAATCCCATATATTATCTATCGATCTCTCAATGTTCTCGAAAATCCTTTTATTTCTTTCAATCCATATTGTCCAAGCTGCTGCCATAACAATAAGTTTCCAAATCACCTGTTTTTCCTTTTTAACCCCGAAATACCATTTGATAAGTATAATATCAGCCCATTGAAGTGCTTTACCATAAATCATTCATCGTTATTAGACCATTTATTGGCCAAATCACTCACAAACAATGGAACACAGAACATAAGAAAATCATTAAGGCACCGTTCGGCAATCATTTAATTTGTAATGATTATTTTGATTTAATTTACACAATTTCCCATACCACTTTTTAACCATTCACATTTTCTCTCTCCAATTTTTAACCTCACATCTTACCTCGAAAACACAAATAAATCAACAAATAATTTAAATTCTTTGATTTGACAACAAACATTCAATTTATTTTGCAAAAAAAAGATTCCGAACGGTGCCTTAAAAAAAAATCCTGTTAAGAGCCCCCCCAACTCATAAATTCACTCTTGAAAATAATTTCGATTGTACACAACAAAATTTCGACAAGAATTTCGATGGCCCATCAGTGTTCAACACAAAAAGCTCAAAATTGTTTTGATATACAAAATATCAAGAAATTGAACAAAACCTAATAAATTGGATCTCGATTGTACACAACAAGTTCTCAATCACACAACAATTCACAATTTTACTCAAAAAATTCTCTACAGTATGAAGATGAATCCAAACCCAGTGCAACAAAAAAAAAAAAAAAATTATTGAAATAATCACCTCAAAACAGAATGAAGAATAGAGCAATCAGAGGTGTGCGCGGCGAGAAGGCGTGTGGCACTGGTCGGAGAAGGAGTTGCTTGCAGTCGGAGGAGGAAGTGGATGGCTATGTTCTCACGGTTTGGTTTGAGAGTTTGAAAAGTCCATTCAATTCCTTAGGTTAATTGGAAGAGAAATTATAAAGATTTCAATTTATACTTTTGGCCAAAAGTCTATCAAAGTCTACTATTTGCAATTTTTTAATAAATTTGATTGATAAATTGAATACCCCTAAATTTCGTAGGATTTTAGAAAGTTTTAATTGAATAATATATGACTTTGAAAGCCTTTTTAAGAATCCATTAAATTCTATATTGAATAACTCAAGACTTTTATGGACTTGTAAAAGTCTACAATGAATACAGCTAGACTTTTGAAGTTCATAAAAGTCTTTAAATTTCCTTCGAAATCTCTATTAAATAAACCCCCCTAAGAAGCTATATACTTCTAGAAGCATGAAATTGATGGGTGCTTCAACTGTAAGTGGTCTGGTCTGAGCTTATAGAATAATGTGAATTTAATAGTGGGTGTATGAGAACTCTTAGAATTTGTTAATGTTTTTCTGTTACATACTCTTGACTAGAAAATGTGAACATAAAATGATAATAAAAGAGCATAGTATTAGTATTAACATTGGTTGTTAGACACACCAGTCAACACTTCTTATTTTTATTTCCCTTACTTGTAACAAAAGACATTGGTGCTTAAAGTTGCTTGACAACAAGAATGACATCTAATTTCTTTGTCTACTCACTTTCTCTTCCTTTGTTTCCATACAGATCTGACACAGAGTTTCTTTACCAAATTCTGGGAGAGGTTATCAAGGCTGGGGCAACAACACTTAACATTCCTGATACAGTAGGCTACACTTTGCCTACTGAATTTGGTCAGCTGATTGCTGACCTAAAAGCCAATACTCCTGGCATTGAGAATGTAATTATTTCTACACACTGTCAGAATGACCTGGGACTTTCTACTGCTAACACTTTAGAGGTTGGTAATTCCTTTTGCTGTGTTCCAAGCTTTTTACATAACCAACTTCATCTTGTGCTCACGATGGAGCTCATTTTTCTAAGGGGGCACGTGCTGGTGCAAGGCAAGTAGAGGTGACCATCAATGGCATTGGTGAAAGAGCTGGTAATGCCTCGTTAGAGGAGGTGAGTGGTCTTTCCTGGCCACAAATTTCCTTTTTCAGTAATTCTTTTACTGCAAACAGCAGAAACTCACTTACAATGGATCTGTGAGCATGTTTGGCTCAGCTTAAAAAGTAGTACAATTTTTATCAAATCGAAACTTACAAAAAGTTGACTTTTTACCAACAAAACTCACGGTTCTAGAAATTAAGCCCGTCTGAACTTCATTCTTTAAAAACTCATTTTCAATCCCATGTACTCCCAATAAAAAATTTTACACGTAAACCCCATACTTCTCACTACTTTTCAACTGCATTCTCCAAAAAACCACTATTAAACAATATATTCTCCGAAAAAAGGGACTCAAAACCCTAAATAAGCACTTATTTTCTTGAAATGTAACTTTTCAGCTTAGCCTAGCATGCTCTATATACTCCATACATCCTAAATATTAAAGAGCTGTTCCTATATGCCTTTGTGCTTGGTCTTTCTGCTAAATTCAGAATTAAAATAAGCTTGTGAGAACTTTTATTATGGCTGAATAGTTAGTAAGAAATAATGTCTGATATCTACTGGGTAATTTGTGTATACTTCATAGTCTCGTAATTCTTAGAATTAGACACCAAAATATTTGAATCTCGTTATGACCATTACCTCGTATTTTCTTCTCCTCCTCCCTTCAACATTTCCTTCTACAAATTAATTGATTTAACTTTTGAGGCTTATAAGTTGTTCTTGTTAACCACGTGTTCACCTTTACTTTTTAATTTAAAATGATTGCTTCTTACTTTCTCATTGCAGGTTGTGATGGCCTTCAAATGCCGTGGAGAGCAAGTACTAGATGGCCTTTATACAGGGATTAATACACGACATATTGTTATGGCTAGCAAGATGGTGCAGTCCCCTAAGAATCTGTTGAATTTAATGTAGTTTTTCTTGATTGAATTTTTTTTGTTGTAACTAAATTTACACTGTTTCTAGGTAGAAGAATATAGTGGGCTGCGCGTGCAGCCACACAAAGCAATTGTTGGAGCTAATGCCTTTGCTCATGAGAGTGGTATACATCAGGTTCGTGTTGTAAGCTAATATATCTGGAAACATTACTTTGGTCTAAAAGCTTTACACCCTTAGCTTTGATTATGCAGACTCTAATTGGCATGCAATAGCCATTTTATTTTGTTGGAATATGTGAATCCATATTCTGTTCTTAGTAACTTATTTAATTCTGTTTATCATTTTATGGAGTTATATAGCCTATTGGAATTTTTCTTCCTAAAAAGAATTAAGAAAAGGAAACAATGTGGGAAAAATAAAGAAAAAAGTGTCACTATGTCTTGAACAGTTCCCAAGGGTTTCTTTCACTTAGAGCTCCCTGATGTTCGAATGACTCTGAGATGCATTTTAGGATCTTGGAAGTATCAAAAACCCTTCTGTTAGCTTTATGTCAGTTATACTGTTGTAATCGGGATTACTAGTATCTTGGGTTGTAATTTTCTTGTGTAATTGGCATCAAACCTCTTGAGATCTTGAGAAATGTCAGTAGATTCCCTTTGGTTTATTGATCATTTAATTTGCACTGTTAGACTTGAAGATTGGTATTTACATTTGAAAACCCTGAGATCATCTGTCTTCTTCTATGTATATATATGTTTGTGTATCTCCCCGAGTTTTAAATACACGGATCGCCACGTCATCTTTTCAACTAACTGTCAAAAGAATAAATGAACGAAAAATAACTAAATTTCAAATTTGCATAACCTTATTTAAAATATCAAACGGTCAACCAATTCATAATTTGGAATAATTTAACAAAGAAATATCAAAATATATTTTCTTTAAAACTCCTTAATAGCCACAACCGTATGCCCCGTCACCAACTCCATAATTTGCAAATATTGTTTAAAAGGGTGCTGATAACACGCTCAGCGTGGCCGGGTGCAGGGTTCGAATTCTGAAAATGGATTTGACCTTGTGGCAAGCAAGAGTTACCACCACTCGTGGGGACCTTCAGTACCCTCCACCCTGACTTCTGGGAGGCACATCTTGCGATTTACCACTTGAACCAATGGCCAGGGTAGGGTCCATTCGGGCCCTCAAGGTGTGAGTTATACCTTTTTTTTGATGAACCGAGAATGAGGATGAGGGCATTGGGCGGCAGCTGGCAATGGCCTCTTGTCGGCACCACGCCATTGGTGATGCGACGGCGTCGGGAGGGTGCGAGTAACTGAGAGTGACTAAGGGAGACGGAGAAAGCGGGATATAAAGAGAGACAGAGGAGTTGAGATGCAGAGGCTGCGCAGGTAAGCCTCATTTTCTTTCGATTTCTCTAGGATTGTGTTATCGTGTGTGAGTGAGATTGGGTGGGTGGGTGGGGGGGGGGGGAATTACCGTAAGTTTGATGTGAAAAAATGTGAATGAAATGTTGTTTAAATGGTGGTTGTAAAACCCTGTAGAAGGCAGGCTAGAATTTGGTAAAGGAGATTGAGAGAAATTAGGGTTTTGATTTGAGATTGATAGGAGGATTTTAGGGGTAGATCTGGGGGAATAATTTTAGGGATTAAATTAGGTTTTATTTGCTTAAATTAGCGAAATGAAAAATTCAAGTTGGGGCTTGATTGTTGGTTGTTACAGTTTGGCTCATGTTTGTAAATTATTTTTGAATCAAGCCACTTTTTATCCACATACTTCAAGGGATTCACTAGCATTGTACCCACTGACCCACCACTATTTTCTATTGGTTTATAAACACTTCCCAAACATGCTTTAATTTTTTTTTCTGATCTGACTTGCTATGTTTTTTCTAATTACATAACCTTACCTTATTGCTTGTGTGTCTTGATTCTACCATTCTCTTGAGTATATAATACTTTTGTTGTGGGGGCGGGGTGGGGGCTTAGGTAGGTGTCAAAAGTAATGCAGCATCTCTGCATATGACTATATTTCATGTTCTTATTTCTATCAACTTTCACATCGTGTGTGACCCTGCCCATTAGGGTCTCATCTCATTGGGGTAGTAGTGTAGAACATAGGACCTAATTGATGATGAATGACAGGAACAGTATCTAGCAGACAACACCTACTTAAAGCTTCCTTTTACTTAGGTCAAGCTTTTGTTTAATGCTTCACTTGATGTTTGTTCTTATCCCCTACTTTATTTTAGATAGTATTTCATTTACCTTATCTTTCTTGCTCTGTCAAAACTCTAATTTGTATTTTATTTAATTGGTCTACTGTTGAGTCCTCCTTTTGAAACTGTTGCTCCATATTTCCCTAAATCCTTTGTCTCTTTCCCATCTTTAACATTTTTCTAGGATGGAATGCTTAAACATAAGAATACATATGAGATTATATCTCCTGAAGATATTGGGCTTCTTCGTTCTAATGAATCTGGTATCGTCCTTGGAAAACTGAGGTATGCTGAAACATTCCCGTCGTGTCTGCATCGTCTTTGCTTATAGACTCTTCCTTTTAAGCTTTAGCCAACATGCTCTCTGTATTCTGGTTTTCCAGAATCTCTCTTATTTTTTTTAGATTTAATTGTATGTTGTATTTAAACTTCTTCATACTTGAAGTATTATGAGATTTATATCCTTCTGCAAATAAGGTCCTGTTTCGCTGAGATTTTGAAAAAATCAAAAGCTATTTCTGACTAAGAAACTGTTTTTCGCCTACTTGGATAACTTTTGAGAGGTGCTCTTCTACATAAAGATGAGTTATCCTAAGCAGACCCTATATTGACTTTAGATTGTTGCTTAAGAACAGGTTTTATTTCATACCTGTGATAAAACTTTTTATGCATCAAGTTGTTTAAGCTAAGAAGCAAATGCAAACATAGGGACCATTAGCAAAAACAGACAGAGGGGCATCTCCTTCCAAATAGTAGGAACATATATGGGGCTCATTGAATATAAAAACTATATCTCATCAACGAATTAATTGATAATAGACGGTTTTGAAAAGTCCAGTCAAGCGTAAAAATATGAGTATGTTATTTGGATTTCAAATAAAGAAACTGTTGATAAATGATAAGATCTCAATAAAGCATACTAGAGATGGTCGGAAAATGACAAGGTGCATCAGATGCAAAGAAATCTTGTATTCATTTCTATTCTTTGTTCTTAAACATTATTAAATCAATTTCCTATATTTGTCCTTCCATCCTAAATATTTTTCGTGTTATAGTATACTCCATCTTTTGTTTTTTCAGATTAGCCTTAGTTTGGTAACACTGTTTGATTTATAAACTGGTTTATTTATGATTTTGAGGTAAAAAATAGTGGTTGAAAATTGGAGGGAGAAAATTTGTGCTTAAAAAGTAATTTGAGAAATTGTGTGGTTTATAAAATGGTTTATAAACCATATTATTTTGGTTACCAAACGGAGGCTAATTTTTTTCCCAGTAGGCTCCTTCAATTCAATGTTTAAAAAGACATTATCAAATATTGACTCGTTTTTCCTTCATGATGTGCTTGGAGGCACAAGTCTCTCGGTGAACCAAAAAAAAATGTCAAAAAATATTTAAATGCAAAATAATATACATCATAAATTATCTTTAAAATTCAAAATATATCAATTTAAAGTGTGCAAACAATCAAAAGAAATATCTATAAAGAAATTATTATTTTAGTTGATTGGAAAGTGGACTATTTCTAAATTAGGTGTAAGAGAAAAAAACAATTTTAATGTTTTAATGGGCGGTGAGTCATTCCGAAAATGGGTTAATGAGAACTTTCATATTTGTTAGCCACAAGCCTTGAAGCGGTGCAGTAAGACGTGCCTCACAATGTTCACATCTGAGACGTAGGCTTCCAAAAACTGGCTCAATCAGTGGTTTGATGCTTTTTTGTATGCCTCACCCTGAGGCAGGCCTTAAGCCAGGTTTCTATTGGATTTTTTAAAACCATTGCTTCAACGTGTCCAAGTATGTCTTTAATATATTGCAACTTAACATGTCCTTAGCACGTGTCTCATGTGCTCCTTATATCCAAAATTAGAAAAAAAAAACACCAATAAAGAGGCAAACTCAGTCTTGTTTTCAATAAAGCTAGGGTTGGCTACACCTACATGAATGTTTTTTTTTTCGTCACTTTGTTTGGTTCATTGGTAGATGGAAGATCCTATACAACTACGTATTTAGTAACCACAACAGCCCATGTTTGTTTTAGCTTTATACTGAGATTGGATCACTCATATGAACTGTGAGTCCCTTCAAGTCTACGCACAACATGTTCCAAGCAACTAAGTAGTCTTTTCCTTTATTTATCCTCTTATCGTTGTAACCAATTGCTGGTGTATATTCCCATTTCTTATTTTTTTTTATACCCAATCAATGTTGAATCATTCAAATGGGGATTCCTTGCTTAATTTGGATGTACATTATATATCACAATATCACATGTGAAGAGAAAATCATTTACACTCTCATTCTGCTACGTTCAAGTATTCAACTTGTGGACTTTTTATCTTGTGATAACATGTTACTTCTATATCAGAGAAAACATATACTTTTTAGGTGTGCTCTGCTTGTCCAACTTGATTTTAGTTGCATGATGTCAGACTGCCAGAGACTATGAAGTTAGCATTTTAAAATTAATGTGGTTTTGTGGAAAAGAAAATTGTATGAACAAGTTGGGAGAGAAACCACAAAACAATATTAACAAAAGAAAGTGGATTGATTTCTAATTTCCTATCTTGGAAATCACCACCTCCCTCTCATTTACTCTGGGAAGTAGTTTTCTTATCTTATGGAGTATGGTTATAGATGCATTTTATAAGTTATCTGTATCGTATGGAGTAGCTTATTAGCTTCTTTTATGGTGTCAGTCTTATTTGCAGTAAAGTTGGGATATTAATACATTAAAGTACTGTAAGCTTGTCAATTACAGCTGGATCGAGGGCCACGAGTCCCATTTCAGCAGGAGTTATGCCCGCTGGAGCTGGCAGAGGGACTGGGAAAATCAGCCCCTCGCATGCACCATTTTTTCCATTTTTATGTATTATTATGCAAAAAAATACAGTTACCTTTCAGTTGAAAAAATAAAAGCATGAAGCACACTTTTGAAGGTTCCTCCACCTTGTTCCAATAGAAATGAACTAGAACATATAAGTTTTAGCTAATGTGATTAAGATACCGAATATTGTTTCAATCTTGCTTGGACAATGGAAAGAGCCACATGTTTATCTCTCCATTGAGTCAAATTGGCCAAAGTTGTGCATTCATGACCCCATGCTAAAGTTTCAATGAATTCCTGTCATTATCCAGAGCCAGGAAATTAAGAACATACTCCGGTTAATAAATTCCTTTTTTTTCCCTGCCAAAAATAATTTTGTTTGTATGAAGCTTCCTTGCCCTTCTTCTAGGAGGATAGAATAATTTTTTTTCTTTCTTTTTCCCGAAGGCCATCCATCTAAGAATTATTGTGATCTTGAAGATTCTGAGTCAGAGATGAAAACTATAGTTTTTCCTTGATATTAGGTGCCACCTGGGCATCATTCTCATCACGTACATTTTTTTTCCATTTCCATTGTTGTCAATTTAATCATCACCTGTCTCTCTGTGGTGTTTCTGGTTCTTTGACGTATGTGGATATAATTTTTTTATGACTTTGACCCATTTTGGAACAACCTGCAGTGGACGCCATGCTTTGAAAGCCAAAATGTTGGAGGTAGATCTTGAATTTGATCTTGTTTATGGAAGACTGGTATAATTTTGGCTATTTTCTTCTATGCATCAACTTGATCTTTGAACACAATCGCAGCTTGGTTACGACGTTGATGGAAATAAACTTGACGATCTGTTTACACGTTTCAAAGCTGTTGCGGGAAACAAAAAGGTTGACGAAATATTCAGGCTTTTTTCTTGCTTTCATTTACGTGATTGTTGGTGTTCGGATGTTCATGCGTATCTGTTAAAATTTGTTGCTGATGAAGCAGAATATAGCTGATGATGACCTCATCGCCCTGGTGTCGGATGAAGTTTTCCAGCCACAAGAAGTTTGGAAACTTGGAGATGTACAGGCATGTCTACACTCGTTTTCAGCATAACATTTGATCATTTGATTTAACTAAAAAGGATGACTCCCATCAATTCACTTGGTATATGTTCAATGGACAGGTTACGTGTGGAACGCTTGGCCTTTCTACTGCAACAGTCAAACTCATTGATGATAATGGTGAAGAACATATTGCTTGTTCTATTGGAACTGGGCCAGTTGATGCAGCATATAAGGCGGTTGATCTTATTGTAAAGGTAAATTCACAATTTGAAATTTGATTTCTTTGCAGTAGACTATTGCTAGTCTGTCCAAGTATCTGAACTCTCCCATACGTTTCTATAATGCTAAATGAATTAAGAGATCTTCATGGATAAATGAACACATAAAGCTTGATGTAAGTTATACATGTTAACCTATATTTGTTAAAAAAGTCGCTGTGACATCACATTATTCTTTTATTATTTCTTTCTATATTTTTTGGTGTGTGCATGCAAGTTGAATTTATTTGACCATACCAGATTTCTTGTTAGCATGTGATGATTTTGACAACTACCACGACCCGTCTAGTATGTTTGTTATGGATGATGGTAGCAGTAAGTATCAAGGAAGAAAAAGTTGGTAAAATCTTGTTCATTTTTCGGTGTAAATCTTGTTAGATCATCCAACAGAACCAGCCCCCCCCCCCCCCCCCCACCCCCACAACACAAAAGTATCTGGCATGCACCCTGAAAAAATGTTTTTTGAGCAAATCCAGGTGTCAAAATTGATAAAATATATTATATACGTGCTATTCTAGTGGAATTCTCCTCAACAATTGGTTTCTAGTGGCAATGCTAATTGTGGGGTCTTCTCTCATATATATACTTGATTCTGTCAGGTCTGAGCCTTTATTTTCATCCTTTTCATCGCAATGTAGGTTCCTGTAACACTGGTGGATTATTCCATGACTGCTGTCACTGAAGGTATTGATGCTATAGCCACCACTAGAGTTCTAATTCGAGGAAATGAAAGCATCACTTCGACCAATGCTTCTACGGGAAAATCTCTGTCTCGTGCATTCAGGTAAGCAGACTGAATTTCCATTGAAAATTCCTCCATGGTGCTACAACAAACTACAACTCCGAACAAATTTAGAATTGGCTGGAGGAAATTTTACTTGTTACTTTCAAAGTTCAAAAATAATTTAGATGGTTCAATTTTGTTAACTGAATAATTGAACAAAATGATTTTTTCTTTACTATAAGCGGAACTGGAGCTGCAATGGATATAGTCATCTCAAGCGTGCGGGCCTACATTGGTGCGTTGAATAAGCTTCTCGGACTAAGAACTGAGGATCCTCTGGCAAATAGGTCAGTGCTGGTTGGGAATGAAGTGAAGTGATTGTGTGTTCTTGCATTCGACTGCATTCCCATTCCCTTTACATGTCGTAGGGTGTGTCAAATTGTACAATTGTTTTTTAAGTCGAATTTTGAGAATTTTTATAGTAAAGTAATTTTATTCATTGAACACCGTACGTATATATACTATAATATGAGGCCTACTACGATCTGACATGGGAAACGGTCATGAACTTTGGCCGTTGAGTAAATTGCAAGAAACTTTTACTGTTTCAATTCCATAACTGTAGCAGACACATGGTGCCTATTGAGAGCGTGGTATCTCAGGTTGTCTATTGTTATTTTTATTTTTTTATATAAAATAATAAGCTTCTTGTCAACGTCTTTTTTGAGCTGACTTCTAAAATTGAACAAATATCTACCACATGTACTAAAAAGGGACTTTGATAATATTATAGTGCTGATTAGAGGTGTTAGTAAATCACGTGCAATCACGATGAATATATATGTTTGTGAATTCTAAAAAAAATCAAGGAAGCATTTGATGACTAAAATATCTATGTAATTCCACGGGCATTCTAGATGAACATACGTCACGGTTGAAATGCCTATGTCAAATATTTCATTGCTACTATATTTTAATAAATTCAATATAAACTAAAGATCAGCAACTTGAAACAAACGGAATGATGACTTTCATATTCAATATAGAAGCAACTAACTTATAAAGCCTTACAACACTTAACAGAATAAGAAAAATTAGCCACGATAGATCAACTATCACTACTAATTGGAACTAACTTAACAATGAGGATATTATTCTAATAGAAAGCAAGAGAAATAGAAGATCAAATATCATGGCATTTCTCTTCATTCCCTCCCTTAAACTAACTGTTGTATAAGCAATTAGTTTACTTTAGACGTCACACACATTCCTAATTGGTCACGAAGTCTCAGGAAAGTCTACAGTTTGAAAGGTTTTGTCATCAAGTCTGCTACTTGATCATTGGTTCCACAGTGTACCAACTCAACTACTCCACCTCTAGTCAAGCCTCTCAGAAAATGGAAATAAAAACGCACATCAATGTGCTTACTGCGACCATGCATGACAGGGTTCTTTGAGAGCTTGATGGTTGAGCTATTATCACACATTACAGTAGTGCAACCATCTTGTAAGTGACTTAACTTCCCTAAAATCCTCCTCATCCACAATGTTTAACAGGCACAAGCAACTGTTGCCACGAAATCAGCTTTGTTGTTGAAAGTGTGACAATAGGCTTTTTCTTTGAACTCCAAGACACTGCACCTCCACTCAGCACAAACACATATCGGACATGCTTTTTCTATCCTCTGAGTCTATTGCATAATCACTGTTAGTGAAAGCAACCAACTTTTTGTTTCCTCCCTTCTTATAAAAGATTACATGATCGACAGTCCCCTTCAAGTATCTTAGGGCTCTTTTTGCAATTTGCAAGTGAAGCTATGTTGGTCTTGCCATGAACCTGCTTATTAATCTCACAACAAATATCAAATTCGACTTAGTAGCAGTGATATACATAAGACTACCTACTATTTGCTTGAAGTAGGTCTCATCAATTCTAACTCGAGCATCATCTTTGCTAACTTTGACACCAGGCACAATCAGATTTAACACTGCATTAATCTCTTCCATTCCAAAACGCTTCAACACCTCCAAAGCATACTTTCTGGTCCCACATATATCCTATATGCTATCTGTAACACTTCTATTCCCAGAAAAATCTCATTTTTTCCATATCAATCATATCAAACACCTTCATCATTGACTCCTTAAATTCTAATATCATTTGCTCATCATCGCCAGAATAAATCAAATCATTAACATAAATGCTGAAAATTAAAATTTTACCTCCACTGTTTTGCTTGACAAACAAAGTCTTCTCACTATTGCACATATGGAACTGTTCTTGAATAAAATGAGTCTCTATGTGACTAAACAAGCTCGTGGAGCTTGTTTTAATCCATACAAGACCTTATGTAATTTGTAGACCTTGTGCTCACCACCCTTTTCTTCATAGCCCCTTGGTTGCTCCACAAAAATATCTTCACTTAAGTCTCCATATAAGAAGGCACACTTAACATCGAGTTGAAAGATAGTCTTGTTCTCTGAGGGGCTAAATCAATGATCAACCGAATTGTTTCCATCCTTGCAACTGGGGAAAAAACCTCTGTGTAGTCCACACCATGCTGTTGAGCATATCCCTTTGCAACTAGCCGGACCTTGAACCTGTCCACCTCACCAAACTCATTAAGCTTGGTTTCATATATCCATTTTACTCTTATCTTCTTGGCTCCATCTGGTAATCCTGTCAAACTCCATGTTTTATTCTTCTCTATTGCCTTTATCTTGGCATCCATAGCTAGCCTCCACTTATAACTCTTCACTGCCTCTTCATAGCTTAGTGGATCAGCAGAAGCTACAAAGACCTTGTTCAGCTCATTCTCACCCTTAGACAACCTTTCTTCAAAAATATAATCTCTCATCCAAACAGGAGGATGTGTTACCCTTCTCCCATTTGGATTTTCACTTTCTTCATTAGATACATTTGAAGAAGACCCTCCTAAACTTACAGCTCCAGTTTTAGCTCCCTCGATGACTTCATTTCCACCTTCTTCATCACTTTCACTGCCAAGCTCTTCTTCTATTTCACTCTCATCAACATTGCTCTCTTCTTCTCCCTATTCTAGATGCATGAATAGTTGCTCTTTGTAGCTTGCATCAGTCTCACTGTTTCTTTTCTTCAAAAATTACATCCCTGCTCACCACAACTCTTTGCAATTGGATCATACAACCTACGGCCCTTGGACTCCTCACTCTCACCTAGTAGCACACAATAAAAACTCTTGTTTTCAAGTTTGGTTCTTCTTGCACCAGGCACATGGACATGTGCAATACATCCGAATACTCTAAAGTGATCAGCTGATGGTTTAACTCGACTCCATGATTCCTCAGTAGTCATGACTCTAACCGTAAGGGTGGGGCACCTATTCAGCACATATATGGTCCAATTCACTGCCTCAAGCCAGAAGGTTTTGGGAATCTTCATGTTTGAGAGCATAGACCTCACCATGTTCATCATTGTCCTACTCTTTCTCTCGGCCACTCCATTCTACTGAGGAGTGTAGGATATGGTGAGCTTCCTTTTAATGCATTCAGCTTGCATAACTTATTGAATTCATAGAACTCTCCTCATCAGTTCTTAAACACTTAATAAACTGATCGGTTTCTTTTTCAACAACCTCCTTAAAATACTTGAAATACTGGAAAGCTTCTGACTTTTCGACCAAGAAATAAACCCATGCTTTTCTGGTACAGTCATCAATAAAGTACAAAACGTACTTTCTTTTGCTATTTGAAACTGGTGAAATTAGGCAAAAAATGTCTACGTGGATAAGTTGCAATCTCTAAGTTGCTCTCCACTGACTCTTCTTTGGGATGGCATTTCTATGATGCTTACCAACTACACTGTAGTTGGAGTGGGAAGCTGTGGTAATCCTTGAACCATTTTCTTGTATTGTAAAGCTCTCAGTCCTATATGACTCAGATGACCAAACCTACAATGTCAGAGATGTGAGAGGTCTTGTGTTGGTGGGTGAAAATAGGAAGTTTGTTTGACTTGTGCTCTTGCAAACAGTATGAACATTCGATGTGCAGCCATACTGGTTTGAATTATCAAATCTTTCTCTGGGCGATAAATCTTGCACATTCCTAATTTGATGAGGATGGCTAGACCTTTCTCCTGTAACTGCCCCATACTTAGAAGATTATTCTTCAACTCCGGAACATAGAAAATTTCTGTAATAATATGATGCAGACCATTAACATACAACTTGACATTTCCTTTCCCAAGCACATTCATCATTGTTTTGTTTCCAAGCTTCACCAACTGTCTAAAACCCTCATTTAGCGCACATAACATAGCTTTGTCTCAACACATGTGGTTCAAGAAACCAAAATCAAGGAACCATTCATCTTCTCATTAAGCTTCATGCGGCTCCACATGACACATCAAAAGCATTTCTTCTTCCTCATTCAATTCAACATAATTAGCTTCCTTGTCCCAAGTAGGACACTCATACTAGAAGTGACTGAGTCTGAGTTTATGACATCTGTAACACTCCTCAGTGGCTTTGTTGAAAGCTTTCCGACCTCTTCCTCTTCCCATGCCTCTAAGGCATCCTTTGTCTCGGCCTTTACCTCCAAATCTCCCTTCAAATGACACTTTAAGGGTCTACTCTTCTATAATTGTTTTTCATAAACTTTTGCTCATGCACAACCAATGAGCTTTGCAATGCATTGATTGAGAGACTATCAGTATCCTTAGATTCCTTCATTGAGCAGACAATGAAATTGAATATATCAGTCAAGAATCTGAGGATTCTTCTCAACAATTGTTACATCTAGCATATCCTCCCCTTGCGCCCTCATCTTTTTAGCAACGGTCATAACTCTAGAAAAATAATCATTGATGTTCTCACTTGATTTCATCTCAAGGATCTCAAACTCCCTCCTCAGTGCCTAAAGAAGGAATGCTTCACTCTTGCATTCCCCTCATATTTCTTCTTCATCAAGTCCTAAATTTGCTTTGAGGGGCCCTTCTCCAGGATCTGCTCAAGAATTGTCCTGTCAATTGTTTGGAATAGGTAATTCTTCACTTTCATATCCTTTAGCTTCAATTCCTCGAGTCTCTTTTGTTGTGCCACAGTCACCACTGCTCCGGCTTTGGCTCCACGTTACCCATCTCAACCAAATTCCAATACTCCTTAGATGAGTCAGGGAGCCTATTAAGGCCCAGTCGGGTTGGGCCCCACTAATTTTTTTTTTAGTCCAAAAAAAGAAAGAAAGAAAGAAAAAAATTTGGCATCTTGAATTTATTTCCTTTGATCTTAATTCTCTGTCTGCAATCATTATGTTTATGCAAGAAGTGGATACAATACTCATTATTCGTATCTTTCACCTTGAAAGTTTACATTTACTTTTCAGTTATAGGTCTTTTCTTTTGTAAATTACTATCTTACACTGGTTAGTTGTTACTTATTAGTTAATTTAGTTTAGTTTTTGATTTATTGCTTCGTCGTTTCAATCATTTTGGTTTAAAAAAATTTCGGACCCCCGGGGAGGGGGCCTCCGCCCTCCCACAATTTGAAAATTTTGGTCCCCACTCACTCAAAATCTTGACTCCGTCATCTCAAAAAAATTTCCATCAACATACTCCAATGGTTATAATGACCATCAAAGTGTGGGATAGCTGGTTAGATAGAGTTTCCTTCACTTGGCATCTCTCTTACTCTCCTGTGTTTACAAAGGGCTCTGATATCAATTTGTTATGAACTGAAGATCAGCAAGAGTACTAAAGATCAGCAACTTGAAACAAACTGAATGAATGACTTTCATATTCAATGCAGAAGCAACTGACTTATAAAGTCTTACAACACCTAACAGAATGAGAAAAATCAGTCACGATAGCTCAACTAATACTACGTGGTAATTGGAACTACCCAAAAATGAGGATATTATTGTAACATAAAGCATAAAAAATAGAAAGATAAAAAATCAAGGAATTTCTCTTCAGATAATTTGTAAATAAACAAAAATATAATTTCTTTTGGCCCCAAAAAATTGTTCATGAGTTAATGTAACGGAAAAACTGATTCAAAATTGACAGAAGGATGTTTTGTACAGTTAAAGGTGGATTTAAGTATAAAATTGCCCCCCCCCCCCCCCCAAAAAAAAGGAAACGTATAGACATTTTGCACAATCATTGTAAAAGGTAAAAATGTTTTGTACTAATGACCCAAATTTAAAGCATTGTGATTTTTCATATAACATGTTTTATATCGTTTAGATTATATCTAGGATCCGTCAAACATGCTAAAGGAAATAACATTGATAAGTCTTCCCAATATATATGTTTTTTAAAATTTCAATAAAAGCATGATCATTCCTATACTTGTTGAAAAATTGCAAAAAGAAAAAGTTGTTCAAAAACTTTAAAACATGTGAAATGGTATACCTCAGATAATATATTCTTAGAATCATAAAAATATGCTAAAAATTTTAATTTTAAAAGTCAATTATCAACCAGTATCTATCGAAATATAAAATTCAGTAATTAGTACTTTACAATCTTCACAAGATTTGAGTAATAAGTAAGTTGAGCTCCACCTATAACCTACATCGGTCGCAAATTTTCTAAATTTCATAGAAAATTGAGTGCAATATTCTTTGAAGGCTTATTTCTACAAGGTGATATTGTAATATAGACTAATTAGCATCCCTAATTCTACCAATTTCTTTCCTAATATGTTTCAAATCATTTTGAACAATTACATTTAAAACGTTATATACACAATGAACATGAAATAGAAAACCACCAAAATCTGGATTAAGCGCCCTAAATAATTTATCAATTACATATTTATTAGCATTTGCATTATCAAATGTAAAACTATAAATTTTATTTTTGCAACAATATTCATTTTATGATTTGCATAATAGCATTAAATATATTATTAGTATTGTGATCAGAGTCGGACCTGTCTAAAGACAAAGCAGGCCCGCGCCTTGGGCCTCATCCAAGTAAGGGCCCATGCTTTAAAAAAAAACAACTGAAATCTGAGCTAGAACCCAAAGGCCCAAATAATGTTATATTCGGAATGAATCGTTCTACTTGTCCCTCATTTTTCCAATGAAAGAAAACAAAATCCCAAAATCCTCAATTGAAAACCATCTTTGAAAGAAACAAATCACACTGCTTAATCGTTAGTACTTACTACTTAGTCTGTTAATCGCTACGTGTATTGACTATTGACTAACCATAAAATATGACATTGTTAATTTAGCGCCCCTGATCCCGTGTACACGTCTGTCTATGATAAGTAAGGGCCCAATTTTTTCAAGATATACTATTTGTCTTGGGCCCTAAGAATCTCAGGTACGGCTCTGATTGTGATGGAATTCATATATATATTATTTTATTTTATGCATTTTGCGATAACTCAGCACCGACAACGAACTTCATCATTCATTCCCGGTATTTTTCTCCGACGAATTAGTACTTGGGAAAGAGTACCAAATTGAAGTCAGTGTTTGGCCAATAAGTCCATGTTTGGTTGACCATTTCTTATATTGACAGTTGAGATGGTCAGTTCTGTCCCCCTTTTGTCATGCAAAGTTTGTTTTGCAACATTTACAAATTGGTTTAAATTCTTCAACTTTGTTGACTATATAGATCCGTGAAAACCAATTTGACTTGCTCCCAATACTTTTCTGTATGTTTAGTTTTTCGCTTTCCTCTTGCATCAGATAATTGGAGATTTGCTTCTTTATCAATGTCATTCAAATCTACTCGATTACTACTCCCATGCACAATGCAGATACCCAAATTCTTGAGAATCGGGATGTTGTTGAGACCGGAAAAATTGTAAGATTGTGGTGTTAATGGTGAGTTACCACCAAACGTGTTAATGGTGAGTTACCACCAAACAAGCCCTCAACATAAGAATTGAGATCCATTTGTCCAATTGATCGAAATTGAAATGTATAAATATGAAATAGAAGTATTGAATGCAATTAATGAATAATAAAAAAAATGAGATAAATGAAAATATGAGGAATGAGAACTATAATATAGGAATTAAATTGATGATTGAATCATGTATACAACGAATTGAATTGAGAATTTGAGAATGAGTAATTTAGGTTGTCATACTAATATGTACAAGATTGCTTGTGGCGAACTGGTGCAGAAAAATATGTTGAAATGGTGAGTATTTATGGAGTTTTATGAAAAAAAAAATAAAAAATAAAATTGACCGTTACGAGCTCGACTGGTGGCCCAAGCAAGGCTTGTCGTTTCTAACCTTAGGCTCGACCTTGACACACAGTCCCCGTTCTTAATCCATTGCCACACCAAATTTCAGCGTATAATCTACGACATTGCGTCCACTGGATTAAATTCTTCGTTGGTCATCTAACTTTTAAAAATTGTCACCAAAACTTTTTTTATTGTATATGGTTACCAAACTTACAAAATTGTTACAATTAAGTCACTAACGATTTTCTAGAATTGGCGACGTTTTTTCACGGTAAAAAGTAGTAGTTTTTAACCTTTGGTAACTGACAAAATTTTAGAATTAATGCACCAAATAAACTAGATCAATAAAAAACTCGGAGCCGTTATTAATTATTATTATTTATATTATTTATTATCAAAACCCATCCACCGCTCCTTGCGCATCCTTGTCTTAATACTGTCTCTGCCATTGCCAGCATCTCGATTAGAGAGAGAGATTGTTGAAATGGGATCTTCATCGGAGGATGAGGCTGAGGAGTACTTGTTCAAGATAGTGATAATCGGTGATTCGGCTGTCGGCAAGTCAAATTTGCTATCTCGCTATGCGAGAAACGAGTTCAACATGCATTCAAAGGCCACAATTGGAGTTGAGTTCCAGACACAAACACTTGAAATTGATGGCAAAGAAGTCAAGGCTCAGATTTGGGACACCGCCGGCCAAGAGCGATTCAGGGCCGTCACTTCTGCTTACTACCGCGGTGCCTTTGGTGCTCTTATTGTTTACGATATTAGTCGAAGCTCTACGTTTGATAGTATCCCTCGATGGCTTGATGAACTCAAGAGTATGTTTCTCCTAATTTTGATTTTCGTCTCTGCTTTTAAGGTTACCTTTTATTTTTAATGCTAATAAAACAGAATTAGAGGAAGAGGGTTTATTCAATTGAATTTCGAAAGACATTTAAAGACTTTTTTTGATGGACTTTTTTTATTGGATTTCATTGAATTTTATTGACTTTTATGGATTTATATAAAATTTTAAAGACTTTTGTGGACATTTATTTAAAAGACTTTCATATATTTTTAAAGACTTTTACGGACTTTTATTTTTTAATTGAAAAACATAAACGCTAATAGATTAATTTTCGTATGATGTGAATATGAATCGTTAATAATAATTATATGTAAAGTGAATTACAAAAAAAAAAAAAACAGCGTGAGAAATATAAATAGTTTTAAGACAAAGAAACATTTGTGATTAAAAAAATGGGGGGAAAATAAAATCGCATTTGATATCGACATAAAAATTGTACTATGTTCATAAAAAAATTTCTAGAGAAAATTCTTGAATCACTTTACTTATTATTATTTGTTTTGACACAATTTATTTATTATTTTTCTATAAGATCTTATGGAATTTTAGTTAGATTTATGTTCATAAAAAATCGAAAAAAACGATGAAAAAAAAGTGAGTACAAATATAAAGAAAAAATATTTAAAATAAAAAAATACAAAAAGTTGAAGAGAAGGGAAATAATGATTTGTTTAATCAAATGTTTAAGGTTTCTAAAAATAATATGAAAGAAGAAAAATATAGAATAAATAAAATTACAATTTAAAAGAATTTTTTTTATAAAAGTCTTTCAAAATCTTGGAGATTAATGAGAGACAAATAAAAAGATTTTGTGGTTGTACTTTATGTTTAGAAGTTAGTACATAGAGGATTACGTAGGAGTCTTTAAAAGTTATTGATAATTTGAATAACACAGAACTTTTACAGACTTTTAAAAGTCTTTATACAATACACCATGACTTTAAAAGACATTTTAAGAGTCTATTAAAATCTAGATTGAATAACTCAAGATTTTAATGAATTTAAAAAAATCTAGATTGAATACTCCTACACTTTTAAATTCCATCAAAGTCTTTAAATTTCCTTCAAAATCCTAATTAAATAAACCCCCTAAGATTGAAGTTTCATGATTTCAATTTTTTCGTGTTTATATTTGATTGCATTTTTTTTATTGAAAATATATGTGCACAATAATCTAGGGAGTTGCACTTTTTAGGAAATATTGAAAGAGTTGCATCAGAGTAGCAGGGACAACTTCTTCATCGATACGCATTCCCCCCCCCCCCCCCCCCCCCATCTCGTACTTACTGCTGAATGGCTTGAACACTACGTTGTATGGCGGTGAAATGATTACATTTTTCATTTTACACATTTTCATTTGGTTTATTAGGCGACGGATATGTTTTATATTGCATTTACCTTGTGGAGATACTTTTTGCTAAATTGGCACCCTTAAAGAGTTAAGTCGTATTAAATAGATTTATAGGCAAAAATAAATGGAGCCAGATCTGAATTTATTACCCTTTATATGTATTTGATGTGATAAACATTGGTTATTGTGCTGGTTAAAGATAGAGCCTCCGCTTGATAACTTGTTTATAAACATGTTAATAAACGATACATTTTCTCAAATCACTTTTTATCCACGAACATTTCTTCAAATCACTTTTCAACTCCATATTTTACCTCGAAAACATCACATTTCTTTTTTATAAACAAAAATATTTTACCATTATTTGTGTTTTTACCATTTGGGTATGGGTAAAGGGAAAAGATAACATGTTTACTAATTTGGTGTTGGTAAGCAAAGATTTACATTTTCTTAATGGAGGGTTGGGGTGGGGTTGTTTAAAGAGTAGCAACTTAGACTTTTTTTGGTATTTTTTTAACTGTTTATATTCTGCAGTGCCTTGTATTTGCTCCTTTTAAAATAAGTAAGAATGAAGAATATAATACATAATATGGCTATGAAAATGAAGGAGCATTCACCGCAACAAGAGAAAAGGCACGTGGATCTATTTTATTGCTGAATCTTTCACATTGAAAGAAAAAAAAAACTCAAGATTTGACTACTAAGGTAATGTTTATGAGAAATAGCCCTACTGGAGCTTAATGACATAAAGCAGTATCAGGTGAACAAGTAAATGGTAGTGTGTTGCACTTTGCTGAATCTTAATATACATTAAACCTTTATAGATGGTGGCTATTATGGGCAACATCGTTAAACTATAGGTAAATTGTGCTTCAAACACTATTCTTTTACAATTGTTAGTGGCTCTATATGATCTTTTGCAATCTCATTTGTTTTATACAATGCTAGGTGTCTAAGGTTGTAATGTACAAGCTTTGAATGAATAGCATGTTAACGTGTTGCTCGTATATTTAACAAAATCGTTTTGTCTATAGATAAAAGTGGTGCAATAAAAGCACGGTAGGTCCAATATCCTATAGGTCCCCAAGTTCAGCACTTGGCTTAGGCTAGGCTATGCAATGCCAAAGCAGTCAACATTATAAATAAGAACATATGAACATGTCAATGTAACTAAGAGGGTGCCAAGTTTAGTGGATGCATTTACAAGTCATATTCAATAGGTTCATTGGTGCATATCATTGTAGAGAAACATGGAAGTCCAAAGAGTGATTGCTTCGTCTATTTTAGGTTTGATTATTAACAAAGGATAAAGACTTGAAGAAATATTAATGCATAGGATCAATGTGGGTGGTTAGGGCATGTCTTAGATCTAAAGAGACTCTTATTCACAAAAGTGATGCCAAAAAAATGAAGATTTAGACCAATATATTAACCTGCAATTTAGGAGCCTTGGATATGATACAGCGCAGTCCTTGGTAGAATTAATTTTTTAAAGCAGTGAAAACTTAAAACTTGTGCCGGAAGGGATTAGTTGGAGCATGAATTGGATCTTCCCTTGTCAACACATTTCATGGTTTGTGTGTTAACAGTATAGTAGGATGAATTTCATAAGCTGTGTTTAATCTTTGAGAAGATGAGACCATCAGTTAGAGTGTTTTATGGGTTGAATTTTCTTGGAGGTAACAACGAATATAGTTGATCACCATGATTCAAGATCATATTTTGTTTCTGTGATTTCTAGGAGCTTTAGGTGTCTCAAGATGAGAGGATCAAATGAGTATCACTTTGGATATTATCTCGAACATATAATATAAGAGATTATCCAATGAATATTCCAGCAGTTGTTATCTATCAGCCTTTTCAGTGGCATATCTCAGGTAATCATAGTTTGGTTTAAAAAAAACGACATTTTACTGATTAAAAGGAATACACAAAAGGAATAATTGCCTGATGACTCGGAATTTTTTTTTTAATGCACCTTATACTGACATTATGCTATTAGTAAAACGTTCGTTTGGTCTTATATGTTTCTTGAGCACAATTTCTCATTATGCTCCAATTTTACATATTTTATACCCATCACATATTATCTTTCAATTTCGAATGACTTGTGATCCAAATTATACTCTTCATACAGCTCATTCTGATACAACTATTGCAAGGATGCTTGTGGGGAATAAATGTGATTTGGAGAATGTAAGGGCTGTAAGTGTCGAAGAAGGCAAAAGCCTCGCGGAAACGGAAGGATTGTTTTTTATGGAGACTTCTGCATTGGATTCAACAAATGTTCAGAATGCTTTCAAAATTGTTATTCGTGAGATTTATAACAACTTTAGCAGGAAGGTCTTGAATTCCGATTCCTACAAAGCACAAATATCGGGGAACAGGGTTTCCGTCGTTAAAGATGGCAGCGATGGATCTAAGCAGAGTCAAGGATCATACTCTTGTTGTTCCAAGTGAAAAAGGTCTAATTCATTTTCAAATGTGTACTAGCCAGTGAATTTCTTATGGTTACTTTATATATTTGATTTGTTTATTGATTTATAATTTATTACTTACAGAAGGATTCTGTAAGGACGCTGAAAATGACATTCTGTTTGATAGATTGGGTAGAAAAGGAAAACCATGGAAAACATTTTCCCATCAAACCCATGGGAATCTGTTTTCTTTTTTTCAAGGAAAAATCTCCACTTTTTAAAGTTGGGTGGAAAAAATTTTCCTTGTAACACTTTGCAATCAAACACAAAAAGTGGAAAACTTGTTCAATGTATGTTATTTTGGCATATTTGGTACATTGGATTGGACCAATTATGTTACAGGAAAAGATGCTGAAATTTTGTATAGTTGTTTAAAGAAAAGTTTGATCGCCTTTGCTTCAAATTGAAGGCCTCTTTTTCGTGAAAAATAACGTCCCTGTTCACCCTTAAAGCTGTCTCTATCACATCTTCAACGTCCTCTTCTATAGGATCCTCTGCGTATTTCTACACCCTCTATGCAATTTTGGATCGTCGTCGTCTTCGATGGAAGCTCTTATATTCTTAGTACAAGAATGACTTAAGAGATAAGGACTAAATCCTAATAATCATATTTTATAAGTTAAACTTAATATGATCTTATTTAATCTTAACAGATAAAAGTGTATTAAAATAAAAATAACATAAATCTAATTATCCTTATTATTTAATGCTCCAAGGTGGATATTTGGAGGGTTTAAAAGTCCGCCCCAACTACTCATAGGTTGATATGCCAACTAAAAATCCTCAGCTTAAAAGGAATTTTTTATTAATAATGAGAATCAATTTTGGAATCACGCCAAAACCCAAGGAAATAAAATACATCATCTCTTGAATTGAGAAAGAAAAAACAACCAAAATAAGCTAAGTGATAATGACATATAAGCAGTGGCTGCATATATAGGCTTCTAGAAGCTCTTGCCCTCCATGATTGATAGATAAAGCTCCTAGGCATAGTCTTTGCAGCTTTAGAGTTCAGCCACTCATTGAGATCTCCAGTGTCTTGCCATTTCGAAACCATTCTTGCTGTAATAATAGTCTTCAATAGTCTTTTCGATTTCAGCTTGTGTGTTCATCACAAAAGGACCCTGCTGAACCACTGGTTCATTCAGTGGCTGCCCACCTACCAAAATAAATCTCAATGGATCTGAAGATTTGTTCCATACACTTAGACCCTCACCCGGACCAAAAACTAAGACATGGTGAGCCTTTATGGGCACTGATTTCTGAAGACCAAAGGCCCCTTCACCTTCAATTATGTACACAAAAGCATTCCAAGATTCTGGGATACTTTGATGATGTTGAGCATTGGGTTTCAGGGTGAAATCGAGATACATTGTTGGAGTTCGAGTGTAAACTGGAGAGTGAACCCCCATTGATTCCCCTGCAATGATTTTGACCTCGACCCCATCTTTCTCTGCCTTTGGGATGTCCTCGCTCAGTAGTTCTTGGTACCTAGGTTCAATCCTGTAGAATGAACGTTTTTTAGTGTTACCTCTATGTGCGGAGCATGCGCACACAACATGTTTGGTGTGAAATACTGGAGTAGATGGTATAGTACAATGTTTAAGAGAAATGAACCTCCCACTAAACATGATTTCGTTGTATGAAAGACCTTGATGGCATGTTTGGTAACTTAACAAACTTGTCACGTGTCTTAACTTAGCCTATGTTCTTTAAATTATTTATAAATCAATTTATAAACAACATTGCCCTCTGACTCTGGGCACCTTCCAATTGGCAAAGGTTGGGAATCGCTGGCAGCGCAGAGATCGCAGGTTCGAATTTTCACAGGTTTGAATTTCACTGGTTTAAATTTGCTAAGCATTTTGTTAGTCCAGTGGATACCATCTAGACCCCGACTAACTTGGGGTATAACCTGCGATTTACATCATCCACCAATCTCCAGAACAAGGGCGGTGCAAGCGCCTAATATTGGCGTTCAACCTTTTATAAACAACACAATTTCTTAAATCACCTTTTAACCACACTTTTCCAAAATCACTTTTAAAACACTTATTTTACCCCAAAAACAACAAGATCCCATTTATAAATCAATTGAAGGCCGCCGAACACAACCTAAATCCTATTTAACCTAGCGTAACATGCACTGAGGGGTAGTCAGTAGAAACCAGTGTCACAACTCTTTTGGCTTTTGCAAATGTTTGAATGACAAAGAAGAAAAGGAGGAATTATGATAACTTACATTTTGTCCTTGGATGAGAGATTTATCCATAACTGCAAACCTCTTTGAGTACCTTCTCCTGCAGGCATTTCCGAGTGAATTATACCCCTTCCTGCAGTCATCCACTGCACATCACCGGTTCGTATTGTGCCCTTGTGACCCGCAAAATCTTGATGAGTGAATGTGCCCTAAACGTAGAAGACAAAATTTCAGCTTCTATATTAGAACAAAATTGCTTATAAGTAACTTTTAAGCTAAAATATGCTCTAAGTTGTAAACTAAACAACTTAACAACTTACTTTTAGCATGTATGTAACAGTCTCAAAACCTATAAGACAAAACATAGAAATTAACTGAGATTGATGAAATGAATCTGAGAAATGAAATTGAAACAGTCAAAATAATTCTATAGATACCTCTATGTGGATGATCAGGAAATCCAGCGGGAGGTGAAACTGCAATATCAAACAGTAAAAACTACATCATTCACCAAGTCATACAATTTTCATTACAGACCATTGTGAAAGCACTTTATACACTATGATGAAGTATCAACACGGACACAACACGCAATTTTCTACTATGATGATCTACCGACACGGTCGCAACACGCAATTTTCAAAAAAATATCGACACGACACGTTGACGACATTTAATTAAAATTTTTAAAATTATTCATTTTATATATTATATATTTAGTTTTATACATGTTATAAATTCTTCTCTTGTTGAAATCTTTTAACTATGAGTACCCTTTTCTTATTTAATAATGATTTTGAAAATATATGATTTTTCTTATAAAAAAAGAATGATGATCATAATAGAATATCCGAGGAGTCTCGTATCCTACACGATTCGGAATATCAAAGATGCAATTTGCTTTCATTTGGCTAATATTTATTTCTTAATCAGTGTCAAATACTCTCTAATCTTCCCTACCAAACATGGCATAATTGATAATCATATAATTCACCTGCAAATTCATCCAACATGAGGAAGGGATCCAAAGACTTCAACTCAGGCCTGCAATGATAATTAAAAAAATAAAAATGACATACTTGATCAAATTCCATAATGAAACAGTGCCCAGATGACAAAATTTCAAAAAGATTGAAGAAAACATCTAAATATATGTATATATGTAATACCTTCCAATGCTTCTTCTAACAACAGCACCATCGCCTTCGCTCTGAGTCTTGGCCAAGATTTTCTTGGCAACCAATCTGGGACGTTCAAATCCGAAACTTGTATTTGGATCTGATGTAGACATGGTGATCTTTCTGAGAAAACAAGAAACTGTAATCCTATTTGTCGGATTGATTCGGCTTATTGTGAATAGTCTAGATACAGCTCTCATATACAAATTCAACTTTTGAGGCGGTCTCTGTTCTAAGTACTTACACGTTCCACTATATATATACAAGGATTGCATCTGTAATTTGTGTATTTATAAAGGAAATTTGTGAGGTGGGACAGTCCCACAGTGGGAAGAGAATAAAAAAAAAAAAAAAAAGAAGGGTTTAATCAATTGGAGGCGTGGAGAAGAGGTGGAACCCAAAGATCAACCTTGGACGGGGCATGGGGTGACGTCATCCTTGTGCAATCGTGATGGAGGCCTTGGTTTTTTTTTTCTTTTTCTATTTGACGAAAAAGGGTTAATATATTTAATTGGAATAAATATTCTAAACTTTTCTTATTTTTACATTTATGTTGTTAAGTTTTTTTATAAATTTTTTTATCATCAACCCTCTACTAAATTTTACTTCTTTATTTATAGAAACGATTCTCGTCCAAAATATTTGTTATGAGAGCCAAAAAAAACTTATTTATATCTTGTATTTTTAAATAGTTGAAATAATAACTAACACAAAAGTTAAACAAAATATTTACACATCTTTTCAATGCACGTTAGTAGAATATTTGAATATAAGTCTGGTTTCAGATAAACTATGTTAATTAATTGAAGGAATACGAATGAAAAAAGTTGATAACTTAAGAGCGAAGGTAAGTAAAGATTTTAGATCTTTCTTGCAATTAATATGCAGTGTAAAAAAATTAAATAAATAAAATTGTGTGAATATAACTAATCTTCTGAAAATTACCCTTATTATTATGCCTCAACAAAGGTATTAGGAGAACGTGAATCTTGAGAATTATGGGATTTATTATTCAATCTAGATTTTAAAATATATTTAAAGGACTTTTTTAATGATTTTCATTATGTTTTATTGAATTTTATGGATTTGTATAGCATTTCAAAATTTTCTACATACTTTTATTTTTCCAATTGAAAAACTTGAATATTAATTTATTAATTAATCTTCATATGACGTGAATATTAATAGTTAGTAATTATGTCAAGTTAATCACAAAAAATATGGCGTGAGAGAGAAACATTTGTGATAAAACTTCTTAAACTTTAACAAACTTTTGTAGATTTTGATTATTGACTTTATATTAAATTTCCATGAATATACAAATCATTTTGGAGAAAATTCTAGAATTATTTCACTTAATTATTTTATGTTTTGATACAAAATTTAATTATTGTTTTTTTTTTATTTATAAAATTCTAGTTGTATCTATTTTCATAGAAAAACTGAAAAAAAAAATGATAAAGAAGATAGTGCAAAAAAAAATTTATTATAATATTAAAAAGGAAAAAAAAATATAAGTTGAAGAGATGGAAAAATAATGATTTTCTTTTAGTCGTAGGTCTAAAGTTTTTGAGATTAATGATAGACAAATTAAGAAATTTGTAGTTATACTTTTTATTTAAAAGTTATTATATAGAAGATTTCGTATAAGTCTTCATATAATAATCATTACCTTTATGAAAATTTGAAAGTTCATTAAAATTTATATTAAATACCTCACGACTTTTGTGAAATTTCTAAAGTCTACATCGAATACACCAAAACTTTTCAAATCTTTTAAAATTTAAATTGAATAAATCCCCTTAGAGTCCTGTTTAAGTCCCATTTTTCAACAAGAATGAGTTTTGTAATAGTGATTTAGAATCTGTAGTTAAAATGTAAGGGAAATTTAGATTTACATGTAAATAATTTTATTGATGGATTGTGATTGAAAATGAATTTTGGAATAATGAGACTCAAATAAGAGTTTTAGAATTACGTTTAGTGCATCCAAAATGAAAAACGAAATACAATCAATCCACTTCATGGAGACCGAAGAAGAGAACATAATAATTGTAATGACAAAATCTCCGATCGGACTCTATTACCTGTCGCAAATGGTGAATGGGACTGGGATTAGGATGGGATCAAATATTTTTATTTTTATTTTTATTTATTTTATGTTTGCAATTTCAATCGTTATAAAAAATGTAAATAACAAATTTTTTAAATTACTTTTTAACTACACACATTCTTATAACAATAATGTTATCCGCACCAAAGTTTGTCTAAAATCCGAGCAAACTAGATAACAGCCCATAAAATCGAATTCATCGAAAAGAAGAAGAACGGATATGAACTCCTGGGCGAGTAAGTTCCGGTCGAATTACATTCTATACTTTAGTTCGTTAGTGGTCTTATTCTTACAATAATCGATAGTTATTTACGTTCCATGACAATTGTATTATCAAACAAATACAGCAAAATACCTTTATGAAAATCAAGACTTCTCAACCTTCCTATTTTCTTTTTGACTTTGAACATTCGAAGATTTCAGACATCAACAGTAATGATCGTCCCAGCCTCATCCCATCTCACCCCATCTGACAGTAATGATCGTCCCAGCCTCATCCCATCTCACCCCATCTGACCGCCCTACGTAGAAAGCAAGATTACGGGGTTGCTTTAAGATAATAGTATCCACTACGGCCGGAGAATTTAACATTTTTTTACTACTCATTGAAAGGCCAAACGAGAAATAAGTCTTATTAAAGATCTTCCCGCCTTTCTTTGACTTGGATCAAGTTGTCAAAGCGTCTTTCTTGAGACAAGAGGTCAAGTATTAAGAGTGTGTTCGATTACTCTAGTAGAAAAAGAAAACTAATTTAAGTTAGAAAATAATTTTCTACCACCCCCTTAAAAATTCGTTTTCAATGGAATTGACAACGAATTTAAAGTGATTGTATCATGAAATTCAAATTCTATTTCCAACTTCGAACCCAACAGCAAAAGTAGGAAATTGAATTCTCGGATGTCACATTTTTCATGGAAAACACACGAATCGAACGAACACCAAGTGATTATCGAGGGAGCAAAAGGAATTTTCACCTTTTTATCATCTTAAATATTTAGATTTTCTAAATTATTGCTAATATTTTCTTTGATTAAATGTTTATATAACAATTCATGTCCATGTTTGGTACAACTTAAAATCTAGATTTTAATCTAATTTAAAGTTAATAATCAATATTAACCACATATTTTATGGGGAACCACAATTTTTCAACCACCTATCACATCAAATTTTATCAAAATTTAATAAAATCAGATTTTTAATCTACACCAAACATTGGCACATCTAAGCCTCTGTTTGTTAAAAGTTTTTGGTTTAAAAACATGTTTTTTTATGTTTTTTAGGTAAAATATGTGGTTGAAAAATGGAGAGAGAAAATGTATGTGGTTAAAAAGTGATTTAGAAAATTATGTAGGAAAAAATATGTTTAAAAACATGTTTTGCCAAACTGTGGCTAAATATTGGTTATTGGTTTGTATAATACACAATTCTTTTATTTATTTGTGTTCGTGATTTGATTAATCTCAACGTGGTCTTAAAGCTATATATTTTCATTACTTCCTTATTCTGATGTTTGAAATGATTTCTTAATAATTATGTAAAATCTTGTATCAAGTCAATTATTATGATTTTATGTCAAAATAAAGTAATTGTCAAGTGGATCCGATCCAACCCAATCGACTCGGATCTGATTTCCATTTTTTAAATCTTTATTTATTTATTTATTTTTCACATACATGAAATCCAGCTCAATTTTTGAATGAATTATAGGTAACTAGGTCAAAAGTTTTGGCAATGAAATGACGTCATTCATACTCAAGCATTGCGTTTGCTTCTTTTTTTACAAACAAAGTCACTTTTAAGTTGTAACTGAGTATAATTATTACTCCATCCGTCCCAAAAAGATAGTTATGTATGCTATTTTTATCTGTCCCAAAAAGATAGTCTTGATTTCATATTGAGCATGCATTAAATTTTTCATTTCCACATATATCCTTATTTAATGTATCTTGGTACAATGCACATCAACTACTTAACTATTGTATTTTCAAATTTTTTGTTGGAAAATTTAAAACAATAAATAAGGGATAAAGAGTATAAATGAAAAATATTGATAAAATTTAATACCCTAACTATACTAATTAATATTTATTAATCCGTGTAAAAATAATTATAGGACTATCTTTGTGAGACTATCTTTTTGGGACGATGGTAGTATTTAAATAGGTTCGGCTGATGAGTCTTGAAAAAACTTATTAAGCCCCTGTTTGGTGGAGATTAAAATTAAATTTTTAGTAGATTTTGATAAAAGTTGATAAGATGTGTGGTTGAAAAGTTGTAGGTCCCACGAAATCTGTGGTTTAGATTAATTGTTGACTTTGACTTAGATTAAAATCTAGATTTTAATTCCTACCAAACAGGGGCTAAATTACTAATATTATGGTCAAAGTAAACATGCCACCTTAAATGAGTTGTTTTTCTTTTACTAGGTTTAAGAATAAAATAAAAATTCTGTGTTGTCATTTTAAATAAACCAGAAATTACTCATTTATTGTTAATCTATATATCGAGCATAAATATTGATGATATATTTATCGTGGAACAATTTATATAGACCTACTATTAAAATATTATGTCCCTATTAATGAGGAATAAGTAGGGGTATTTTTCAGACGGAACAGATCAGAAATAAGTGTTCCAATTTTCGTTCCAAAAAATTTTGGAATCAAAATATCGTTCCAAAATTTTCGGAATACCCAACTTTCGTCCCAAACTGAAATTCGGAAAATTTTGGAAATTTCAGAAAGTTCCAATATTTATTATTTTACCAAAATTTATAATAATTTTAAGCACATAGAAAAAGAAATTCGAGGAATTAAATGTCTGAAATTAAATGAGTCCAAAATTTCAACTAGTCAAAAACTATAATTAAAGTTATAAATCACAAAAAATAACAATATAACATCTATAAACAGATTTAACATAAATTTTTTCATTATGATCCAATAAAATAGAACTCAACGAGGATAATAATTCTACAATTCTTGCACTTCTTTTTTTTTTTTTTACTAAGTAAAGTGTTATCAGTCAATTATATATTACATCTCATATTAATAATATTTTAATATTATTAATTGTTCAATAAATTATTTTCTTATATATTATTAATTGTAATTAAAACACAAAAAAAATGGAATTTATTAGGAGAAAATCAGAATTTTTGGATCTAAATATGTTCGGAATGCTTCGGAATCTTTTGGATCTGAATTTCAGAATTTTCGGAATTTTGAAACTCGTTCAAATTCCAATCCAATTTTTTCAGAAAACTTCGAATTTCGGATTTTAGAAGTTTCAAAATCGGATTTTTTTGAAAAAACTAGGAACGGAATTGGATGGAATCGGATTTTTCGATCCACTTGCAGCCCTAGGAATAAGATTAATTTTTTAGTAAATTTTAATAAAAGATGATGAAATCTGTAGTTGAAAAGTTAATATCCGTTAATACGGGCTAAACTTTGAATATTTTCGGCACGTGTTATTAGAAAAAAATTGATTTGATACGAACCAATTTTACATTCATAGTCTCTGATTCTAGTAGTGGAGTAAAAATATGTATCATAAACATAAGATTAGGACCCCCAATTAAAGAACATGTCACCCATATTTATTTAGAATGTGTATAAGGACACTAGTATTTCGGTGAAATTGCTAATCAGTTTGGTAAAAGTGTATATTGTTCATGAACAAATTACCAAACAAATATGTTGAGCTCTCTCTTTGTGCCCTGAGCCCGGCCCCACCCGCCACTGTCACCATAATCCTACACTCAGCTTCATATTTCCCATATATATATATAAAGGTTGAATTTACACAAGATTTCTATACGCGATCATTTTATGTGCAATGCCGGTCGAGAGATCTCCCCAAAATTGGAGGCCTTTATGCGAAATTTTAAATAAGGTCCTTAACGAAAAAAATTATTAACACTCCGTTCTTTTATGTAATGATTACAATTTATAAACAAATTTATAAACAACACAATTTTTCAAATTACTTTTTAATCACACATATTTTTTCTCTCCAATTTTCAATCATTGATCTACCTAAAAAAATACCAAAAATTTTAAAAATAAATTGCGGCTCACCTAGCCGAACACTTGTTTCAAATAATATTGTAAACTGTCAAGAGTTGAAATTAAATTTACTCTTTTAATATTTTTTGATAAATTGAATATTTTTATTAAAAATTTTGAGCTATCTACTAGATTGTACTGTTGAACCTTGCATTGTTTTGGAGACCTTCATACTTTGAGCCTTATGTGATTGCATGGATTGCATAGAGCCAAGCCCGACCCTCTTTATGTGTACAACAAATAATATGACAGTAGATTTTTAAAACCCTGAAAGTCAACACTTCTAGAATAACTATAATTGGGTTGACATTGACATGGAAATTAAGATTGGATATATACAAATATATCAAGACATTAGGGTCTGTCCCACTTTAATCTAGTCGAGGGGAAAGAATTCAACACACTCCACATCTTAATTCTTAACTAGTTCTTACCCGTGCGATGCACGGCAAATGTAGTTTTATGATTGATTCCAAGAGAAGGCATAATAAATTTTCAATGTTCACATAATAAAATAAGTATTAAAAAGATGAAGTTCATATTCATACATGTTAGTTAAATCCGAATAAGAGCATACATGAAGTACAAATTTAGACTACAACAATCTGTAGAACTTCAACTCGATTTCCTCTGCCGACCAAAATATGTATTTGCGAAACATGAGAACATATTTTATAGAGTATACTAATAAAATAGATAAAAAGTAGTTTTCAACAACAAAACTGAGAACTTACAAACCTTGTAAACAAATGCACTCACAACCTCACGATCATGCTGAAGTTATGAGAATTTTTCCAATCCGAACAAAACAAAAGTTCAATCAAAGAGACAGCGAAAAATACTAAGCAATGTTACATAAGAGCAAAAGAGGAACTTCAAACTAACCTGGTAAATTTGAGGGACTGTACTGGTATGGGTTTAGATCTTCTATCACATTACTTGGAAGAGGGGATCTACATATGTACTCATCAAGTGAAAAAATGATTTGTTCATCACTCGATCCAATTTCAGAAAGTGGGGAAGGCAATGGAGGACACATGAAGAACCCAACTCAATGAATAGCAAAAAATGCAGCGTCTTATCTGGACATATCCAAAACGTATGGTTCTAAATCAGAATGTAACTAAGTATAACAAAAGTAGACAACTTCAATGTATACAATGCCTCTCCAATTTAAAGAATCAGACATACGTTAAGCTTATAAGAGTCCACAATACTTTTAAAAATTTTTAAATGAAATATGCTTCTTCATTTCAAAGAATCATACATTTAGATCCAAATAAAAAGTTAACTTTTTCATCCATTACCATGTAATTATATAAAACAGAAGGCAGAATTTTAATCTAATGGAATGATAAAACATAGCTATCCCTCCCATCCCCACCTTTTGAACGATTTGTTAGCGCTGTGCACTGACTGTATGTTACATGAGATCATATATTTCTGTAAGCAAGATACATTAAAGACATCAAATAAACCACTTCATTATATCTTCCAATGACATTTCCAACAAACAGTCATTGACAAAACAAATACACATGTAATGATATAATTCAATAAATTCCAGAAGTTATATCGAGCTATATAAAAAAAATCAGACATTGTGAAACCAAGTTAAAAAACAAATGATGCAATATCACACATATTAAATGAAATGTTGATATCATATCGTTTGGGATGTCCTTAAGCTGTTTACCTCGACCCTGTAGTTACATGAAATCAGATATTTCTGTAAGCAAGATACACTAAAGACATTATCCAGTAAGACTTATTATTACATTTACCATAAGCACTAATCCACAGCAATAAATAGGTCATTAGCCAGTACTCTTCTTCCAAAAATCGACATTGCCTATTATCCATCATTCTTCTTTAGTGTTCTCAAATGAATTGCAAAGACACGTCTCCATTCTCAAAAAGATTTCATAGATATATGAAGTCAAATATTCCATATACCCACTTAAATCTCCAGTCCCCAAAAATGCAAAATCAAATTCATCTCAAATATTAAACAAATTAGAAATAATATTAGTTTAGAAATAATATATTTTTAATGATCATATATAATGATCGAAGGAAGAAGAACATCAATGGGAATCAATAATGTACCTCTTTATGAGTCGATCTCTTGCAGTGTTCTATTTGTCGAGCTAATCGGATCTTTTTAAGAACATACCTATATTTTTATCCAAGATTAAATAAATAAATAAATTGGGAAGATCCAGCATTTTGAGTTCATTAGACCAATTCTTACTTCTTTCTTTTCAATTTGTGATTAACAAAAATTGTAGAACCAAAAACTCCACGGCCAATCTGCTCCATGATCTCATACTGACCCATTCTCGATTCCATCATTCACAAATCTTCAACCTCAGAAATCACCCTTTCACTACTGTATCGTCACTTCAAATACATCTCCATTTATAGACCCAAAAATAGTGATATTGATTGTGCCATCAACAGAGAAACCCCTAGAAAAATGCAGTCTTGACTGGTATAATCTTGGGTTTTTCCTCTACTTTTTCTACTAATTGGCATATCTGTATATGAAAAGCACTAAATTCCTCTAAATGAAAAGGGCATCGGATATGTATTTGAACAGATAATCTATTCTGGGCATCAAGAAATGAAAATTCTTTTATTGGTTTCAATTAAGAAAAGCATAAAAAAGTGTACCTGAACTCTGTTTATTGTTTAGGTCTCTGATCTAGAGAAACAGTTTTCTTCAAGTTTCCTTGGAGCGAGGAGGGTAGAGTGGAGTAGAGAGAATAAGCAATCATTTTTAACTTCTTTAGTACAACTGAAATACATTATACACGGTTTAGCAATTAATCATAGTTAGGGAAGTTATTATTAATTGAACCAATTTCCGAAGCAGGTGAAGTGTGCTTCTTACTCTTCTTCTTGCTATGAGCCGGAGCCTTAGCTGGGGTTTCACTCGGAAGTGCAGAAGCCGGAGCTCGTGGTGTTACCACCTCGGGATCCGGAGATGGCGGAGACTGGACTGGAGCAGCCGTAGGCGGTGAGCTTACTGGCTCTGAAGTGGGAGGCGAGCTCACAGGAGCCGGCGTGGAAATAGTAGAACTTACAGGAGATGGAGTGGAAAGAGAGTAGAGAGATTCTTGAATGTAAAATTGGTACTTGACAGCGCATTTACGTTTGAAATGGACATTTGCATCCTTCGACATTTGTGCACCAGAAAATTTGCACAGAAAAGCCATTACTTCTATTTTTGATTGTATTGGTAATATATTGCCCAAACTGTAATTAATGACTTCTTTTATTGGTATATATTTTTTTGTTCTTATGCTGTGTATGACTTTTGGCTTGAGTGCAAGGTGGGAAGATTGAGCGGGGAAAATCTGCAATGCACTCCTACTATTATATAGTAAATAGATATATATAAAATAATAGTATAGCAGCCAAAAAAACTCACACATAGTTTCCCGCCATTTTTCCCTCCTATTTTAAAAAACTTTGTAATTTTATTAATTATTTTAATAATTGAATTAGGAAACTTCAATTAATGCAAAATTAATTATATGTGACATATAATAAATGACTTATTGATTGTAAAAAATAAAAAATCTATAAAAAGATCAAATTGTATATTATTTTTATTCTTTTGATAATTATTGTAATATTTTGAAGTCAAAAAATATGCAATATAAGTGTCAAATTCATGATCTTAACGAGAAGTTCAATACAAGTTAACAAATGAAAGCAAACTCTAAATATATCATTCTTAAAATTGCCTCAAATAATAAAGGTAAAAGTTTTACTTATACTTTTTATTTTTTTCAATATTCAATCTTTTTAATTTATCTCATCTAAGTCATAAAATGATATTTATCATTTCTTACCTAACTTCAATTTGACATAAGTGATTAATTTCAATTTTTTTTCTTATCAAATTAAAAGAAATAATGATATCCGATCTTTTTAAGTAAATTCAATTGAATCATTTTAATTTCTACAACTTCAGGTTTCGATAAACTCTTTGGTAATTTTGAAATTAATTTTATAAATTTACTCATTTTGTTCATTTATCTATTTTTTAATTTTTATAAATTTAAAATAACATCAATTTGTAAAATATATACTACAGACTTCAACAATTAATTCATTGAATTCTATAGAAAATAAAAATATAAGGTTTTATCAAACTTATTCTATTTAAAAATAAAATATAGTCCATACATTTATTTAACATGCACAAAAAATAGTTTTGTGTGTGCGGATAACATGATCATTTTCAATACTTGGTGAAAAATAAAATGTCACATTGTATTTGAAACCATTAAATATGAGTAAGTTTGATATAAATTATAGAAATGGTTTTAAATGTGTGATTGAAAGTGAAAGAATGTGGTATAAAAAATAAAATAATTGTCAAATTAATCGATTGAGTGGTTAAAAATCGATTTTCTTTTTTTAGAATGTGTGGTTAAAAAATAGTATGTGCAATTGTGAAAAATTAGTTTTTAAATAATATGTGATTGTGAATGAACATTAAAAAAAAAAATTATTTTTGAATAATCAATTCTATATGAATAAATAAACTAAGAAAATTAGATAATGAACAATTAACTGTTAAAAAAAATGCAATTCATAACTTCTTTTTTTTATTGTATATTGAATATACAATTTATGCATTAAAGTAAGAAATCTTATAGGGAGAAATGAAATTACAAATTATTCACAATTTGTGTATGCGAATTATTATTATTATTTTTTTATTGTATTATTTTTATCGGGCATTGTATTTTTACAACTTATTCAATAAATATTAATTATTCCGTGCATCACACGGCATAATAACCAATTGACTTTGGCGAAAATATAAATTATTTTCGTCATTTAAGCCGAATACAAATATAATTAGGGTGCGTTCGATTGGACAAATTTTACATGAAAAATGTCAAATCAATGAAAACAATTTCTAGCTTTAGTGTTTGATTGGAAATTTGACCATGGAAAATTTTTGCTAGGTACAATCAATTAAAGCTTGTTTTTACCAATTTCCAAGAAAATATTTTCTTATGGGTTGAGGTAGGAAAATTTAGATGAAAAAAGAAAATATTTTTCATTTCCTTTTCCATCTTCTATTAAACACACCCTTAAGGGTGGGCATTTCAATCGAAATCCAACACCAGGAAAATCGTACCTTGAAAGGTTCTATTTTTTAATCGAAATTATGGGTACCTAACTCTAAAATCGAATTTATTCTTTTTATAACTTTTTTTATTTTATAATTTATTCACTTTGACCCAATAAACTAATGGGATGAAAAGATTAGAAAATGAAGTGTTAATTTTGTTGTAAATAAATATTATAATATATAGTGCATAACGTTTGTACCCCTTTAACCCTAGATATTATTATCTTATGTATTCATGTTTTTTTTTTATATATATATGGGGCTCTGACTCATAATAAAATATACAAGTTTATTGGCATTCCTATTCTTCTCCCTTTTTATCTCTAATTTATAACACGTTATCAGTACGAATCTCTACCAAATTGAGTTGAAAAAATTCTCCAAAATCTTATATTTCAGAATATTAGTTAGTAATACCACGTGCATTAAAATTAATTTGATGGCATATGAATATTATTCAACGAAGAATCTGGAATTTGTTCGTCGTCAAATAGCGATTTTCCGGGCTCAATCTTTAGAAATGAGATTCAAAATATGGGCTCCTATCAGAAATTAGGGTTTGATAATCAAAAAGTTGGAGTGGAATTTGGTAAAATAGGTAGTTATGATGATCAGCCATTGTTGGTTGAGAAAATGGAAGATATTAAATCGGATCTTGGTGCATTAAAAGACAAATAGGTCAGTATACACGACATTGTTTTGGTACCCAATATACGTGATTTTGAAAAGTAAGTAAATTAAATGGGTAATATTCTTTATACATGATTTTGATATATATTACCCAAGTTAGCATCCCAATTTTTATATATTGTGTAATACATTGTCTTAATGTGTGTACCTTGTTGATATAATATTAACTTATTATTTTTGAAGAATAACAATTTTATAATTAAATAGCAATTTTAGAATTATAATTATTCTAGAAGAATAATTCATTTTTTGTTCCTGAAGTAACATAATAGATAATTAATATTTTAGAGGACTATTGATTATTGTTATAATTAAATGAGTTCGAATCAATAATCCAAAAAAAATATTGTGTTATTGCTACATTTCAATATTCTAGAAAAATATTATTTTATTACTTATATGATAAATATTGCATTCTTGTTCTCGAAGAAATGTGAATTTTTGAATTTTTGAATAATCTAGAAGAATATTATTATAATATAAAATAATATTTTGTTGTGATAATTCCCAAAGAATCGTAATTTTATCTCACATTAAATATTCTAGCGGAATATAATATGCACTCGAAGAGCCTAATATTATAAGATATTTTATTAATTTGATATTCTGGGACAATATTTTGTTTTTACTCCTGAAGAATATCAAATTTATGTTATAATAAATATTTCAATTTATTATGTTTCTTTTTCATTAATAACATAGTTTATTATATCCAATATATTGTTGCTCTTGAAGTAGCACAACAATATAATTAATATTTCAAAAGAATATTAATCACATATTTGTTTATTATGAATAATTAGTTGTTGCTCTTGAATTAGCATAACACTGTGACTAACATTTCAGAAAAATATTTACATAAGTTAATAAAAATTATAATCTTTCCGTTCAAAAATTTCTTAGCAAGTTGTAACAGAAGAAAAATAATTTTTCCTTCAACCAAATAAAGACAAGAAATTTTAGGCAAAAGAATTTACAGGGAAATGTTTCTTTTTCTACTCAAAGTAAAGGTCAGTATTCTCTTAGCATTGAATTTACATAGAAAACAGTGTACTTATTTGATCTTATAATATCGTTTTGATTATAACAATTAAAAAAAAACATTTGTTTGAATGTATACTTTTCATTCAATAATATAGTACAATATTCCAAAAAAATATTATATCACTATTATAGAAACGAAATCATCTAAATCAATATTCTAGAAGAATCTTGATCAAAATCGATATTCCAATAGAATAATGCAGCATTAGAAATATCTCATTTGAGTTATTTAATAAAATATTCTAGAAGAATATTTCGTTTTTGCTCTTGAAGAAACAAAATCTTATTTCACATTGAATATTCAAGTTTAATATATTTAGTTGTGCCCAAAGAAACATTGATGTTTTCTAATCGCAAGTATACGATGTTGCATCCAAATAATAAAATGGACCTAAAAGTTTGAACTATCGTCTCACAAGGATTATGATTAATTACTGAAATTATTTCAACTCTTGTTTTATTTAAACAAATGAAATTTAGATTTTAACGTGAACAATCTAATCAACCTAATAGCAATTAAGCAAGAGAACAAAGTATGTTTTTGTAATATATGAATGAAAAGTTGGAATTTCACGATTTCAAGTAATCAATACTTTTAATTCCAACGTTCAAGTTTTAATCTATTAATGTGATCGATCGAGTTCACATATGCATATGAAATTCCCCTTTCGGGTTTAAATCAACTTAACCTAACTAATCAACCGTGTTTTCTAGACAGTAGGATGTAATGATTAGGTGCATGAAATACAAGAACTCAACTCAAGATCCCAATAGCAACAAACGTATATCTCTATTGCTCACTCAATTACTGGGTTTTGTTCCTAGATTTAAGTCATTAACTCACCTCTCGAATTATGAAAAACTCATGAAATCAATGAATTAGTGGCCAATTAATTCACATATTAATCACAAAATAAAATCATCACATGCAATCAATACATAAAACTTGAACAATGTAATTAAAGTGAAAAACTACGCTATATCGTTAAACACAACTAATAGTTTAGTTGTGCATCATGATAATATTAAAAACACAAATAATCACAACTAAATATCTTGAGTAAATCAAATTAACAAAGAAGAGAACTCTTGCACCAAGACGTTGTTCCTCATTGCTAATTTTCCATGCCCATGCCTTTGCCTCCAAGATCTTGATGAGAGAAACTTGAATTATATCTCTTGAATATGTGTATAAAGGTCCCTAACTTGTGCATGAAAAGTTCAATTTATAGGTTTTCCACGAAACCTAGTGATATGATCCAGACCAGGCATCGAAGGGCAAAGTCGAGACATCGGCAGTATGACGGTGATCTACGTGGAAAACGAAGCAAGTTTTGTGATGAGTTCCCGGTCGGGGAATCTCGTCGAAAATGCGGAATAACGAAATCTAAAACCCTAGGAAAGATCTAGATCAAATTTAAACACAAAAATAAACAAGAATACAAGAATTAAAATACTGGAAAGATAAAATTGACGATAGGACCTTGACCCAAGATTCACGACACCAGAAATTGACGATGCGGAATCGAGATCCAAGGTTTTCGAAACACCACAAGGACTTGTCAATTTCCTTGATAAGATTCTAATTGGAAACGCCACAAATATTCTCGCGAATATTTGATAAGTTCAACGCCACAAATATTTCAAAATATTTGATAAGTTAGATTTGTTCTCGAAGAACACAAAAGAGACTCCTCAACCTTTCAATTGGAGAAAACTCTCTCAAATAATTTTAATCTCAAACTCAAACTTGTGTTTTTACAATGAATGGAAAGGAGTATAAATAAGCAAAATAACCTAGCATCTAATTTACTCAAAATAGAATTCTAATTAGACTAAAATACTAAATTAGGAAAATAACCTAAAAACTAAAAAAAGGAATAAAATAATTAAAAATCCGGAAAATCTGGCCGCTACTCATTTACGGCCGTGAATAATTCTTTTACGGCCGTAAAGGCCCTTCTGGTCAAAACTGTGTTTATTATTTAAGGCCGTGACGGATTTCTTACGGCCGTGAAGTTTCCCTTTTTTTGAATGTTACGGCCGTAACTTCCTGGCTTACGGCCGTAAGTCTCGTTCTGCAGAAATTCTTCATTTTTCTTCGATAATTGATTACGGCCGTGATAACATGATTTACGGCCGTGAATATTTGAGTTACGGCCGTGAAGGATTTCCATTACGGCCGTAATGCCTTTTCTGGATAAACAATTTCGTGTACTCGGCTCGGCTTGATTCTTTCGTCTTCTCGGCTCGATCCCAACACAGAACTTGCTCCGTTTTGCACGTAGATCATTGTCATATTTCCGATGGCTCGACTTCGTCCTTCGATGCCTGGTCCGGATCATATCATACTCCCTCTCTTGAAAAGGATTCGACCTCGAATCCATTTTTGTCGGCTTTTCAAACTCCTCCTGCTTTTCTGATTTCGATGAGCATGTTTAAGCTTTGTGCGATCCTTTAGACTTTTAGGTTGCTCATTTTTGCCAACGGATATCTTCTCGACCTTAAGTTCATGGTTTGATTTATGTCCCTGCAAAACATATTTAATAGAACTGGGGAGGGGTGTGTTAGCGTGAGCAAGTGCAAATAGACTCATTTTTGTGGTAGACTCTCTTTTCTTTTGCTTTTTGCACTCAGTCTCTCCTTTTTCTGAGGTCGTGGCCTCAACTCTCTTTTCTTTAATTTCCACTCCCTCTCCTTTTTCTGAGGTCGTGGCCTCAACTCTCTTATTTTTCCCCTCAAACTCACTTTTTACTTTCAATTGATCTTTCAGGGCTTCAGTTGGAGATAGTGGCATTAGAGTAAATTTTTCCCCCCTTTTACCAGGCTGTATCTATTCGTATACCCATCGTGTAGCACAGCCCTTTCATGTTTCCAAGGTCTCCCCAACAGTATATGACTAATTTGCATTGGCACCACGTCACAAATTACCTCATCCGAATACCCACCAAAAGAAAATGTCACCGAGGCCTGTCTCTTCACCATAACTTCCCCCGACTCAGTCAACCATTGTAATTTATAAGGTGTTGGATGTTTCATTAAAGGTAAGCCTGATTTTTCCACCAACATTGTACTAACTACATTAGTAAAACTTCCCCCGTCAATCACCAAGCTACAAACTTTTTCATCCACTAAGCATCTAGTGCGAAAAATATTATCCCTTTGCCCATCCACATTTTCCAACACATTCGCCTTAAGCTTAACGCTAAGAGCATGCCTATCAATAATTGACTTATCCACCACAACACTTTTCGCCCCTTCACTATCACACCTAACCTTTTTACGTGGACAATCAAGTGCAACGTGACCCAGTTCCAAGCATTTAAAGCACTTAATATTTTTATCCTTAAGAGGCTTGGAATCAGAATTATTTTTACCTTTGGTTGTCGGTTCCTCCCTCCTTTTGTGAACATGATCACTACTCTCCCGTTTTAATGTCTCTTTTCGCTTCAATGTGCTTTATCACCCCCATCTCCACCTCTAAAATTGGCTTCACGCCCCTAGAATCTGCTTGATATTGCTCCTTTTCCCATTGAGCAAGTTTTGCTTCCCTTCTATCCATCTTAGCCATCAATCTCTCAAGTTTTGCCTTCATGGCCTCCATCTGTTTAAAATTCTTGTGGTCACCTGTTGATTGAGATTTTTCCCTGCGAGACATGGTTAGTTTTCAAAGACAAACAAAAATTCCTCTTGTGTTTATTTTCACTCGTATATCACACTCAATCCCTTCAAATTTCACCCAAGAACAAACCAAGGATCAACAATCAAGGAATTTATGGAAGATACGAAAAGTAAAAAAATTAAGAAATTCTCGGAATATTCAATTTTTTTTTTAATCTGCCAGAAAATTTGACTACGAGTATGACAGAAAAAACGGAATTGGATTTGGACGAGAAACGAACAAGAAAAACACTTTTGAATTTTTGGGACTGACTCTTATGGATCAAACTGAAGAAAATTTATAACTGACACGAAGAATACGAAGAACAAGAAACTAGGAGGGATCGTGGGGGTAGAGATGTTGTTGATGATTACCTTGGGAAAATTAAAGTGAAAATACCATTGTTCCAGGGTAGGAGTGATCCGGAGGCGTACTTGGATTGAGAGACCAAGGTTGAACGGATATTTGATTGTCACAATTATTCAGAAAAAAGAAGATGAAATTAGCTATAATTGAATTCACAGATTATGCCAATATTTGGTGGGATCAACTAGTGACGGGTAGAAGGAGGAACCTTGAGGAGACGGCGGAGACTTGGGGTGAATTAAAAACCATAATGAGGAAGTGGTTTGTGCCGACTCATTATTATAGGGATATTTACCAGAGGGTGCAGGGAATGACTCAGGGGTCGAGGAGTGTAGAAGGTTATCATAAGGATATGGAGGTGGCGATGATTGGGCTAACGTGGTGGAGGATCGGGAAGTTACGATGGCTAGGTTTCTGAGTGGGCTGAATAGAGATATTGCCAATGTTATTGAGCTGCAACATTATGTGGAGCTAGAGGATATGGTGCATATGGCCATGAAGGTGGAAAGACAGCTAAGGCGAAAGGGGGGCAGCAAGACACTCACCATCTTATCCTACATCATAATCGAAGCAGGAACACAATGTTGAACATAACCCGAAAGGGAAGGAGGAGCCTACAACGAAAGGTAAAAATATTTCTGATTCTCATACTACTCGGGATAGAAATATTAAGTGTTTTAAGTACTTGGGTACGGGTCATAAAGCATCCCAGTTTCTAAATAGGAGGCTAATGATCTTGCGTGATAATGGTGAAATTAGTTCCGAGAATGAATTTAAGGGAATGCCTAAGTTAGTGGATGTTGGAGCTAGTAGTAGTGATGAGGAAGAGCTGACCTATGCTATTAAAGATTCACTTGTTAATGGGTGTGTCCTTAGTACTAGGGTCAGGGTGGATGAAATTGGTGAGCAAATGGATAATCTCTTTCATACTAGGTGCTTAGTGGGTAAAAAGGTTTGTGGTATGGTGATTGACGGGGGAAGTTGTACTAATGTGGTTAGTACAATGTTGGTTGAGAAATTGGGTTTGAGCCTGATAAAACATCCGAACCTTTATAAATTGCAATGGCTGACCGAGTCAGGAGAAATTAAGGTAAATAAGTAGGCTAGGGTCAATTTTTCCATCGAGGGTTATAAGGATGAGTGGTTTGTGACGTGGTACATATGCATGTTGGCCATATTTTGTTAGGGAGGCCATGTCAACATGATAGGAGGGTAGTGCACGATGGGTTTAAGAATCAGTATTCATTTGTGAAGGGTGGGAAGAAAATTACCCTTGTTCCGTTATCTCCGAAAGAGGCTCATGAGGATCAGTTAAAAACCAAGCTTGATTTTGAAAAAAGAAATAAGAGTGTTGAGGCCACGACCTCAGAAAAAGGAGAGAATGAGTGGAAAAAGAAAAGAGAGTCCACCCCTAAATTGAGTTTATTTGCACAAAAATTGGTGTACAAGGATTCTTGCCTTGCACTTAACCAAGCTAACCATTCCCTCCCCAGTTCTATTAAATTTGTTTTGCAGGGACATAAATCAAGCCATGAACTTAAGGCGGGAAAGAAGTTCACTGGAAAAAATGAGCAGACCAAAAGTCTAAAAGATCGTACGAAGCTTAAAAATGATCATCGAGCCCAGGAAAGCAGGAGGAGTTTGAAAAGCCGACCAAAAATGGATTCGAGGTCGAATCCTTTTCAAGAGAGGGAGTATGATATGATCCGGACCAGGCATCGAAGGGAAAAGTCGAGACATTGGCAGTATGATGGTGATCTACGTGGAAAACGGAGCAAGTTCCGTGTTGGGGACGAGCCGGGAGGAAGAAAGGATCAAGCCGAGTCAAGTGATTAAAGTTACTTGTGCAGAAAAGTCATTACGTCCGTAATGAAGGTCCTTCACGTCCGTAAATTCTATTATCACGGTCGTAACCAAATCTCGGGGAAAAAGGAAGAATTTCAGCAGAACAAGGCTTACGGCCGTAATTTCCAGACTTACGGCCGTAACATCCAAGCCAGGGGTATTTCACAGCCGTAATCAAATTCGTCACGGCCATAACTATTGAAGCAATTTTGGACCCGAGAGGCCTTTACGGCCGTAACTGGATTCTTCATGACCGTAACTGAGGAGCGGGCCAGATTTTGCGAGATTTTTAATTATTTTGTTTCCTTTTTGGTTTTTAAGTTATTATGCCTATTTTAGTATTTTAGCTTAATTAGAATTCTATTTTAAGTCAATTAGCGGCTATGTTATTTTTCTTATTTATATTCATTTTCATGATTGTAAAGAACAGTTTGAGTTTTGAGATTAATATTATTTGAGAGAGGATTCTCCAAATTGAAAGGTTGAGTTTTTCCCTTTTTTCTTGAACTTATCAAAGATTCGATCTTTGTGGCGTTCACCCAATGAACTTATCAAGGAATTGACAACCCTTGTGGCGTTCACCAATCTTGGTTCTTCAATCCGTATCGTCATTAATTGCGTCGTGATTGTCAGGTCAATGTTTTATCGTCGATCTATCGTTAATTCCGTTATTTATTTCCTTGTGTTCTTGTTTATTTTCACGTTTAATATGTCTTAGATCTTTCCTAGATTTTTAATTGTGTGTTTCCGCGTGTTTGTCGAGATTCCCCGACTGGGATCTCATCACCTAGGTAAAAAATAACTTGAAAATGCGGATGGAAATTTTTCCCGTTGGACCAGATAACTGCGTGACTGCGCAGTTCAAAAGTTGGTGGCCATGTAGGTAACCAAATATTGGTTCTGTTAAAATGGTATATGGTCGCGCGACCGTCTGGTAGGTTTGGCGTGGCCGCTCAGTTCATTTCTTCCAGCACAATTTCCATATTTTCGGGTACATTTAAGTAGGCCCCTAAACTCTATTTGCACGTGAGTCCTTCATCTTTTGATTGCAACAATTTAATCTTTGGACTTTCAAAACACCTCAATTATTCTTCTAAACTTCAAGCAATCTTCAATTATGCTTTCAAACATTGATTTCTTCTGATTAGCTTATCTTGGAATTCCCGGTTGATGATATCAACATCCATTTTGTCCATTTTAGCTCCAAATATCTTCCAATCGTACATTATTCCACTTCATTGCTTCATTCTCATGATTTTGGAAATATTTCTACAATGTAAACAAATAGCAAACAATTATGTAGCAATTATTCGAGAATGACAATAAATTATTCTAATTTAGGTATACAAATAATGTATAAAATACAATTGTGAAATACTCCAAAACTAGAATTATTGTTCGTCCTCGAACAATATAGCATGAAACTAATAAATCAAAATAGCAAAGCAACAATTCTTTTTTTCATGCCAACATGTTCACTATATGCCTCAACAATCTAAATCTCGTTGTACTTTAGCATAGAGTTCTGAACAACATAGTAAAACAATTCTAGTTATCTCATGCCGATTTTCAAGTGTGTATGAATAGCCAAAGTTGAACACAAACTTATGCAAAGATATGCCTAACATTGGGTAGCTTATTATGCAGAATAAAGCCCGAATCCCAAGTGGTCAACCTAATGATTTTGCTTTCATCGCTCATGGATGATCACAACTTACTACTTTTCTCTCGCCTCTCAGATTTTTATCTATGGTGGTCTTTAAACATTTGTCATTGAATTTTTCCACACAATATATCAGAATTAGAAACATGCATGCAAACAGATCAATGGTAAGCAATCCTCAATTTTACATTCTTAATCTCCACAGTTTTAGTCAACAAGACATATACCATGCATTTTATTTTATAGATGACTTTTTCTTTTCTTTTTCTTTTATTTTCTTGTCTCTTATCATCTTTGTGCAATACTTTTCTCGTTTGCTTTTTATGTGACCCCTTTAGTGAGTTTTGGGTTGATGACTCCCAGGTCAGACGACTTTAGGTCATCAGGTTTAGATAATCTCTCAGACTTAATAACCCGAGTTGCAAAGACGAGAAAGAAAAGTCTAAAGATGTTTGATTATCTTATGTATAAGTCCACTTTCCTTTAAACTTTCTCATTGACCCATGTAACGAGTTTTGGGCTGATAGCTCCCAACTTAGTTGAATTTAGGGTACTAGGTTTTAACACCTTTACAAGCTTACTTGCTTGAGTAAAAAATGCTACAAAGAGTAAAATAAGATCTTAAGCATTTTTTTTGTTTTTATGCTAGTTTTGGTTTATATCCATTGACCAAATTGTTTTAACCAAAGTGCAAAATCATGAACTTCAAACCTTCAACCCATCAATGCATGCATACTCTAATCATTCCACCCCAAACTGCTTTTTGAGTTGTTTGGGTCTATTATAGGAACATGATGTCTAAAGATATAACTTTAGGGATTAACAAGTCATTCCTAAGTTTAAGTTATATAAATACACCCCCGCATGTATTAAACATATTCCTGCACAAGTAGTAATTCAACAAATAGCTATGTGCGCATGAAGATGAAATCAAACAAGTTATAACTTGTCAATAAAACTCATGTTTTGATGTTGTCCAATATTTACGCCAAAGCACAAGTTGATCCATACTATATCCTGGCAATAAACATGTTAACAAAATTTTCAAAATTCTCAAGTTTTTTTTATAGTAAATATATCCCAAATAATCGAATGAATGTGAAGCAAGAATGAATAATCGAAGAGATTCCACTCCCAAACTAGAAGTATACATTGCTAATGTATGTCATAGAGATATGATGATTAAATTAAAAACACATAAAAGAGGGGTTTAAGTACTTTCTGGGTTTGAAGACGCAAATTCATCAATTTGGAGTCTTCATTCGAATGTAAACTCGGATGCTTTCTCTTGTTCCACCCTTGATTTTGACGTGTCACAATTTGTGTAGTCCTCGCAAAAGTGAAACAAGTTCATTAGCGACATCAAATTCACAAGAAATTTTAGGCAACCATACCCAAAGCCCCCCAAACTAAAGCAAATCATAAAATTTAAATTTTTTTTATCATGGTTGACCACATATATGCAACCGCTATATAGCTTTGAAAAATTGAAATTTTTTCGAGTCATATTTGGACATATGAAAGTTCATAATTAAGCCATTGTGTATTGATAAAAACCATGTTTTTGGTAAATTTTGATAAAAGTTGATGAGATGTGTTGTTGAAAAGTTGTGGGGCCCATAAAAGTGTGGTTAAGATTAAATGTTGACTTTGAATTATATTAAGATTTAAAAAGTAATGCTACCAAACTGGGGGTAAGTCTACAACATGTCAAAAACTTAAGACATTTGAAGTCCAATAGGGTTTTGAATCAAAGTAGCTAAGTGGTCACTTCAAGCTGAAACTTATGCACATTGGTAGCGATGACATTGATGTGGTGCTTAAATGTGACTACCATTCAAAATCCAATTTTTGTTCGGTTGTAATGATGTAAATCATGAGTGGATGACACATAATCAATGTAAAACATGAAGCGATGAAGTTTGGTCAAAAGATTTTGCAAAAATTCAATGAAAATTTCCCTTGAACATTTTAACAAACACTAAAAAATATAAAGACAAATCATAGAATTTGAGGCATGAAGTTATCTCAAAATTTTGACCTAAGTTTAACAATCAATTCAAAACAACATTCTAGCCTAGTCAACAACTCAATCATTTATCAAATCAAAATTTTCATAAAAGTAAGAAAACCTCAAAAATTTGCACACTTGTAAAGTAGAGAAGAAATTCATACCATTTGGAAGATGTGAATGTGATGCAAGCTTGTAAAATGTTCAATTTTATGTGAATAAAATCAAATTTGGTGGTACGCTATGTTGGGTGAATTTGGGGAGAGAAAACGAGTTTGAATATTATGAATTTGAAAGAATTGCCTTTGCATGTTTAAGGTTGCCGAATTACGCTACAGATAACCACGTAGCCGAGCAGAAGAACTTCTGGTGGCTGCATGGTTAAATTCTGTAGATTCTGGTAATTTCATTAAACAACGCTTGGCCATCACCTGGCATGGGCGTGGCCGCGTGGTCCACCAGCAAATTTTTTTTTAATGTAATTTTGAATTTCAAACTCAAATTCTTGACTCCAAATGTCCTTGTTCTCGATGTACTCAATCACGTACACTCATTCATATCATGAACTAAAGTCCCATGCATGTGTTTATGATGTAACAGTACAATTCGAGCATGCAATGGAAACAAAAAATTCAATGGAATGAACATGCTTTTGAATATCAATATGCATCTAGATATGCTTTCAATTTCAATTCCAAAGTTTTATGATGAAATTGATGCTAATACACTATATGAAAAGATTATGCTTTTGATAATTCTCTAATTAGATGCAAAGAACGCAAGATAAACATGATAATTCAATGATGCTTACAAAAACTTTTAAAGCAAATAAATCATAAATTACTAATAAAACAGTAAATAAAGAATAATAAAATGAAAATGATATAAGGTTAGGTTTCCTCCCAACAAACGCTCTGTTTAAAGTCTAAAGCTCGATTTTTGGAAGAATTCCTCAATGTGGTTTAAAACAGGATGTTGAAACATTGTCCACAATTTTGGATTTTCTCTCAATATTCCCAAACTCCTCATGTTGTGACTTGGCTTTAAACTTCCCCTCCTTACTCAATGATGGTTCCACCTCAATTCTTTAACAATTCTTCATATTTTGGTCATGGTTCTCCATCTGAGTCAGGTTAAATGTCGCATGTTCATTTTCAATCCTAAAGGTTACCTTCCTTTTTTCAACATCAATTCTGTGCAGTAGTAAGGAATGGTTTCCCTAAGATCAAAGGTAGCTTGTCATTCTCCTCCGTGTAAAAAATAACGAAAATAGCAGGAAATATGAACTTCTTCACTTTCATCAACACGTCCTCTACAACTCTATATGAGTATTGAATAGATCAATCAACAAGCTGCAACCTGATTGTCTTTGGTTTTGGATCACCTAAATTCAATTTCTTGTAAACAGAGAAATGTATTAGATTAATGCTTGCACCTAAATCACATAGAACTTTATTGAATTTTAAATCACTAATAATGCAGGGAATATAGAAACTCCCTGGATATTCTAGCTGAGGCGGCAGCATCTTCTATAGGATTGCACTGCATTTCTCATTTAAGGATATCAATTCACAATCTTCAAGCCTCTTTTTTTTTAGGCATCACCTCCTTCAAGAACTTAGCGTAGCTTGGTATATTCTTGATGGCTTCTATAAAAGAGATGTTTATGTGCCGCTTCTTTAATATTTCCAGAAACTTATTGAACTGTTGATCCATAACATGATGCGCCACTCTCCCTAGATATGGAAGTGGTGGAACATAAGCTTTCTTAGGTAGCCTTGTTGTCCTCTCCTCATTACCTGATTATTGTGGTTCATCAGGATGGTCCACTACCTTTGGCTGCTAGTCCTTTTCTTTTCCTCCTTCAACGACTTATTTTGATTTGTCTGTTTTCTTCACCCGAACTTCTAGAAATTGAATCCCCACTCCTTGTTTTGATGACACAAACTACTCCCTTGAATTTGTCTTATTGTTGCTTGTAACTGTTCTAGCTGTCTCCCAATCTTGCTAGCTGCCAACTACCCCATTTTGATTTTTAAATTCATTGATTTCATCCTGATGACTTTTCATCATTTGCATTATTATTGTCACGCTTTTCACTTAAGGTGGTTAATTTTGTTCTAGATTCTACTGCTGGAATCTAGGCGAATTTTGGACATTTTGATTATTTGACCAAGAAGAGTTAGGATCCTTTCTCCAATCTGGATTGTACATTTGAGAATATGGCCCTTTTTGCATTTGATTATTTCCTACATAGTTTTCCTGCTCTGCACCTGGTTGACCTTGAAGTGCAACAGGACAATTATGTGAAGCATGATTATCAAAACAAATATCATATATTTGATTTGCCTGAATTGCATGTATGGGTTGTTTTCCTGACCTATCAAATCTCTTCATTTCGTGAATCCCTCCAGCCTTTGGTACTTCCTAATCAGAATACCACTGATAGCAATTAGCTGTCATCTTCTCAAAAATATCAACTACACGCTCATAGGTCAAATCCATAAGTGAACCACCAGTTGCTGAATCTACATGTCTTTTGTTTTCATATGTTAAATCATTGTTAAATTGTTGGACCAAAATCCAGTTAGATATACCATGAATGGGACACTGTCTCTGCAATTTATTGTATGTTTCCCATGCCTTAAGGATCGATTCCCCTGATTGTTGATTGAAAGTTAAGATCTCTCTTCTAAGTTTTAACATTCGGCTGGGTGGGAGGAACTTATTCACAGATTTCTGACTTAATAAGGCCCAAGATGTAACAGATTCATCTTTCAATGAATAAAACCTTGATTTTGCTTTATCTGCAAGAGAGAAAGAGAAGAGCTTCATTTTGACTGTCTCATCTGGAACTCCATTCATTTTTTGCATGTCACATATTTCCTGAAAAGTTCTGAGATGTACATGTGGGTTTTCTGAATGTAGACCATGAAAGACACATATGTGCTAGATTAGTGTATTCAAGGAGGTTTTAATTTCATAGTTGTTTGCTGGTATTGGAGGCAAAGCAACACATGTTTGAATATCGTTTATTGGGGGAATCATGTAATCTCTTAAAGGTCGCTCCCTAGGTATTTGTTATTGCTCCAATACAATTTCCTGTTGTTGATTATTTGAACGTTGAGGATTGTTTGGATTCTCAGCAACGACGCCAATTTTCTAATCACAAGTGTACAATGTTGCATCCAAGTAATAAAGTGGACCTAAAAGTTTGGATTATTGTCCCACAAGGATTATGATTAATTATTGAAGTTATTTCAACTCTTACTTTTATTTGAACAAATGAAATTAAGATTTTAACGTGAACTAATCAAACTAATAGCAATCAAACAAGAGAACAAAGTATGTTTTTGAAATACATAAATGAAAAGTTGGGATTTCACGATTTCACATAGTCAATACTTTTAATTTCACCTTCAAGTTTAATCTACTAATGTGATTGATCAAGTTCACATATGCATATGAAATTCCCCTCTCTGGTTTAAATCAATTGTACTTAATTAGTAAACCTTGTTTCTAGACAATAGGTTGTAATGATTAGGTGTATGAAATACAAGAACTTAATTTAAGATCGCAAGAACAAAAAACTTATATCTCTATCGCTCGTTCAATTACCGAATTTTATTCCTAAATCTAGGTCGTTAACTCACCTCTCATATTATGAAAATAACTCATTAAATAGATGAATTACTGACCAATTAATTCACGCATTAATCACAGAATAAAATCATCACATGCAGTTAATACGTAAAACTTGAACAATGTAATTAAAAGAAAAAACTACGTTATATCGTTAATCCCAACAAATAGTTCAGTTGTGCATCATAATAATAATAAAAACACAAATAATTACAACTAAACATAATGAGTAAATTAAATTAACAAAGAAGAGAACTCTTGCATCAAGAATTTGTTCCCCGTTGTTAATCTTCTATGTTCATGCCTTTGCCTTCAATCATGTCTTCAAGATCTTGATGAGAGAAACTTGAATTATGACTCTTAAATATGTTTGCAATGATTCCTAACTCATGCATGAAAAGTCCAATATATAGGTTTTCCACGAAACTTAGGTAAAACAAAACTTGAAAACGTGCATGAGCCTTTTTTCCTCTAGGTCAGATAACTGCGCGGTCGCGCAGTTCGAAAGTTGGTGGTCATGCATGTGACCAAAAACTGGTTCTGTTAAAATGGCATACGGTCGCGCGACCGCCTGATAGGTTTGGAATTGCCATTCAGTTCTAGTGTTGGCAACGGGGCGGATCGGGGCATTCAGTTCTAGTGTTGGCAACGGGGCGGATCAGACCCCGATCTGCCCCCGCCCCAAAATTTTTTTGCTTGATCCGGATCCGCCCCGCGATCCGTCAAATTTCGGGTCGGGTCAGGACGGATCGGGTTCAGGTCGGGGCAGATCGGTCCACCGATCTGCCAGAATTATTTTTTAATTTTTTTTAAAATATATTTTAAATTAAATCTTTTATAAAAAATTTAGAAATTTTATTTTTTTTATTAAATTTTATTAATTTTATTGAAACGAGACATATAGAGGCCGATTCGCCGATTCAACGGATCGAGTTTTTTTACCATCACTTATTGGAATTCTTTCTTCAAATGAAGAACATGAAAAATGTATTTTCTTTAAAATGCAAAGATTGCAGCTTATTCCCAGAAATTAAAGTTTGCTACAAAATTTATATATTAAATTTTTATACATGATAAAAAAATTATATTAAAAAAAAATGTCGGATCGCGGATCGGGGTGGATCGGATCAGCCCCGATCCCAATCCACTCCGTGAATTTTCGGATCGGGGCGGATCACATAAATTTCGATCCTTCGATCCACGGATCGGGATTTTTTCGGATCGGATCGGGTCGACGGATCGACGGGGCGGATCGGATTTTTTTGCCATCTCTATTCAGTTCATTTCTTCTAGTGCAATTTTCATCTTTTCTAGTACATTTAAGTAGGTCCCTAAACTTTATTTGCATGTGAGTCTTTCATCTTCTGATTGCAATAATTTAGTCTTTAAACTTTTAAAATACCTCAATTCTTCTTCCAAACTTCAATTCATCTTCAATTAAGCTTTCAAACTTTGATTTCTTTTGATTAGTTCATTTTTGAATTCTTGGTTGATGACATCAACATCATTTTTGTCCACTTTAGCTCCAAATGTCTTCAAATTTTACATTATTCCACTTCATTTCTTCATTATCATGATTTTGGGAATATTTATACAATGTAAACAAATAGCAAACAATTATGTAGTAATTATTCCAAAATGACAATAAATTATTCTAAATTAGGTACACAAAAAGTGTATAAAATACACTTATCAAGCACAACAATTATAAAATAATATTATATGCTCCTGGTTGGCAGTTTTATTTTCTTTATTTTGTGACTTTTGAGGTGTATGGGAATGTATGATTGAAGTTTCTTCATATTGGAGTGTTGATCTCTTTTATAAAGTCTTTGTCCTCTTATATGTCGTAGGTTTTAATTGTGGGGAAGCTGTTAACTTTGCAGGTAGTGATTTTTTGCCTTGGAATCAATTTCTAGTCGCAAACTTGTCGCTATACTTTGCTTAACAAGATGCCTCTCCTATCTCAAGAGGAGCTTCTTTCCATAGAAGCATTGCAACTATATACAAATCTAGAACTTGAAGACCCAGATTATTCATCTGCAGATTTGATTTCCCAGAATGGTATTAATTTTTATTTTGTAAATTTGATTCGTTTAGCATCGTGCCCGTTGGAATCTAATGAAATGTGAAGCAAGTATGGATGTTTCTTTTATTTCCACTTCTTTATATCTTTTCGAGTATTTCCATTGCTGTGCTGGTTGAAAAAATTGTGAAATTCAAGCTCGGGATTCAGTGTGTGTTTGGTGTTATTTAAAAAGAGTTTTTTTTAGATGAATAGTAAATTTTAGGAGAATGAATGGTAGACAGTGGTGGACCCAGAATTTTTGTTCAGTGTAGCAATGTTTGAAAAATATGGGAAGGGGTAGGCCCCTCCCAGGGGTCCACCCCCGAATTTTTTTGTGAACAAAGATGATTGAAATCGATGATTTTAAGTCTCAAATCTTCTAATATAAATAAAGTAATATGTAGATTGAAATAATACATTCGTTGATCTTTTACTTGAAATATGTGTTACTTCGTACTCCTGAGTTTATAGGTAAATAAAAGTAAAAAGATAACAACTATACATCTATAGTTTCAACAGGACAAGCACGTAAATGAATCATGCAAGCATAATGTCACGGATTTGCTAATTTCCTCCAAGAACCGTGCGGCCTTAGTGTCTTCAACTTCCGCCCCCGCGATTATTACACTAAGTCAGCCACCCGATTGGCGTTGATGTCTTAGAAAGACACTAAGTAGAACACTTTAAGAAAGGGACAATGAAGGAACACAAGAACTTACAAAGAAGGTTTTGTATTGAATAAGGATACTCTTTACAATACTCTTTACAACTTCACTCTCTTGATGCCATCAAATGAATCCTACCAAGCTATTTATAGTAGTAGCCTCCTCAAATGGATGGCTAGGATCATTTCTATCCAATGGTCTAGATTACACATCTAGAATTATCTATACAAATATTTACATTAAAATATTTATGGACTAAACTAGGATGATCTAGAATAATCCACCAAGTGAGGAGCTTGTAGGCTTCTAGAATGTCCCACCATATTCTAGCAATCTTTATGCACTTGTGGGAGTCTAGAATATTCCTGTTAGCCTCAAGTCGTCACCATTTTAAATTTCTCGATCTTCTTGTGCCAAAATCGAGCGAGTCGTGACAATAAGCACATACAAATTAAACATTTAGTTTAAGGAAACAAAATTAAATTATGATAAAAAGGGGACAATATGAAAATATGTAGAAGCAATTTGGGTAGGAATTATGGGTTTTTTTTATCTTCTGTACAATTTTTAGTTGTATAATTATTAAATGGGATGTATAAAGGTTAAAGTGCTACTAACAAAAATATTCAGTGAAAGCAATAAGGCAGAATTGGTCGGTCATTTCAAATATATATATATATATATATATATATATATATATATATATATATATATATATATATATATATATATTTTATATTTTTTTTAAAATGGGGTAAAAGGTTAAAGGGCTGACCCAAGTTCAATGTAGGCCACTGCTTGCAGTGGGTCCGCCACTGATGGTTGAAATTTTGTTGAAAAGTCAAATGTTGTGAGCTTGACTTTTAGTGGATGATTGATATTGAATAATGTAGAAAAAAAATTTAAAGAGTAACAAACTTTTAGTGGATGATTGCTCAATTGCTTGATTTCATGAAGGATTTTACTGGGGGTATTGAATTTGGGGAATAATTGTACTACATACTATATTTTATCTTTTGTTTGAATTTTACTTACATTAGTATTTTAATTGATTTTTTACATACTTTTCTTTTTCCTTTTCAAAAACTTACTATAATTTCACCAATACCGCACTACCACCAACGTGTCACCTCCCTTTTCCTCGACGAGGTTCGATGTGTTGTTGAAAGATATCACCATTGAATTTTCACCAAGTTTTCACCAAGTCTACAACGTGTTTGAAGAAATGTCTGATCAAATATAATAAAGTAGGACAATGCTACAAACACCCCAAGAGTGCCCCAAGCTTGCCCCCTACTCACATGGGGGCGGGATGCGAAAGCCTCTGTTTGTTAAATTTTTTTTGTTTAAAAACATGTTTTTTTTTATGTTTTTAAGTAAAATATATGATTGAAAAATGGAGAGAGAAAATATGTGTGGTTAAAAAGTGATTTTGAAAATTGTGTAAAAAAAAACATGTTTAAAAACATGCTTGCCAAACACAACCCCATGGAAGTATCATAAAATTTTTCTATAGTATCAAAGTGTGATACTAAAGTTCCACTCAAAGTATCATAAAAACTTGATAGAGTTTTAAGTTTTGATACTAAAAATTTGAAAGTATCATGTCGGACATCTTAAAAGTATCATAAGATACTTTTAAAGTATCATAATATGATACTTGTGATGATGAAAGTATTTTTCAATAAAAACAAAAAGTTGAAGTATTTTAAATGATTCTTTAAAATGATGTATATTTTAATCGTGATACTAAAAGTTGGGTTTTTGTACAAATGCTCCTTGAATTTGATCCCAAAATTCAAGCACTGAATGGTTGCTTAATTGAAAATTACTAGGAAATAGCAATCTGGATTGCATATACAACTCGGTACCGAATTTTCATTTGGAAAGAAGGTGGTGCGCGCATAAATCCTTATTTTAAAGAAACAATATGGATTTCAAAACAAATTTCCTAATTATATTGCCGATAAATTCAGTGGTCTAAATCATCATCAAGCAATACAGTTTAAATCCTATTTTTAGCTGGTGAGTAGATGAGAATTTAGAGGAAATTTGCGACTGTATTTGAGGGCAATATAGTTAATTTTGTAGAGAATGGGAGAAACGGTTCATTTTGAAGATGGTTACAGTCGTTTTTCTTTATTTTTATTTTTATTTTTATAACTGGCATATTTCTCTATATCCCTATACAATAAAAGAGTGAACTAATTGTGCACTATTCATAAACCGTTTAGCCGCTTTGGAGCCTCTTTTGTCTCCTATGCCGGCTAGGAGACATTAAAGCTGCTTAGAATGAGGGATTGAATATCCTTGACTTCATCATTAACAATGTTAGAACTGCGAAGCTTCGTCCAGTCCATCATTTTTATCCTCTTCATTACTATATTTCCTATTTTCAATCTTCTTAGATAGAATACAAACAATTACCATTGATGTGATTTCTAGTTGTCTTCTATTGCATTGATAATAATATTTGAAAACTTCATCAATGTTGTGTATTTGCCTCTTCTAATTTTCTCTTTTATAATTAATGATTCATTATTATTTGTCTCATTTTCATTTGTGACTTTATAGCGTCATTTAATTTACCTTTTGGGGTGTCTTTTTAGTCCATCCTTTTTACATTTTCTTCCACAATTTGGATTGGGAATGGTAATGGTATGAATGTTTTACATTCAAACAAACAACAAGTGAAGTATATTTGTTTAGAAGAGAAGTTATAATTATTTTTTTCTTTGATAGTTCGATATGAAGACATAATATTTATTTGTATTGCTTCAAGCATTTAAGAACAAATGTGCTCGATCTGTGGTATAAGTTTTTTATGTAATAATGATGTTTTTCCTCCTTGGTGTCTTCAAAGATCTTTCTTATTTTTCTTCGCTTGCTTTCTATCTATTTTTTCATGTGTACGGAATATAAAGATGCTTCATATTATCTTCTAATTTGGCTTTCTATGTTAGTTTTTTTTTTTTTTTCCTACCATAAAAAATGATGTGGTGCATATATGTGAATTTTTTCAAATACCCTCTTCTATGAATTTATTTTCTCTTTGTCATTTATTTTTCTAAATACATGTTTACATAAAATTTCTATATTCTGTATCTCATTCATTATTATGTACTATGTTTAATATGTACCATTCTTATATATCATGTTTATATAATGTCTTTTAGAGAGATTGTAGGGTGTTTTGATTATCTTTATCGTTACTCAAAGATTGCACTTATTATCATGTTTAGATTGAAGACTCTGTAAAAAAATCTATGCTTGTGTAAATGAAAGGTTGTTTTTTTATTTGACGACACTAAAAATCATTACATGTGAAGGATTTCTTATGAGTGAGCGATCACAAAAAATTAGAAATTAAAACAATCCTTGCATTTGTGATTATTAAAATAAATTTGGCCACAACATATATGCCCAAGTAACCCATTAAAAATACCTTATACATTAACACGCTATTACGTACTTAACAATCATACGGCACGTGCATTGCACGTGCGTCTAACTAGTATTGATATAAGATTTTTTATTCCTTAATTATCTCAACTAATAAAATATGATGTATTTTCAAAGAGTAATTTTAAGGAGACATTTTTTATTAATATTTTTAAGTGACATTGTGATATGGTACACATATATTGGATGATGAAAAATAAGAGGTGGGGTAGTTAGTTACACCATCCAATGTATGTGTGACATGTCACAATATCACTTAGAAATGTTAATTAAAAATATCTCCCTAGTATTATTCATTTTCAAATTATTTATTTGAAGATGATTTTTTAAAATTGAAACTTTCAATTATCAAATTCTATGAAAATGCTCCCCTATCTTGTAGGGGGAGTTAAATACCCAACGCGCACAAAATCAACTCCTTATGGGGTGGGTGTCAGTAAGCCTCACTTTCACATTAACTTTTTACCTCCATCCCAAGAGTGTTGGGTATTTAACTCCCGGGTAGGGAAGCAAAATTGTCAAGTTCTATCAGTCATAAGTCCCATTCAAATTTGTGGAAATTACACATAACTCTACTTTTAAAGATCCAAATTCAAAGATTATAAACATAAATAACTTAAAAAATCAGGTATTAAAATAAATTTTTAATATTAATATTAATACTAATACTAATAATAATAATAATAATAATATAAAATTAAAATAAATTCATCGAACAATATCTTTACTCCAAACCTTAAGGTGGCGTTCTGTTTGTATTTTATTTTGTATTTTCATTTTCGAAAATGTTTTGTGTTTTGAGTTTTCATTTTTGTTTTCAAATTTGCTGAAAACGCGTTTGGTTTGTCATTTCTGAAAACTGTTTTTGAAAATGAAAAGCTGGAAAACACGTTCTGTTTGAAATTTTGCAGAACACTATTTAAACTATTTTTAATTAATTTGCTTACAGAATAATACTAACTCCAACTCAAATTTCCTTTCACAATACACTAAAAATATGGTTACATGCAACACACTAATCTGAGCATTAAGAGTCTATATAGCTTGGCCAGGTTCGGGACTTGAGAAAGCTCTACTTCTATTAAAATCCAGAAAATGCAAGTTCTTTCAAAATCACCAGAGTCCATTTATCATTGCATTTTTTGAAATATAACAACAAGAATTATCATTTAATTTTTTTTTGTAATGTTGATATTGAATTCAATAAAACTTTATTTAAACTAAGTTCCAAGTTAGGATAATTCTCAAAAAAAAAAAAAAAAAAAAAAAAATTCTTTATTTAGGCTTAGTTCCAAGCTAGGATAATTCTAAAAAAAAATAATAAAAAAATAAAAAAAATAAAAACTTTATATTAAGCTTAGTTCTAAGTTTTAAAAAAAAAAAAATTCCCAAAACGCGTTTTCCGCGTTTTGGACATTTTTTGTCGAAATACACACAAAACGCCCGAAACGATGTTTCGGGCGTTTTCCGTTTTGTGTACAAATTTTTTTTTTGTTTTCCAAAATGCGTTTTCGAAAATGGTAAAGAGAACGCGTTTTTAGCGTTTTCGAAAATAAAAATAGAAAACGACCTCAAAACAGCAAAGAGAACATGGACTAATCTTTCTTATTTCATGCCCACTTACAGAGACCAACACTCCATACCCTAACCTTTCTTATATCACGCCCACTTACAGAAACCAACAGTCTCTCTCTTTCTCTTCACTCTCTCTTCCCACACAACTAGTATCCATCGGCGGCCCACTTTCAGAAACCGTACATAAATCCCCAGCGCTGCGTCTTCTCTCTGCAACGGGAACTGCCTCGGTGTAGTGGCGGCTCCTGCACCTCATCTTCATCTCAGGCGACACAAAATTAGATCCTCATCGTCCCAGGTTCGACGAGTTGCATTTTCTTTACTAGGTATTTCGGACCAAGATAGAAGCTTTAGTTCCAATCGCTGTCACAATCACTATCGACTCCTATAATAGCGACACCTCGGTGTATTTGCTGCAGCGGGGTCTCCCCCATCGCCTTCGCAATGGCAGCAGTGATGGTGTATTCAGATCTGCTTCTTATACGGATTGAATTTATGATTACTTCTTTTTTCTTTTCATCTTGTTTTGTGTTATGTTGATTGATGTTGGTGATGTGGATTGTGCTGTGGTGGTGATGTGGTGTGGTGGTTTCACTTTGGTGGTGGTGGTGGTGTGATGGGTTGATATGTGTTGGACGTGAGTTTAGGTGCAGGTGTTGTGCGTTGTGGCCATGCAGGTGGGTTTAGGTAGTGGCGGTGATGGCACTAGCAGTGGCCAGTGATGAGGTGGTGATAATCGGGGTGGTAGGGTAGTGATGAGGTTCGGGTTAGCTGGTTCGGTGAGGGTGAGCGTGCGTGGGTGGGTGAGGATGAGGGTAGGTGATTGAAAATGGTGGTTGTGACCAAAAAAATGATTGTTGTGACCTGAAATTTTACAATATTAGTGACTTAACAAATGATTGTTGCGACTTAAAAGATTTGTACGTTGAGACTTGAGATTTTACAATAATGTGACCTTATTATTTATAATAAATAAATTATTTATAATTTTTTAAATATTTGTGACCTTAGAAATAAAGATATATGTGACCAAAGAAATGATTGTTGTGATCAGAAATTACAATGATTGTGACTTGATATTGAATAAATGTGACTTAACCATAACGTGATTTTGAAATTAATTTTGTGACTTAAAAAATTTATGTTTGTGACCTGATAATAAAATATATAAAATTATTTAATTTAATTTAATTAATACTAATTACAACCTAATTTTTAAAATTATACAAATTTTATCTCAATTTTAAAATTTACATTTATAATCACCTTATTTATGTATTTTTCCCTTCAAATTTCAATACATTGAAATACTAAAGCCCAGCTAGAGATGTCAAGACGGACGGGCCGATCAGACCCGTAAAAATCGGTCCGGATCGACCCAGACCGCGGGCCGACCCGTGACCCGTGTGGGCGGTTCACGGGTCAAGAAGGTGTGAACCGCGGGTTTCGCGGGCCAAACCTTCGCGGGCCGCGATTACCCCGCTGGCCCGTGAAATTAAAAAAAAAACTATTTTTATTAAATATCGTAATATTGAAAAAAAAAAAAAAAATTCTACAAACTCTAGTACTAGCACAATTTCTAAAGCTAAATCTTATTTTTCTCCCTGATAGTTAAGAAACGTAATGTTCTTTGATGGTAGTAATTAGAAATGCATTTAGCATTTAGTTGTTATTTGTTTATATAAATTTAAATTCTATATAAATATTTAATGGTATAAATATGAATTTATCATTTTGTTCATCTCATATTTATAAATTTAACAAAAAATATATATATTATAAATATGAAAAATTCTATATTTTTATTCATACTGACCAAATTGGGACGAACCGCGACCCGCATGGACTCGACCCTGATGGGCCAACGAACGGACCTGGGCTGTAGTTCAAGATTTGTGGATCGATCCGAAACCGGCTCGGAACCCGCAGCGGGCGGACTTTTTTTGACACGGGCTGTTACCGGACTCATAGGTTGACGACTGACCCAACCCGGACCACCCGAATTGACACCTCTAAGCCCAGCACCCATGGCCCAAGTTTCAACCCAATAATTTCCTCTCAAAACTTTTATTATTATTTATTTATACCTATATACCTACTAGAGATTCTTCAGATTGGAAGCAGGCGCGCTGCGGGAACGGGAAGTGAAGAACTCACCGACCGACGCCAAGACACCGACTCGCACGCACCGGTAAGGACAACTCTTTCTCTTTTCTTTGTTATTGTAGAATTTGTATATGTAATAATGTAATCTATACCCTACCGCCACCGGCCCACTGGAGTCCGGATCACCATAGGTTGAGTCTGCATCAAGGACCTTTATAGAAAAAGCAAAACACAATTTGTTATATTAGCAAGGTAGCAAGGTATAGTAACTTTATGGTAACTCAGATGGACTTCTTGATAAGACCGAGCCGACTAAAGATATTTGTTACCACAGTATATCGGCATATTGGTCCTGCCAACCAATGATGGAAATATTTCGAAAAGCACTTCCATAGTGCATGGAAAAACAAGTGTCTTTAGTTGTCTCTGTGGATATTGAAATGAAATAATCAGCTTTGACAAAAATGTTCTGGAACAGATCCTACACTGCACGTTCACGGAAAAATGTTTTATTTGACTTCTACTTAGTCCAGCATCTGCACATAGAACGAAATTCTTGCTGCAGTCAAGTGCCTTTTTTGTTGGAATTTTGAACTTTTTGATCTTGGCGATGGCCTTTTATTGAATGTTTGAATTTATTTGTATGTGAAGCTGTTTTGTATTCAAATTTTGGTACTTCATTTGTCACAACAGAATATCTATGTTAAAGTTTCATAATCTGTTTAATAGGTTTTTGTGCCTTTCCGTCTTAAATGTCCATTTGTTTTCTTATATAAAAACTGGTTTTCAACAAAAAAAGGATGCTTGAGCTAATAGATTTGGAGATCTGTTTCAAATTTTACCTATAATTGACATTTGAAGTTTGTTACATACTCAGATGATGATGTTTTCATTTGATTGTGTTTGTTATCTTGGAAATCATATGCCCATCCTAAATTTCACTTCTTATTATTTCCCTCTGTTATCAGCAATATGTCTTTATATATCCTAAAAGTTGGTTAATTCATATTTCTTGTGGTTGCACCATGTTTATTAGTGTTTCATTATACTAGATAGTGAAGGCTCCATACTTATGAACGGGAATGGAATTGTGATAGCAAGAATTCCTTACATTGATTTACTTTTAGAATGTGTATGAGTTGGCTAGCTTTCAATATCTTGACTTAAATTAGGTAATGCAAACAAAGGCCTAGCTTTTTATTTCTTGTAAGAGGAAGGAAACGGATAAAAGCCTGTTTTCACTGTTTGATGCAAAGTCTGTTTTAGTTGGATATATTCCTATAATTTATTGGGGGCTTTTAAATGAGTAAGATAAGATAAGATTTAAGAACTCGATGTTTGAAAGCTGGAACTTACATAGCAAATTTATTCCTCTGAAAAACAGTTTCAGTGAAACTTGATTTAGTAAACAAGCTAAAGGTCACTCATTTCACAGAAATGTTTTAGCAAATTTATTCTTTCAGTTTCTGTGATTTCTTGATTTACGTTTTTCATAGTGTGAACTTTTAGAAAATATTGGTATGCTAAAAATCAAGTTGATGTATCAGGTTCATATCAGTTGAAATGACTGAGGAAGAAGTGGTTGAAAGAACAAGTTCTGGGGGTGAAGAAGATCCAAGCTTTAATGAAGTAATAAAGAAGGAAGAGCAGAAGAACAGAAGGAAGAAGCGGTTACTAAAGGAAACCGAACAGGCGAACAAGCGTGGTGTTTGTTATTTAAGTCGGGTACCTCCTCACATGGATCCTTTGAAGCTACGTCAGATTCTATCACAGTATGGTGAAATTCAAAGAATTTATCTCACCCCTGAAGGTCAATTGTCACAACGTCAGAAACATTGTTAATGATATTCGTTGATATTGCTTAGCATAGAAGGAATTTTTTGGACTCGACTGTTTAGTTGACTTAGTATTGGTTATGACATTAGATGGAATTCTGTAATCTTTGTAATCTTGTAAGAATTGCAATTTTTTTTTGTGTTTTAGTTTACATTAACCTGCTTGCAATATTTTAATGCAGATCCTGCTGCACGAGTTCATCGTAAAAAGGCTGGTGGATTTCGTGGCCAAGAATTCTCTGAAGGGTATGTTTATATGGCCCACATTCATTTATATATATTTTTTTCTATAAATCTGATGGATATAAGTGGAATTCATGACTTTCTTTTATCTTTCTGGGACCGGGTCTTATTTATACTTGTATCTTAGAAGAATTTCAAAATTTTAATATGGGACATTGAGTTATAGGTAAACCCTGCCCTCATATTACTGACTTGCTTTTGATGACTTTTTTATCACTTCCATCTAGAAGTTGCCACTACATTACTTTTTGGTTCGCTTACAATTTCAAATTTATTTTTATGTGTTTTGTATTTAAGATCAAGGATTCACTCTGATTGCCTCCATGCAGGTGGGTTGAGTTCACAAAGAAGAGTGTTGCGAAGAGGGTTGCTGAGATGTTAAATGGGGAACAGATAGGTATGTTGAATGGAATTTTTTCCATTACAGTTTTCATCTGCTTACTGGCATATGTATCTGGTACTTCTCATTTTGTGATGTCTTTTGAGAATGTAGCATTCAATCACACCTGAATGCACACCAATTGAAATCAGCTTTAAAGTAATCTATAGACAAGTTCAATAATAATTGGGGATGTGACGCACAAAGATATTTCGTATGGAAAAAGCACAAGTCATATTTTGTTAATTGAAACATTACTTTGAAGGCTCCTCAAGCATTCTGATTTTATTTAGGAGACTAATTTAGTAATAGCATTTGTCTTAACATTTTATGGTCCTCTTCTGGTAGATATTTTTCCTCTAGCTTCTGGTTCGATTATTGAAAATTTAGTCCCAAGATTTCATATTGTAGTGAGTATATTACATAATGTAGTTTTCACTTTCATATTTGGTTTCAGGTGGCAAGAAACGGTCAAGATTTCATTATGATATTTGGAATATCAAGTACTTGAGTAAATTCAAGTGGGATGATCTTACTGAAGAAATAGGTACATAAATCTTTTCAAGTGTTTGATTATGTATTTTTTATGGTTAGCATTTATGATATAAATTGGGCTGTAACTCTCGAATGATTGTAGCATACAAAAGTGCCATTCGGGAACAGAAACTAGCTTTGGAAATTTCTGCTGCCAAGAGAGAGCGAGATTTTTACCTCTCAAAAGTTGATCAGTCAGTAGCCTTGAGTAATATAGAAGAACGTCTAAAGAAGGTGAATTCACTAATTGTGTGCATTTCTCATCTTCGCATGTTTGCTGCATGAAATGATTCCAGTCATTACGCTCATCATGTTCCTTTGATGAATTGATTAATATCTCTATGTCATCTCAGTACGTATTTGAAAGAAGACTACTCCTGATTGTCATTATGGCCACTGAAATAATCTTTCTTCTTGGTTATCTGGCATTGGATTCCCGAAATGTTAAGCTAATTGTTCTGTATTACTGATGTACTATGTTTATTTGCGCTGCAGAGGCAGAAGGGCGAACAAGTGAAGAAGGTGATGCGCCAATTTTCCCAGAAAAAACCGGTTGCAGAGCAAACTGAAAAGAAGTCCCAACTATCTAGAGATATTCTAGCTGGAGTAAGTATTGTTGTGTTTGGCTTACTTGTGATCATCATGTTAATACCATGTTTGCCAAAAATTATAATCACATACAATTTGGTCAAATTCTATTATCAACATATTTTATGGGACTCTAGTCTTTTACCTAATGTTTTGAGTGTTCCTTGGGCCCGTACTTAATAATCACTTATAATTTTTTAACAAACATGCACTAACTTACCAAATTTCTTGATTGTTAATGCAATCTCTGCTATATTTTCATCTCAGGTTTTTGGCAGTTCTTCATGATCAATTTTGCATTTTGCGGTTTCTTGAGGTTCTGGTATTTGTATTAAACTCAAGTTTATGATTTTACAAGGGGAAGTATTTTTTTCATTGTACATGTAACTTTATCAAGACACGGAAATATTTACGCGGTTCTCGATTCAGAAATTTTACGATTGGCTCATGTTCAAGAAGTGCACAACATGCATGAATATGGTGTATTAAAAATACGACGCTGTAACAAAATGATATGCAATGATAATAATGCTAGAAGTTCAAATGCTTGTATTCTTCATACACAGTAAAAAATTCCCGTGTCACAGACATGCTATATGACAGCCGTGGAAATTTCTACTGAGGGTTTGTTTGATTCCGAGGTGGAAAATGATTAGAAAGAAAATATTTTCAAAGAAAATGATTTTGCTCGAAAATTATTTTCTTGGAAAATGTCATTTGAAGTGTTTGATTGGTTTAATTTTTTAGGTGGATAAAGTGGGACATTTTTCAAGTATTGTTATTTGATTGACATTATTTTTCGTGACAAATAAAGTAAAATTTTGGTATTTTAATAAAAGCTAGTTTTACCACGGTATCAGATATAAAAAAAGAATATTATAATACAATAACTAACCAAGACAATCATAGGATTATAACAGAAATAGTATATAATCAACAATTTTTCAAATTTATTCTCAACAGATTTTTTTATCTCAATTTATTTCATAATTGTAAAATTGATATTTGCCTATGAAATTAAAGGATTCATCCATAATCTATTAGCAATGGAAAATGAAAAGAAATAATTTAGCTCAAGCTTAAAACTCATTCTTACAAATCTCACCTTTCTCCAAACTTATTTTCAACCATACATTATTTGATAAAATAATTTCACATGTAGAAAAAAAAAAAATTCCTACGTTTTAACCACATTCTCCAAAAAATCACAATTATTCTATTTTCCCAAAAAATATAGCTCAATCAAACCCTTAATATAAATTCAAGCAAATAATAGCGTTTCCTCAGCTGAGAAATTTACATTTCAAGCAAAAATGAAAATTTAACAGGATTCATAACTTTTTTAGTTAATATTTTTCTTGAATTGCAACTGAGAGGTAAAGATAGACTAAATTCACCATTGAATTACAGTTGTTAACTCTACAACCACACCCAGCCTACTCACCAAAATGGCTAGACCCACTATAAGGTCGGTGGCAACATATGTTCTACTGCATTCTTTCGATTCTCCTGGGGCATTATTCTCGAAGCTTTGGCCATTCATATCAAGAAAAGCATCACCAATATTTTTCCATTAGTTTACTATCATTTGATACTTCTGAATTCATCACTTTTGCATTGGACTCATGTCCTGTTTCAACAGAACCTGATTCATCTTTAGCAGAACTTTGAAATGGGTGAAGGAATATGAGCAGATATGAGCAACACGTAACTGCCTAATTCTAGATAACAGTAAAAAATTTGAACGATTTTTACAAATTGTAAGCTTATTATCTAAATAATATGGAAATGTGACTATTATACACATTACGCAATGCTGCAGAATTACTAATAATGATGAGTTGGCAACATAAACTAACTAATTAATTAAATATTTTCTTGCACTTCATCAACTATACAGAGGAATGCAGTAAATTGTAAAGGTAACACTCGAGATGGAACTTCACCAAGAGAGAAGGCAAAACTCACATTTGAGACATCCAGCTCCGGCAGCAAAGCCGTCACCAACAAATCCATCTTGACATTGGCATCTCATCCCTGACAAAACAGAGGAAGCATTGAGGGCATATGCATTTGCAGCACAAGTTGCTTTGGTTGAGTTTTTGGGCACAGCCCATTCTAACTTGACACTGCACCTGGTAGATTTGTTGTCTGGCAAAGCAACCCAAGAGGAGAATCCCCTGCATCCAAACTGTGAAAAAACAGAGAAGCTGTCACTGTTTTCTCCTTTGAGCCAAACACTATGGTCCTACAGTGGGTAGCAGCAAGAAGGATGGTCACAATTATAAATTTTATTTCCCCAAAAAAATATAGCTCAATCAAACCCTTAATATAAATCTAAGCAAATAATAGCATTTCCTCAGCTGAGAAATTTACATTTCAAAGCAAAAATGAAAATTTAACTGGATTCATAACTTTTGTAGTTAATATTTTTCTTGAATTGCAACTGAGAGGTAAAGATAGACTAAATTCACCATTGAATTACAATTGTTAACTCTACAACCACACCTAGCCTACTCACCAAAATGGCTAGACCCACTATAAGGTCGGTGGCTACATATAGCATTATTGGTATGTAAGCAACAACAGTAGACCTACTTACCACCCCAAAAAATCAAAAGAAAAAATAAAGACTGCTCAATAATATGGACTGCTGGAATTAATATATATATATATATATATGCAAGTAGGAGATTAACAATGATAAATATGTTGATGAAAAAAATTAAGTATATAAATGTTTATCAATTCACCTGATAACGAAAAGTCCTCCCCATTTTCATTAACACGACTAACTGTACAAATTCTTATTTATAACATATCCCATAGCACCATAGAAACTCATCACAAATTTATAATAAAATAAAGCTGGTTGTGAAAATAAATCTCAGACATCGCAATCAAGTACACAGAGAGTCCAAGAAGTGGTGCTATTCTTGGATCAACCATAAGTCTGTTTGCTTTGGAAGATCAAGGAATCACAAAAATTAATACATTGATGCTCAAACCTTTTCTTCTTTCGCTCCAGCCTGCTACTTCATCATCTCCAGTGCCTGCAGTTACCAGATGTAACTTAAGAGGATCACTTTTCTATGGATGTACCATCAATACTAATATTATCACACATACATTGTAAAATTCCCTTCTCTTGTGAAATCCCAAGCATCATAACAAAAGATAGAGAAGCAGATTAAGTTAATGTGACACATTGAACCATGATCCAGATTTGAAAACAGAACAGAGAAGTGTAGGTAGTAAAAAAGGCTAAGAATGCTTAAAAATACACCATGGAAATTATTTGCAAGGAGATATATAGGGAAAATAGCCTCTGTTTGGTAAATAAATTGGTTTATTTATGATTTTGAGGCAAAAATTGTTTCTTTACCACTAAAACTCAAAATAATTTAGTCCAAAGAAGTCAAACAATAAAGAATAACAGAATAAATTTTTGCAATCATAGACGGGAATTATATTCCAAATGATCTTTGTTTTGCAGATAAAATTCAAAGTCAACACATCTTGATTTATTCAAAGTTCCCTCAAAGAGACTATCCATGTGAAGATTCAAAAAGTTGATGTATGTTATATCTAACTCCAAGAGATGATTCGACTCTCGCATCCATCATTTGTAATACAAAATTATAGAAATCACTAACAAAAATAGAACAGCAATGAGGAAACTGTATTCTTCTACCGAAGTTTGTAGTTTTAGTAGCACTATCAAATCACATGAAGCGATATTTTTGCGACCTTGAGAAGATTTGTAAAGTGAACTCTCTCTGATAAGTGATCACATCAAAGATTATTGCAAATATCTTAGCCTGTGTTCAATAAAGTAATTATAAATTTATTTATAAATTGCACAATTTCCCAGTGTAGATGGTAGATAAAAACACACCAGATAAAAAGATGTCATAATTGTTATGTATCATTCTCTGATTACATGATAAAATAAAAGACTCAAAAGAAAAATAAAGTTCAAGAGATAACAATTTTCATTTCTAACAAACTCTTACATTGAAAACCGTCTTAATCTAATAGAAGTTCACTAACCTTTTGAAGGGGATTGTGGGAAATCATGAGACAGTATCAACTTCATTCGGAAAACACCATTTTCGTATGGAGTCCCAGCTGCAAGGTTAGAGATGAACAATTACTAAAAACAAAAAAAACGATGTTCTAAAATCAGATAAGTAATAAGAAAAGAAATATTACCTGGGCCTTCAATATCAACGTATATAACTGAAAAGTTATCTTTCACCACTACTTTAATTCCCTCTGGTGGTGTTTCATTTAGAATCTTCGGTTCTCTTGCCAGCTGAAACTCCATCAGAAAATGCAAGATTTTTGGCAGAATCTTGAACCTAAGGGAAAATGCACATTCACTTGTTAACTCTAAAGGTTGAGATACGAGGTTAAACTTATATATTTTTCGGTTGTCAAGGTCAAGTGAGCTGACATAAATTCTGACGCGATCCCGGTCGGGGAATCTCGTCGAAACGCGGAATAACGATAAATCTAAAACCCTAGGAAAGATCTAAATCAGATCTGACAAGAAAATTAACAAGAACACGAATAAATAGACGGAAATTAAAATAAGATTGACGATAGGACCTTGACCCAAGATTCACGACGCAAGAAATTGACGATGCGGAATCGAGATCCAAGGTTTTCGAAACACCACAAGGACTTGTCAATTTCCTTGATAAGATTCTAATGGGACACGCCACAAATATTCTCGCGAATATTTGATAAGTACAACGCCACAAATATTTCCACAATATTTGATAGGTCGGATTTGTTCTTGAAGAACACAAAAGGGACTCCTCAACCTTTCAATTGGAGAAAACTCTCTCAACTATATTAATCTCAAAATCAATCTTAAACTGTCTTTACAATGAATTGAAAAAGCGTATAAATAAACAAAATAACCTAGCATCTAATTTACTCAAAATAGAATTCTAATTATACTAAAATTCTAAACTAGGAAAATAACCTAAAATAATAAAAGGAAATAAAATATTTGAATATTCCCGAAAATCTGGCCGAGCTCGTTTACGGCCGTGACAAAATATCTTACGGCCGTAATCACCTTTCTGATCAAAACTGTACCATCAGTTACGGCCGTGATGAATTTATTACGGCAGTGAAAATGTCCCTGTTTGAATGTTACGGCCGTAACTTCAAAGCTTACGGCCGTAAGCCTCTTTCTGCAGCAAATCTTCATTTTTCCTCGTCAATTGATTACGGCCGTGATAGTAAGATTTACGGCCGTGAATACATGGGTTACGGCCGTGAAGGTCTTCTTTTACGGCCGTAATGGATTTTCTGCATAAATAATTTCTTTTACTCGATTCGGCTCGATCCGTCCCTCTTCTTGGCTTGATCCCAACATGGAACTTGCTCCGTTTTCCACGTAGATCATTGTCATATTGTCGATGGCTCGACTTCGCCCTTCGATGCCTGGTCCGGATCACATCATACTCCCTCTCTTGAAAAGGATTCGACCTCGAATCCAATTTTGGTCGGCTTTTCAAACTCCTCCTGCTTTCCTGGGCTCGATGATCATTTTTATGCCTCGTGCTTGCTTTCAACATTTTGGGCTGCCCATTATTCTCCTTCAAATTTCTCGGCTTTTTGGGCTGCTCACTTGTGCCAACAAGTTTCTTTCCTGTTTTAAGCTCATGGTTTGACTTCGGTACCTGTAAAACAGAATTTAAAGAACTGGGGAGGGGTTTGTTAGCGTGAGTAAGTGCAAATAGACTCATTTTTTGTGGTAGACTCCCTTTTCTTTTGCTTTTTGCACTCAGTCTCTCCTTTTTCTGAGGTTTGAACCTCAACCCTCTTTTCTTTACTTTTCACTCCCTCTCCTTTTTCTGAGGTCGTGGCCTCAACTCTCTTATTTTTCCCCTCAAACTCACTTTTTACTTTCAATTGATCTTTCAGGGCGTCAGTTGGAGATAGTGGCATTAAAGTAAACTTTTTTCCCCCTTTTACCAGACTGTATCTATTCGTATACCCATCATGTAGCACAGCCCTTTCATGTTGCCAAGGTCTCCCCAACAGTATGTGACTAATTTGCATTGGCACCACGTCACAAATTACCTCATCGGTATATCCACCAAGAGAAAAATTCACCAAGGCCTGTCTCTTCACCTTAACTTCCCCCGACTCAGTCAACCATTGTAATTTATACGGCGTTGGATGTTTCGTTAAAGGTAAGCCTAATTTTTCCACCAACATTGTACTAACTACATTAGTACAACTTCCCCCGTCAATCACCAAGCTACAAACCTTTTCATTCACTAAGCATCTAGTGCGAAAAATATTATCCTTCTGCTCATCCACATTACCCACAACATCCATCTTACGTCTAATGCTAAGAGCACGCCTATCAATAATTGACTCATCCACCACAACACTTTTAGCCCCTTCACTATCACCTCTAACCTTTTTAAGTGGACAATCAAGTGCAATGTGACCCCGTTCCAAACATTTAAAGCACTTAATATTTTTATCCTTAAGAGGTTTGGAATCAGAATTATTTTTACCTTTAGTTGTCGGTTCCTCCCTCCTTTTGTGAACATGATCACTACTTTCCCGTTTTGATCGGTGTGACTTTGCTTCTTCCTTTCCCCTTAATGACCTGTCATCCACCCCATCTCCAAACCTAGCATGACTTTCACGCTTACTACTCCTCCTAGCCATAGAAACCGCCTGATGTTGCTCCTTTTCCCATTGAGAAAGTTCTGCTTCCCTTCTTTCCATCCTAGCCATCAATCTCTCAAATTTTACCTTCATGGCCTCCATCTGTTTAAAATTCTTGTGGTCACCTGTTGATGGAGATTTTTCCCTGCGAGACATGGTTAGCTTTCAAAGACAACAAAAATTCCTCTCGTGTTTATTTTCACTCGTGTATCACACTTAATCCCTTCAAATTTCACCCAAGATCAAATCAAGGATCAACAATCAAGGAATTTATGGAAGATACGAAAGGTAAAAAAAAAATTAGAAAAAAATTCTCGGAAAATTTCGAATTTTTTTTTTTTTGTTAATCTGCCAGAGAATTAAACTACGAGTATGGGAGAAAAAACGGAACTGAATTTGGACGAAAAACGAAGAAGAAAAACACTTTTGAATTTCTGGGACTGACTCTTATGGATCAAACTGAAAAAATTTATGACTGACACGAAGAACGCGAAGAACACGAAAAATCAAGAAACACAAGAATCTGAAATAGATCCAAGCTCTGATACCAGATGACGCGATCCCGGTCGGGGAATCTCGTCGAAACGCGGAATAACGATAAATCTAAAACCCTAGGAAAGATCTAAATCAGATCTGACAAGAAAATTAACAAGAACACGAATAAATAGACGGAAATTAAAATAAGATTGACGATAGGACCTTGACCCAAGATTCACGACGCAAGAAATTGACGATGCGGAATCGAGATCCAAGGTTTTCGAAATACCACAAGGACTTGTCAATTTCCTTGATAAGATTCTAATGGGACACGCCACAAATATTCTCGCGAATATTTGATAAGTACAACGCCACAAATATTTCCACAATATTTGATAGGTCGGATTTGTTCTTGAAGAACACAAAAGGGACTCCTCAACCTTTCAATTGGAGAAAACTCTCTCAACTATATTAATCTCAAAATCAATCTTAAACTGTCTTTACAATGAATTGAAAAAGCGTATAAATAAACAAAATAACATAGCATCTAATTTACTCAAAATAGAATTCTAATTATACTAAAATTCTAAACTAGGAAAATAACCTAAAATAATAAAAGGAAATAAAATATTTGAATATTCCCGAAAATCTGGCCGAGCTCGTTTACGGCCGTGACAAAATATCTTACGGCCGTAATCACCTTTCTGATCAAAACTGTACCATCAGTTACGGCCGTGATGAATTTATTACGGCAGTGAAAATGTCCCTGTTTGAATGTTACGGCCGTAACTTCAAAGCTTACGGCCGTAAGCCTCTTTCTGCAGCAAATCTTCATTTTTCCTCGTCAATTGATTACGGCCGTGATAGTAAGATTTACGGCCGTGAATACATGGGTTACGGCCGTGAAGGTCTTCTTTTACGGCCGTAATGGATTTTCTGCATAAATAATTTCTTTTACTCGATTCGGCTCGATCCGTCCCTCTTCTTGGCTTGATCCCAACATGGAACTTGCTCCGTTTTCCACGTATATCATTGTCATATTGTCGATGGCTCGACTTCGCCCTTCGATGCCTGGTCCGGATCACATCAAATTCTGTTTTCTAACAGAGATTTAGACATAATGTAGCAAAACTGTTTTCTAACGAATTGTAGAAAGCATGGCAGTTCCAATCAGCAAAATAAATGTGATTAATTCAATTATATAACTGTTCAATTGAATCCTGTTGTATAATATAATTCCACTTCAAGGTTCCCAAACATAATTTTTATAGCAGAAAGCATAAAGTAAATAATAAAACATAATGGCTTAATCGTTCTTTCTCCCTCACTTTTCTTTTCAACTTTATGGCTTCAAGTAACACATGTTTAAAAATAGAAACATGTAATCTATCTCGTTATTAAAAAATTTAAATGCATTTTTTTTTCTTTTCATTCGCTAATTTATATGAAGGAGAACTCAACTTTCAATTGACAACAAAATATTTACATGAAAATAGGGAAAGGTAAATAATATGAATAACGTTAAAAAGGAAACTTCACTAAAGGAAGAGATGTGCATAACAAATATAAAATTTCAAAAAGTTCTTTAAGAGCTTTAAAAAGAATGGTTACCATTTTTGCAGCAAGTACATCAACTGGTTTCATCTTGCAAGCAAAAACCACATAAGAACCACCCAATTTCATATAAAATCATCTTTTAAAGTACATCACATCAATTTTTTTCTTAAGTGACATGATATTGCCTCATGGGCTATTATGCTCAAGTGTTGGGTTACCTTATTGTTTCTGACCACTCACGACCACAGACTTATAGCTGATATTCTTCCTGGTTGTGTTACCTATTAAAATATATTAAGATTCAATTAATCAAAAGGATGAAAGGTAAAGTGCAGAGAGAGGTCATGTTGTATTAAAACATAAAAAGAGATTACACTATATGAATCAAGAACATTGTACCGATAGGCCACATTTGCAAGATAGCGCAGAAGAGGACCCAACAAAAAACTGCTTGATGGTAAATAGTTTTCATTTGTTCACTTCTTACATATATATGTATATATAAGAATAAGAATAAGAATTCACAAAAGAAATTGCAGCAAATGCATGTATTTCAGGCGTCTTTGCTACTTGGTAATAATCAATACTAACAAAAACTGTAGCAGTACATGTTAAGAGAAACTTGCACTTTGCTACATGGTAATAATCAATAATAACAAAAGAAAAAGGATTTACCCAATGATATGATGATAAAGGATATCAGAGTACCAATTGCTTCGAACAGCGTTACAGTCATAATAGGCCAACATGACAGTCTTCGGAACCCTTCAAAATCACAAATTGTTTGTGACATTCAGATTATAAATGAAGATAGGGTTCAGATAATAAGAATTAGAGAAACTTCAGGACGAACAAAGAAAATTAGACCTACTTTTCAGACACCACTATACTGAATTATGCTTGAAACGATAGGACACCTCTTTGTGCAACGAAACTTTAAATGTTAACTTACATATATGTATAATTACATCATCAGGGGTCAGTCTAAATACCAATGTCAACTTTGATTGTCATCATATAATTTCATGAAAATATATGCTAGTAATAATATAACAATTTGATAAGCAATTAATAACAGGAGGCAAAAATTGTATTAAAATGAAAAACATCAATGTGATTAGAAGGAAGCAATTTGAGGGCCTTTTCGTACTTTAACATAGCACCCTCGTGATCAAGTTTCTGAAAAAGTTTGTTTCCTTCTTCCTTCAAATTTTGGGACATGTTAATGAAGATAGCAGCGTCTTCATCTAATGCTTTTGAGTTTCGATCCTGAGCTTTGGTTTGTTTTGCATTTCCATCATTGGATTTTGATCCAATTTGAATTTTCTTCTTCCCAGCAGGTTTCCCCATGTACTTGCTCCAATAGAAAACCCAAAATCACTCTGATTAGCACTTTATATTATACAAAGCCCAACCTCTAAACATCAAATGAATAAAAATACACAAATCAAAACCTGGAATCGAACTATGAAAAAGAAACACAACTCAGAATTTTATTCAGTCATGCATAAACTCTTATAACGTCGATTTGCAATTACTATGTATAAATCCAACAAAAGTTAAAAATCCAAAGCTCCAAATATTACTTCAAATAGAAACCCACCTCAGAAATATAGGCAGGTGAACAAAAAGAATCAATTAAAACCTCTAGTGAAAACCCTAAACCCAATTTTACAAACACCTAAAGAATTCATAAAAAATTGAAACAAAAAGAAATGCTTACCTTCAAGAGTCCTTTTGAATTTCTCCCAATCGAATCAGCCGATGATTATTGTAGAGATCAAATATGATTAATTTGACCAGAAAACGAAGACAATTAAACTAAAATAAGGAAAGAACCGAAGAGTTCTTCAGTTTGAAATTTAAAATGAAGAAGATGGCTTCTTTGGGAAGTATAATATCGGATGAGTTGATTGTGGGGCCACATGTTGTTGCGTCCCATTCTTTTTTCCATACTACTTATCACTATAAGCAGCTTCTAGGCGGGAAATATGGGAGGGATTTCTTTTGCTACTATCCATCTTTAATATAATAGATAGATTTTTTTATAATACATTTGTACTTATAGTGATAATGTTTTTTTTTTGGGAAAAAATAAGATAATTAACAACAAAAGTGATCAAACATGGCATAAATAATTTTCTTTGAAACATGGAAAATAAATTCTTACGTAAAGCACAAGAAAATGTTTTCCTCCTTTAACAAGAAAATGGAGGCGTGAATAGCTTGGAAGGAAAACATTTTTCAAGTTAAATTTGTGCCATAAAATATACGAAAATGAAGAAATAAGGAATTTTTTTTCCTTTCCATGGAAATTTTATGCTATCAAGCAGGGCCTAATTTCACGTGGTTGATTTCTAGGGTTCGCAATCAATATGATAGTGTGGTTTATCGGCTCTTTTGTTTATGTTTAGGTACTTAAGCGGTTAATATTAATAATTTTAGGACTCGGGAGTTACCCTAATTGGCTGTGGTGTTCGAATGTCCCCGACTCGTTCCAAGGTCGAATCCTATCCCCTCTTATTTCCCTTCCCAAACTCTCTCACCTTTGCCCCCCTTTGTACTAAAAAAAATATAAAATATATAAAAAATAATAAAGGATAAAAAATATTAGTAATTTTAGCAATATTTTGTGTCATTGGTGGTGGTCGTGTTACTAGTTTTATTGATGTGTTTCTGTTACAAAAAATTAGAGAGATTATGAGACTAAGTAATTTTGATTTATTTTTATACAATATCTAGTATTTATAATATATAATTTATCATATAGTATTTCATGAATTATTATTCTATTTCATGTTGCTCCAATATATCATTAAGAATAAAGTGTTTCTATGCAATATATCATTAAGAATAAAGCATTTCTATTTCACAAGCGGTGCTTCAATCATGTTAATGCTGCGTTTGATAGCAAGAGTGAAATTTGAGTGTTTTATGTGTTTGATTGATTTAATTTTTTAGGTAGAAAATGTGAGGAATTTTTCAACATTTGTTATTTGATTGACATTATTTTAATAAAAAAATATATTTTTTAATTTTTTCACACATTCGTACTTGATAATAATAATGTTAATTTTTGAAAAAAAATAAATCAATTAACAATAACAAATATGATCAAACGTGACGAAAAATGTTAACAATTTTGTCAAGAAAATAAATCCTACTAGCCGGGTGAGAAAACCAATTCAACGAAATCGTGAAATTCAAGCAAGTAAATTAAGGTTGCGTTTGATAGCGATGGTGAAATTTGGGTGAAAAGAAAATGAATTCCATGGAATTGAATTTTAGGGAATTAAATTCCTGGGAATTGAAAGTTTAATGTATTTGATTGGTTTAATTCTCTAGGTAGAAAAAATGGAGAATTTTCCAACTTTTGTTGTTTGATTGACATTATTTTTCATGAAAAATAAAATAAATTTTAGCTATTATAATATTTTTTTTCCATTTTTTAACAAGTTTGTACTTAGTAATAATAATGTTAATTTTTGAGAAAAAAATCAATTAACAACAACAAAAATGATCAAACGTAACAAAAATGGTATAAGATTTTTCATGGAAAATAAAACCTCATCCCCTCCTTGGAAAACGAATTCATCCAAAATAAAGAAAATATCGAATTTCGAGGCAAGTGGAAAAATGAATTCCATGGAAAATTTTGGCAACCAAATAGCGTAAAGTTGGAAAATCACGTGAAAAATCATATTTTCCATGGCGAATCAAAAGCACCCTAAGACAATGGAAAATGAATTGCCTAGAAAGTGGGAACTATCGAACACATTAAAGTTGAAACTTGGCATGGAAAATGAAAAAAATAAAATAAAAAATGAATCAAATGCTACAGATTAATGCAAAAAATGAAAATCTATTACATTATTTTATTGTAATAAATAAGATAAGATGTGACAGATTTAACTACTCTTCAGAAAATACATGGTTTGATCGTCTATCATCATTGCCTTTGAACCCATGTGCACCATATTCAAGATCTGCGTCAAAGCTGCTTATTTTACACTTTGAATTTTAAAAAATTCCAGATTGCTAGCTTCCTTATTTGAACAGAAATAGGTTTGATGTTTGTTACTTGACGCACATTTGCTTCTATTCTATGTAAATTTCAATTCAATTATTTACAGATTTTTGTATCATCGAAAAGTTCTCCGACTTCTTTTCAGTTCCCATCGTCGCAATTCCATCATCCATGGAACCGGTTATTGACTTGCCGGAGAATTGGGGTTTAAGGTTGGGGTTGTGCGAGTCTGGGAGAATCCAAGTTTCGGAAACATGGATGACATTTATAGTGTGGAATGTAGAGGTTGCTTGATCAAATGAACACAGTAACTCTGAGCAAATTGGTTGAATGATCTATTTTATTAAATAAAGAACTCGCCTTTAATAGGCATTCAACAATACTAACAGAATGAGAGAAAGCAGCCCACATTCAGATGTTTCGTGGTAAATACAATTGGAAATAGTCAAAGAACCTATCTACAATCCTAGAAACTAGGATTTTATTTAACAGAAATAACACAACAAACCCTCCCTTAAACTAAATGCAATCACTGCAATAAGTTTACATCAGGTACTTCACACACACCAAGCTGCACACGAAGTTTATGAAAGGTTTCCAACTTCAAAGGCTTTGTAAGAATGTCTGCAACTTGATCATGTGTTCCACAATAGACCATTTCAATGACACCGTCTTTGGCAAGATCCCTCAAGAAATGAAACCTCACGTCTATGTGTTTACTTCGACCGTGCATGATCGGATTTTTTGACAGTTTTATGGCAGAGCTGTTGTCACACATTATAGTTGTACTTCCCTCTTGTGCATGCCCAAATTCTTTCAAAATCCTTCTCATCCAAATAGCTTGACAGGCACAACCAACTGCTGCAATAAATTCAGCTTCGGTTGTGGAGAGAGTGACAATGGGTTGTTTTTTAGACGACCAAGCAACAGCTGCACCATTCATTAAGAACACATAACCAGAAGTGCTCTTCCTGTCTTCCACATCCCCGGCATAGTTGCTGTCTGTGAAGGCCATCAGCTCCTCAGCTCCTCCTCTCTTGTACATAATACCATAGTTAACAGTCCATCTTAAATACCTAAGGACTCTTTTTGCAGCTTGGAAATGCATCTCAGTAGGTTTTGACATAAAGCGACTTATTAAGCTTACCACAAACATTAAATCTGGACGTGTAGTTGTAATATACATCAAGCTACCCACTACTTGCTTGAACTGAGTCTCATTCACCTTAACCCCTGCTTCATCTCTGTTCATCTTAGAACCAGCCACTATTGGATTATTCAGTGAATTACTATCTTCCATGCCAAAACGTCTCAGAATGTCCATGGCGTACTTCCTTTGACATATGTAGATTCCATTTGATCCTTGCAACACTTCAATACCCAAAAAGAATCTCATCTTCCCCAAATCTGTCATGTCAAACTCCTTTTGCATGGATTCCTTGAAATTAGTCATCATAAGCTCATCATTGCTAGTATAAATGAGGTCATCGACATATACACTAACAAGTAGAATTTTACCTTCCTTGTTCCACTTGAAGAAAAGTGTCTGTTCACTCCGACTCTTTTGAAAACCTTCATTAAGAAAGTAGGACTCTATACGGCTAAACCAAGCTCGTGGAGCTTGTTTTAGACCGTACAAAGCCTTGAAAAGTTTGTAGACCATATGCTCACTCCCCTTCTTCTCGTATCCCTTTGGTTGCTCCACATATACATTCTCACTCAAAGTACCATGCAAAAAGGCAGACTTGACGTTAAGTTGGAATATCTTCCAGCCTCGTTGTGCAGCGAGTGCTATTATCATCCTTACAGTGTCCATCCTAGCTACCGGTGCGAAAACCTCAGTATAATCAACTCCATGTTCTTGTGAATAGCCCTTAGCCACCAATCGTGCTTTGTGCTTATCTACCTCACCAAACTTGTTCAACTTTGTTTTATAAATCCACTTGACCCCAATTCGCTTTGCACCAATTGGCAACTCCACTAATTCCCAGGTTTGGTTTTTTTCTATAGCTTTGATCTCAGCCTCCATAGCTTGCTTCCATTTTGCACTTTTTACTGCCTCTTCAAAACTCACAGGATCTGTGGAATCAACCAAAGTCATGTTGATAACATCTTCACCTTCAGACAAGCCTTCTCCTGAAACATAGTCCTCTATCCACACCGAAGAACGTCTCGCTCTGCCCTTCCTAGCATTTATGCCATCTTCATTTGTGTTACTTTGAGTTCCATTACCAGTCACATTAACTTCTTCTTCCTCGTCTCTACTTGCATCACTTTGAGTTCCATTATCAGCCCTATTAACTTCTTCTTCCTCGTCCCTGCTTGCATCAATTTCTTCATTACCATTAGCATCAAACTCATTATCTGCCCATTCCAAGTCTCTCAACAGCTCTTCTCTATAACTTGCATCCCAATTCCACTGACTCTCTTCTTCAAAGATCACATCTCGGCTCACTATAACTTTCTTTGCAATTGGATCATATAGCTTGTATCCTTTAGACTCATCACTCACACCAAGAAGTACACAGCTAACACTCTTGTTCTCAAGCTTTGTCCTCCTAGCATCTGGAATGTGAACGTGCCCCACACATCCGAACACTCTAAAGTGCTCAACTGATGGTTTCTCACCACTCCAAGCCTCCTCTGGTGTCATCTCCTTAACAGCCAATGTGGGAGATCGATTTAGGACATACACCGTCCACCTTACAGCCTCAGGCTTGAAAGTTTTAGGAACCTTCTTTTCTGACAACATCGATCTTACAAGATTCATCACAGTTCTATTCTTACGCTCGGCTACTCCATTTTGTCGTGGAGTATAAGCCGTAGTCAACTGCCTCTTTATCCCATTCTCCTTACAATATTCATTAAACTCCAAAGAATTGAATTCCCCTCCCCTGTCTGTACGTAAACACTTAACAGGAAAGTCACTTTCTTTCTCCACAAGAATTTTGAAACACTTGAAGTAATAGAATGCTTCTGACTTTTCTAATAAGAAATATATCCATGCCTTTCTAGAATAATCATCTATAAAGCATAAGATGTACCTCTTTTGACTATTAGAAGCTGGAGTGATGGGATCGCAAATGTCTGCATGAACTAGCTGCAATTTTTTAGTTGCTCTCCACTGACTTTTCTTAGGAATTGGTTCACGGTGTTGCTTTCCTTTCACACAATCAGTGCACACAGCAGTGGATGTATTTAACTGAGGCAGACCTCGGACCATCTTCTTGGATTGGAGTGTTCTTAAGCCTTTGTGACTGAGGTGGGCATACCTGCAATGCCACAAGTGTGATAAATCGTGTGTTGTTGTGTGGAAGCATGCTTCTTTCTTCTCTGGAGTCCTAGTAAACAACTCAAACATCATGTTTGTGGTCATACTGGTCTGTATAATTAAGCCTTTGTGAGGATGATATATCTGGCACATTCCTGACTGAATTAGGATAGTCAAGCCCCTCTCCTGCAGCTGACCTATACTCAAGAGATTATTCTTGAGTTCAGGTACATAGAACACATTTTGAACCACATGATTGACTCCACTCACATTCAGCTTCACACTTCCTTTGCTGAGCACATTCATCTTAGTATTGTTGCCAAGATTTACCACATGACTGAAAGTTTCATCCATCTCACTGAACTTTGATTTGTCCCCACACATGTGGTTTGAGCATCCTGAATCTAGAAACCAGGCTTCTTCTCTCTCTCTGCATGGTGCAACTCAACATGAGACATCAGCAACAATTCTTCTTCATCATTAAATTCAGCAAAATTCACCTCTTTGCCCCAAAGTGGACATTCATATTGATAGTGACCTAACTGGTGACATTTGAAACATTCAATTGTGGCTCAGTCTCGGTTGAAGCTCTGTCTTCCTCTCCCTCTTCCTCGTCCTCTGAAAGTGCTCCTGCCTCTTCCTCTTGTGGTAATCTTCTCCTCTGAACTTACTTTCAATGCATGTTCTTCCCCACTTGTCTTGTGAAATTTTTGCTCATGCACAACTAGTGAACTTTGTAGTTCATCAATTGTAAGTGCATCAATGTCCTTAGATTCTTCGATCGAGACAACTACATAGTTAAATTTCTCAGTCAAAGTCCTAAGGATTTTCTCCACAATGGTGACATCCTTCATTTGCTCTCCATTACTCCTCATCTTATTTGCGACACTCATAACTCGAGCAAAATATTCAGTGATGGTTTCACTTACTTTCATCTCCAGAATTTCGAAATCTCTTCTCAATGCTTGAAGAGCCGAGCGCTTCACCCTAGCATTTCCTTCGAACTTCTTCCTCATTGAATCCCATATCTGCTTCGAGGTGCGTTTCTCCAGGATTTGCTCAAGAATTGTCCTGTCAATAGCTTGGAACAGGTAATTCTTAACTTTAAGATCCTTCACCATCAAATCCTGCAATTGCTTCTGCTGCACCTCGGACATCACGGCTCCTGCCGCTGGTTCTTCATAACCAGTCTCTACTAGACTCCAATACCCTTTGGATCTCAAGAGGTTTTCCATAAGCATGCTCCAATGGTCGTAGTGACCATCAAAGCGCGGTTGGCAGGTTGCACGAAATTCTTCTCTTCACTCATATTTTCTCTCTTTTGTGGTTGTAGATCACTCGAAAGACTGCAGCTCTCCTTTTCTCAGGACCCAGTGGGAAGCTCTGATACCAATTTGTAGAGGTTGCTTGATCAAATGAACACAGTAACTCTGAGAAAATTGGTTGAATGATCTATTTTATTAAACAAAGAACTGGCCTTTAATAGGCATTCAACAATACTAACAGAATGAGAGAAAGCAGCCCACATTCAGATGTTTCGTGGTAAATACAATTGGAAATAGTCAAAGAACCTATCTACAATCCTAGAAACTAGGATTTTATTTAACAGAAATAACATAACATGGAAATGGTTTTAATCGATAGAAAGGTATGTTTCTAATCTATTTGAAGCTTTGTGTACGTTAAAAAGAACCTGCTTGCAACATGTTGAAAATATGTTTACTTCCATTGCACAGCTTTTTTTTAGAACCTTCTTTTGTTCAGTTTAAATCGCTAAAAAATAACTGCTACCAACATTTTAAAAATAGGAATGCTAAGAATTTGAATCCAATTTGGATAATTACAGGTTCAATTTTGTGTGAGTATTGCAATTATGAACAGCAATTTATTGTCAACATATGCACTATTTTGTCATCATTTATCTATACATCTATACATCCTCTAAGGCGCTTGAGAGGGGAAACATTTTTGGACTTCTATGCCGTCAAAATTATTTTCAAATGCCTATCCCACCCTTAATCGTCGACATTAATTAAGCCTTACAAAAAATCTGACCCTTTCAATTCCCATATCGGCAAATGGAATTCATCAGTTACATTTTAAACTTTTAATTACTTTTTTCAATTTGATTGTTTCATGAATCGTTTTTGTCCCAGATCGGCAAGTGGAATTGGTCAGTCACATTTTAAACTTTTAATTACTTTTTCAATTTGATTGTTTCATGAATCGTTTATGTCCTTCAATATCAAGTTCTTAGTTTCTCTTAATTTTGCAATACTCTGTTTCTTTTCCAATTAACATAAAGTTATGGATTTTTTGACTGATTATACTCCAAGATTGGTGAAAGGGAGAGGAGGAGGATGAAAAAAGAAGGAAACTTTGGAGCAAAAGAAGCATCTTGTTTAGAAAACGATCTTCACCCCTTCCCTTGACGGTGTATTAAAATTCTAAAATTTCAGTGATAAGGTACAAAGATTCGTCTATTTTAGTGTAAGAATAGAATTCAGATTATACAAAATCCTTGGCACATTTCTTTAAATTTCCTAACTGCATCTTCGGCTTTCTTTTCCTGATCTACAAACATAGCCCACCATTGATTTCTGTGAAACTCTTATTAATTTGGGTAGTCTTGATAACAATTTTTCTTTCTTTATTGTTTCTACAAGGATGGTTTCAATGGGATAAATTTATCCAATAGAGAATAGAATGTTTCCCACTAGATTGTCTTAGTAAGAATTTCTTGATGATCACAGGATACTTCTACATTGGACGAGATTTTTGTGAGAAACAAATGTAGTAGACATGGTAATTTTGTTCTATAAGCTTGTCTCGCTTACACCTTCAATTGGTACCTTTTTGTATTATATTCTTGATTTCGTGATATCATTGACTTCTTAAAAAAAATTAGTGCACCCTAAGATTTATGATGTGTTCCGGACCCTCGACAATCGGAGTCATAGCAGGCTTGACGGAAAAAGTTAAATATTCAAGCCAAATAAAAGTGCAATCCAGTCAACCATGTCGGAATTAGATGCATAATATGTGTTTTTCGAGTAGAAATTGGTCACTAAGAAAAACTCATGGGCTAAAACCCTTGAGCCGACTGATTTTATGGCCAAATTCCATCATTTGGGCTTCAAAACAGTAAATCAATTATGCAGACGGAAATTAGGGTTTTTGCGTATTTTTAGGTTAAATTTTGTTTTTAATTATTTGTTTGCCTATTTTAGAATTTTAGTATAATTAGAATTCTATTTTGAGTCAATTAGCGGCTAGGTTATTTTACTTATTTATATTCCTTTCCATTCATTGTAATTCAGACTTGAGACTTTGATTTTGATATAAAACAGTTTTTATTGAGGATTCAATAAATGATATAGGTGGATTCCTATATTTTTTCGAACTTATCAAGAATATTTCTTGTGGCGTTCAAATATCGAACTTATCAAATATTTCTTGAAAATATTTGTGGCGTTCAAATCAGAGACTGATCAAGGACATTGGGCAAATCCTTGTGGCGTTTTGAAAATCGTGGTTCTTTATTCCGCATCGTCGAGCCATCACGTTGTGAATATCGGGTCATGATTCATCCGTCCAACCACAACCTGAGTTCGGAACTTTCCGGCGTTTCTTCCGCGCTTTGAACCTCATCCTCTGGTATCAGACCTGGACTCTGAATTCAGGTTTTTTATTCTATCCAATTTAATTCTTATGTTTAACAACAAGTCTGTCATAAGAATTATCCATATCTTGTTGTTGAGTCTTTCTTTTCTTGAGTGTTATTCGTGCCAGTAAATTTTTTCCCAATTTGATCCATATAAAAATTTAACAAAAATTCAATCTTGTTTATTTTATTCGATTCTTATCCAAATCCTGTCTCGTTTGTTTTGTTGCGTTCGTGTCGAATTTTCGGATTTTATTAAAAAAAATTATTTTTTATTTTTATTAATTCCGAAAATTCATTATAATTAAAAAAAAAAAAATTCACTCCGAAATTCAAAAACCACTTTCTTGAGTTTCTTTAACATTCTTGATATTTCCTTCCAAGTCAATAAAAGGCATTCTTGCTATTTGATGTCTAAATCCTCTTCATTCTTGAATTTTTTTTAACGTCACATAAAGAATGGATTATGATCCGGGCACTTTATTCCAAACTAGATGTTATGTGGATCATAAGGGGTGTAATTTGGCGATTGATGGAAAGTGCTTTACTAATTTCGTTAGTAGTACCGTGGTTGAAAAATTAGGATTGCCCCTAGAACCACACTATAAACCTTATAGGATGATGTGGATGAGGGAGTTTGAGAATTTCAAAGTAACCAAACAAGTTCTAGTGCATATTGCCCAGGGAAGATATAGTGAGGATGTATGGTGTGATGTAGTACCATTAAAATCTTATCATATTTTATTGGGAAAACCATGGAGACGTAGGAGGGAGGCTGTTTATGATAAGAGTATGCACATATACAAATTCCTTAAAAAAGGGAAAGCATGCGAACTATATGGGTTGACATTAGAGGATGCACTAGAAGATTCACGAATGGTAAGGAAGGAGAGTGAAAGGTGGTGTAATAGGAGGCGTCGTGGGGGTAAGGACATTGAAAAGAAGGAGGGGGAGTTTAAATTAAAAACGGATAATCAAACTCCAAAATTTGATGAGGAAAATGTGGAGTTGGGTAGCGAGGAAGTGATTAAGAATGAAATTGTTGATGATAAGAGGAATGAATTGGGGGTTGAGGTAGAAGTTCAACATTTGAACTCTGAATTGGACGATCCACATTTGGGTAGCAATGAGGTAGTGCACGAATGTGTTGATAAAAATGTGGAGATAGGAGGTGTGGTTGAATTTGAGAGTAAAAATTTTGAAAAGGTGGTTGGAGTTGCAAAAGGAGAACGAGGTGAAGAGAAGGACCTCATGGTTCAAAATGTGGAATTGACGGTGATAATTCATGAATACAAGGATCCATACCTTGTACCTCATGAACCTAACATTTCCCTCCATGCTTTGTTTAATTTTGTCTTGCAGGTCAAACGTGCTTAGAAATTTGGGCAACACCACCAATGCCCACAGGAGTTTCTACTTCAATCCATTCATGTAACCCAAGTTACAGGATACTATTGGTCATCCCTCTGGCGTGGAAGCAATAATTTTCCATTTGATCCAGGAGGTGAAGTGAAACAACAAGAACAAAGTTATGATTCGGGACGAATCATCCTAAAGAAGGAGGGTATGATGTGTTCCGGACCCTCGACAATCGGAGTCATAGCAGGCTTGACGGAAAAGTTAAATATTCAAGCCAAATAAAAGTGCAATCCAGTCAACCATGTCGGAATTAGATGCATAATATGTGTTTTTCGAGTAGAAATGGGCCACTAAGCAAAACTCATGGCTAAAGCCCTTGAGCCGACTGATTTTATGGCCAAATTCCATCATTTGGGGCTTCAAAACAGCAAATCAATTATGCAGACGGAAATTAGGGTTTTTGCGTATTTTTAGGTTATATTTTGTTTTTAATTATTTGTTTGCCTATTTTAGAATTTTAGTCTAATTAGAATTCTATTTTGAGTCAATCAGCGGCTAGGTTATTTTACTTATTTATATTCCTTTCCATTCATTGTAATTCAGACTTAAGACTTTGATTTTGATATAAAACAGTTTTTATTGAAGATTCAATAAATGATATAGGTGGATTCCTATGTTTTTTCGAACTTATCAAGAATATTTCTTGTGGCGTTCAAATATCGAACTTATAAAATATTTCTTGAAAATATTTGTGGCGTTCAAATCAGAGACTGATCAAGGAAATTGGGCAAATCCTTGTGGCGTTTTGAAAGTCGTGGTTCTTTATTCCACATCGTCGAGCCATCACGTCGTGAATATCGGGTCATGATTCATTCGTCCAACCACAACCTGAGTTCAGAACTTTCCGGCGTTTCTTCCGCGCTTCGAACCTCATCAATTTACCTCTAGCTTCGTCACCATCTTTCTATTTTTATCTCTCTCAATTAATATTCTTTCCGTTTTAAACTCAACGGTGTAAATATTGGTATATTGAACTTAAATTAGATTTATGAATCGCTCTTAAAGTTTCAATCTTTGCAGTATAAAGATTGTGAGCTTCATATTTAGCTTCATAATGTTTTATTAATGTTCCATTTGAGTTTGTTTGATTTGTAATGTCCAATAGTTGAGAATTAAATGGGTAGTCATTTTCTCACGTCTTCTCCTTCTGTTTTAGGTAATTAGATAATGGGGATTTTGTCAAACAATAAATTGAGAAAGGGCGAACAGAGTAATGGTGATCCAGCTTTTGACAGCGATATAGATAATCAAATCTTCTTATTTTCCATTTTTATGATGCTTGTTTTGCTCTGTTGCTTTAATCATACAGGTGAATAATTACAACGATGATAGTGTTGGTTAAAATAGTGATAATGCGAATAATTATGATAGCCACGAGGACCATGATGAGTTTAGTGATGTTGAGAGTGAGAATGAGTATGATCATGATCATGATGAGGAGTTAAAAGAGGAGGGAAAGGAGTTGGAGATGAGGCTGAAGACTAATACAAGGGTGCCAAGATGAAAGAGCTCCAGAAAGAACACTGAATTTTGAAATGTGCGGTTGAGACAGTAATGACTGGACACCTGATTATGCCTTTTTAAGTATTGCTTCCAACCCTACATATTTTGACACCTTGTAAGTTTCTGTGTAACGTGTTTTGGCTTGTTTAAATGCCATTTTTTATTTCTAGGTAGCTAAGTCTGAGGGTAAAATTGTTCTTTGAAATATAAATTGATATATTGCTGACTAACTCTCTTAAATTACAGTTACACTCCATTTTTGACCGTCACGAGTGATTTTTACATAATAATGTTTATATCTTATGCAAACTCACACCTTTATTCGCTAGATATTAAGATTAAGATTAAGATTAAGATTTATTTATTTATTTATTTATTTTTTAAATTTTTGAGCAATGTGTTAATGTTTAGTCTTCATCTAGCAAGAAATCAGGTAATAGATAAGCAAAAACTTGAAGAAAATTGGAGCCCATGTTTTACAGGTGCGAGCATGTTTGACTATGATTAAAAAGTTCACTTAATAACTTGAAAAATAAATATTCTTTATTCTCCAATGATGGAAATTACTTATTTGGAACTTAAGGGAAGAGTAATGTAACTTTCTTACTCTTTAAGAAAAATTTAACATATTCTAACATGTTTGGAAGCAAAAAGTATTATAGTAACATGCTCATAGAGTAAGAACAAGCTCAAATGTCCGCACTGTTCTTTTTTTTTTTTTTTTTCAACACTCCTATTCCATGAAACTTTTAAATGGTAAGCTTATCTGAAGCATAATTTACATAGTTTACTTTTGGAACTATTAATCAACACAAGATCAACTGATCAAGAAACAAGAATTGCAACATACCTTTCCATGCTGGCTGTTTGTAAGTCGAAGCTTTTGTGTGATTGATCTGTTACCACTAGCAGGAAGATTATTACTACTAGCTGGATCCAAGTGCAGTTGAAGAAACTGAAGATTGTAAGCACAAAATAATCTTAAAAGAGTGACAAAGGAATTGTAAAAGAAATACTTGGTCAATTGTTTGGCAATCCATGTTGACATTGGGAACCTGATTGAATCTTTTCTTTATTTCAAAAACAAGAAGGGAAGAATATGGGAATATGATGCTGTAAAAAATCATAACCTTGACGAGGCAGGATCTGGTGATGTTTCATCGCTGGAAAAGATGTATGGATTCGCCTTGGATGACCTGCAAAAAAGGCGAGGAGGATTCTCCCCGTCGCCCCTCCGGTGTGAGAATTAGTACTCTGGAAAAAAGTAGAGAGAGAATATATAATTGGAAAATGTAAGGAATAATGAATGAATAATATGTGATCAAAGAGGCTGTATTTATAGGGCTGAAAAGTCCACAACTTTCCTTAATTAAAGAAGGAGTCCTCTTTGGTATAAACTTACATTTTAGGAAGAATTCTAAAATTATAGGGATTCAGTTTCCTTTTAACGAAATGTTTCCTTACGGAATGCATATCGTCTTGAGGCCCAAAAATATAGCCTATTAATGAAGCACATTGTTCACAAGGGATATTTAGGCCTGTTCATATGGCCAAAAGGCCGGGAAAGGCCGACCTAATCCATCAATGACATTGGGAAGTATTGTAACCGGGATATAGCCGACCTTATATGCCCGGGCTCAGAGGATAAAACTCTAAACCCATTATCGTGGAGTAGAGGAAAGGTCGGCACAATATCGGGTAAAGAGGCCGGGTCATGGAATTTCCTTACTATTCAAGAAGCAGGAAAATAATACCGATCACGGGCCCCCGTGCGTCAGAGATCGGGACAAGATTTCTAGACGCATGATAGCTGTAATATGTACTTTGCCAACTAATAGGATTTAATGCTTGGACCTAATTGATTTGGTTTAGATGGATGATGTGTGGCTAGAGGCAATCTGTGGAGTTTGAAACTTTTCCCGCCAATTCTTGTCTATATATATGTGGTCCCCATAGTCTCATTCTCTTTACTTTGCGAAAAAAGAGTGATCAGAGAACTTCTCGGGTTGTCACGACGTCTTCAACAATAACTGTTTAGTACTTAGGTAAGCTCGATCTATCCCATCATATCTCTGATTTTGTTATTTATTATAGAGTTATGGCTAGGCGGGTTTCAGTGGGCGACCTTAGGGAGGTAGAAAACTTAGATGAACCATTAGAGGCCGAGCCTCTAGGTTTCTATGAACCCCCGACTAGCCCTCAGGATAATGAGTCGGACAACGAAGAGGGGGTGGAAAATGATCCCGGGGTGGATAGAGAGCCGAGAGAGGCCAACCTAGAACTTCCAATTTTTTATAACAAAATGAAAGAGCATATGATCGAGGTAGACATGAGGAGACATAACCTGGTAGATAGGTATACGGCAAGGGTTCTTGACAGAGATGAGTACCCTTATCATTGTCGGGAGGGGGAAATAGTAGTGTTTCACGAGGCTTTAATGGCCGGGCTTCGATTCCCACTCCATTATTTTTGTGTGGACTTCTTGCTGATCGAGGGCATATTTCCAAGTCAGATTGCTCCAAACGGGTGGAGGATTCTCGTATATTTTTTCATTCTGTGTAGGAATTTAGGAATAGAACCCACCGTTAACCTCTGTAATGTCTTTTGGAGCTCAAGTTTCTTCCCCAGTGTAACTGCTTTGTTTATTTGTGCGAGAAGGGTAGGTTTGAATCCCCATGGGTCCCATCATCCATTAAGTATTGGAAAGAGAAATTTTTCTTCATCAAGCTGAGAGATGGAGACAACATTTTTTGGCGTACTTTTAGGAAACCAGACGTAGATAGTTTCAATAAGGTAGGGAACTTAAGTGAGGAGGCCATTACCGAGCTTATGGCAAATGCTGTAAGGGTGTGTGATATTGGTTTGTTGGTCGAGAAGGCCAATGACCTTGTCATTAATGACATCCTTGACATAGCCGGCCTTGGTCCCTAGCTCGGTAGGGTTCGACGTGAAAACATTACTTCGACTTTCTTGTACGTTTTCTTTAGTATGTGTCTTATTCCCAGAAGATCTAACCTCCCCAATATATATTTTTATTTCAGGGATGGCTTTTGACTCCGAGGCATTGAAGGAGGCTGCTTTGGCCAAGGCCCAAGGGGCTTGGAACAAGTGAACTGTGGACGGGGTAACTCGACGACGTCCTCAGAAAATATCAAGAGCTACCGTGTCTGGCCTTGGTTAATCTTCTAACACAGCGGCCGAAGTTCCTCGAGCCAGGACAGAAAGGCAACAGAGAGGTCAAGCTCCCAGCCTTCTGACTCGGAGCTCGAGGCTGAGAACCCTACTTTAGCGGATTGACGAAAGAAGCTCCAAGATTCTCTCTACCCCGACCTCGTAAAAAAGTATCAATTCGAGATCGAGTTAGAATGGGGAGTGGAACACATAATGAGCGCAGCACTTCAGGTATGGTCTGAGGTGTTTCATTGTTTTTTATGTACATTTAACTGGATTTTCTTCTAACTTATTTTCTTGATCTCTAGATGCTCAGTATTACCTGAAGTGTTGCTAACCAAAGCATTGAACGGGGAGAGACTGCAAGTCAATTGGTGCACTCCGTCCAATACGAGGCGAACTGAGCTAATGATGTAGAGGAGGAGCTTAGGAAGGTTAGGGCTGAGCTCGAGGCAGCCATCCAAGAGCGGGAGTCAGCTCGGGATGAAAACAAACGCCTGGCTGAAGAGCTCAAGCAGGCACAGGTAGGGGAACTTCAAGCCCGATCGCTGGCGGTGGAAGAGTTCAAGGATTCTAAAGAGTACAAGCTCGCGCTTGGGAATTAAGCTCTTGAATCCTATGCCCAGGCGATCAAGCAAGCGCGAGCTTGGTGCCTTTTGAAGGTGCTTGAGCTCAATACCAGTCCACTGGGTGAGTTTCCCCTAGGTACAGACGAGCTCAATCTTACCCCCTTTGATGATGAAGAAGAGGACTTCGAAGTGGTGGGGGATGACGAGATCGGAAGCGAGCCCGAGCCCTGAAGCCATTTTTTTCTTTTAATCTTTTGGATATTTGTACAAAACCCGGGGTATGCCCCGAGGACTACTTGTGACTTTTCTTTTATAAATGAATATGTCTACTTTCTGCCAATACTTGCTCCTTTTATTTGTGTCTTAATGACAAGTTAATTGCCATATCGAATACACAAACCGTAATTATAGAGGCATATGTGATCGGGTACGGACGAGCTCTAAATTTTGTAGTCAAAACTTAGGATTGATGATAATTGATTGGGAAGATCGGTAATGCTCGACCTTGAAGTCAATTTACTCAATGATTAGGTCGAGCTCTTGGAAAAATTGCGAGAAATGTTTGATAAGGTCGGGTGACGTCGACCTCTTGATTTTGTGAGAAATAATTCGTAAGACCGAGCTTGGACGACCTTGCATTTATTTTACGTAGAGCAGATGTTAAACTTTTGACTTTGCGAAAGTAGGAAGAAATAATTTGGAACGCCTTACCATGAGACATTGTAAATTATTCGCGGAAGAATAATTTGTAACGTCTTACCATGAGACATTTTAAATTATTTGTTTGGGAAATAATTTGTAACGCCTTGCCATGAGACATTGTAAATTACTCGTGGAAGAATAATTTGTAAAGCTTTGCCATGAGACATTGTAAATTAGCCTTGCCATGAGTTATTGTAAATTATTCGTGAGAGAATAATTTGTAACGTCTTACCATGAGACCTTGTAAATTATTCGTGGAAGAATAATTTGTAAAGTCTTGTCATGAGACATTGTAAATTATTCGTTGGGAAATAATTTGTAACGTCTTGCCATGAGACATTGTAAATTATTTCAAGATTTTGTCCTCTGGTGCTCATTCTTCGGAAGAAGTACTTTTATTAAAGGGACTGAACGATGGGCCTCGTTAAAACCTTACAAAGAAAAATCCCGTGGGAAAAAATTCGGATAAGGAAAAAGAGTACCCGTCCTGGACACTGAAAGAAAGTAATATGGGCGGGCAGGCCCGACCTCAGAGATTATTGATGGACATGCAAGTCTGAAAACGAAAAGATAAAATAGGTGAGCAAGACCCAACTCTTCTACGACTAGATGACTTTGATATCAAATGAAACGTGACTACTTGTAGTATTGCTTCAAATTCTCCACATTCCATGGCCGAGGAAGGGGTTTTGAATCCATTGTGCGGAGGCTATATGAGCCCTTTCCCACTTTTTGGATGACTTCGTATGGTCCTTCCCAAATCGGTCCAAGTTTCCCAGGTTGATGATCGGCGGCCTCGCTTTGACGAAGGACAAGATCTCCCATTCTGAATTCTCTCTTCTTCACTCGGGTATTAAACTTCTTGGTCATGGCCTATTGATAAGCCGCTATTATCAAGGAAGTATTTTCTCTGAATTCTTCCAAAAGATCCCGGCTTTCTCTCTGTCCCTCAATCTGGTCGGGTGATTCTGTAGTCATGGTACGGAAGCTGGGAATTGTTACTTCTACTGGAACAGCAGCTTCCATTCCAAAGGCAAGCATGAATGAAGTTTCCCCTGTTGCAGTTTTGAATGTTGTTCGGTTGGTCCAAAGTATTTCTGGGAGATCGGGCCAATCCCCCTTGGCACTGTCAAGGCGAGTCCTCAAGTCTTGCAAGATGAGTCGGTTCGTAACTTCAGCCAGTCCATTACTTTGCGGGTGCGAAAAGGTAGTTAACATGTGTTCTATTCCCAGGTTCTTGCGGAACTGTTTGAAGGCTTGGCACTCGAACTGACATCCGTTATCAGTGATTAGTGTCTTAGGAAGACCAAAACGGCGGATAATTGACTTCCATACAAATGTTTCCAACTTTTGTTCTGTGATTATGGCAAGAGGTTCTGGTTCCACTCATTTTGTGAAGTATTCCATAGCTACAACTAGGAATTTGACCTGACCTCGAGCTATGAGGAACAGACCAAGTATTTCAACTCCCCACTGAGGGAAGGGGTAAGGGCACATAATTGAAGATAATTCTTCCGCGGGTTGATGTAATCGGGTTGCAAATCTTTGGTATTTATCGCAAGTTTTTTCATAGTTGAGTGTGTCCTTCATGGTTGGCCAATAGTATCCGTATCGCATTAATTTCATAACCAGTGCTCTTACTCCCTGATGTCCTCCACAAATTCCTTCATGAACTTCGGCCATAGCAAGGGCTGCTCTTTCGGAGTTAGGCATCGCAGGTAGGGAAGTGTAAAACTTCGAATGAATAAGGAACTCTGTAATATGGTATACCTCGGGGCCCTTGCTTTGACTCTTCTTGCTTCTGCTTTGTCATTTGGAAACTTTCCTAATATTAAATATTCAACAATTGGATCCATCCAACTGGGCTCTTGATCTGAAATATCCATGACATCGGGTTGCTGTGCGATACCGTGCTCATGAAGAGTTCGCACAAATACAGTCCTCTCTAAGTGGTCTAGATTGGAAAAAGTTAGTCTTGACAGAGCATCCTCTTTGTAATTGGCGGACCTCGAAATTTTATCTAAGTGGCAAGACTTGAACTTCCTCTGCAAGTCCAAAACCATCATTCTGTAAGATGACATTTTTTCGTCTCTTGCTTCAAAAGTGCCGTTTACTTGCTCTACCACCAATTGCGAATCACTTAAGACTTTGACATGTTGGACCCCTAGATGTTGAGCTGCTTGAAGTTCGGTGATAATGGCCTCATACTCTGCATCATTATTAGTTACTCGGAAGTCAAACCTTATTGCGCACTGAATTTTCATTGTGCCATCATCCTTTTTTAGTGTGATTCCGGCCCCCGAGCCTGAGGCATTCGATGCTCCATCAACTTGCAAAGTCCGTGTGACCTCTTCCCTGTAACGGCCTGTTGGCCCCCGAGGTCTTGGGGCAAGTTCGACGATGAAGTCGGCCAAGACCCGTGCCTTTATAGAATGTCGGGGTTTGAACTCAATGTCATATTCCCCAAGTTCGATTGACCATTTAAATAGACGACCAGAGACATCCGGTTTCTGCAAGATCTGTTTTAAGTGCTGATTTGTGAGGACTGTTATAGCATGAGCTTGAAAGTAAGGTCTTAACTTTCTAGCTGCTGTAACCAAGGCAAGTGCAAGTTGTTCTGCTGGGGTATATCAGGTTTCTGCATCCAACATCATCTTGCTAACATAGTATACGGGTTTTTGGGCCTTCCCTTCCTCTTTGACCAAAACGGCGCTCACAGCGTGATCCGAAACTGTTAGATACAAGAACAGATTGTCTCCCGAATGTGGCTTTACCAATATTGGAGGAGTACCCAAATATTCCTTCAACTTCCTAAAGGAGATCTCACACTCTTCATCCCACCTGAAATCTTTGTTTCCTCTGAGGGTCTTGAAGAAGGGAAAACACTTATCTGCTGCCATTGACATAAAATGGCCCAATGCTGCCACTCTTCCCGTAAGCTTCTGTACTTCCCTGATGTTCCTGGGAGGTTCCATTGATGTGAGGGCTATAATTTTATCTGGATTAACTTCAATGCCTCTCTGGGTGATCATGAATCCCAAAAATTTTCTCGAGCTTACTCCAAAGGCGCACTTGGCGGGTTTCAGTTTCATCCAATGTTCCCTGAGCGTACAGAATATGTCTTCTAAGTCAGTAATGTAGTCTTTCTTTCTCGAGCTTTTTACAACCATGTCATCGACATAAACTTCAATGTTCAGCCCGATATGCTTCGGGAAGACCATGTTTACCAATCTTTGATAAGTAGCCCGGCATTTTTTAATCCAAAGTGCATGACTTTATAGCAGTATATTCCTTCATTTGCAATAAAGGAAGTTTTCTCCTGATCTTCCTGTGCCATTCGAATTTGAAGATATCCTGAGAATGCATCGAGGCTGGCAAGTTGGAGCTTAAAATGAAAGATGAGATAAAGTCTCTCATCTCTAATCAGACATGGGTACTAGCTAAGTTTCCTGCAGGAGAGAAATCTCTACACAACAAGTGGGTTTACAGAATCAAGGAGGAACATGACGGATCAAAGAGACGCAAGGCGAGATTGGTGGTAAAAGGTTTCCATCAGAAAGAAGGAGTTGACTACAAAGAGATATTTTCACCAGTTGTGAACCTGACAACAATTAGATCATTTTTTAGTATTGTTACAGCAAAGGGTTTGCACTTGGTGCAGTTAGATGTGAAAACTGCTTTCCTTCCATGGTGACCTTGAGAAGGAAATATATATACAATAGCCAAAAGGCTTCTCAATCAAAGGAAAGGAGAAGCTCGTTTGGAAATTAAAGAAGATCTTGTATGGCTTAAAGCAAGCATCAAGATAGTGGTACAAGAAGTTTGACTGATTTATGCAGAAAGTGGCTACTTCAGATGCAATGCTGACCACTGTTGCTACTTCAGAAGATTTGAGTCTATTTATATTATTTTGCTAATTTACGTCGATGATATGTTAGTTGTTCGCTAAATTCGCATACCGAAAGTGCACGATTCGTGTTCAAGTAGTAAAGTGGACTCGAAAAGTCCAGGTTATCGTACACACGAGGATTAATTGATTTATAACTAAACTTGTTGATTTCATTTTAAAAGAAAAGCTAAGTAACATAAAATTTTGGTTTGGTGGTGAATTACTAACTAAGTGGCATAAATAAGAAACATGGCGATATGAAAACTAGTTAACTAAAGCAAATAGGTAGCAAAATATAAAAGCTATAATTAAAACTCATTATCCAAAGTAAACTAATGACATCAAGAAATTGGTGATTAAAATAAGTTAGAAAACATAAGACAAAGTAAATTTAGTTTTTATAACTACACTAAATTCTTCTTTCAAAAATCAATTAGTGGTAGTTAATCAATTAACCAAATTACATGAAAAATTCTAAATTTAATCTAGCATGTGTATTAACTTGCAATGACAAGACTAAATATTCCTAATCATGAAAATATAAACATAAATACCCAATATTCATAAACAACCTAAAATGCTTAAATAAAAATAAGCCAGTCAAAAATTCCAACACAATAACATTAATCCATAATAAACTAATAACAACATTTAACAAATAACATAAATATATGAATAATACTCAAAATAAATATTAAAAACAAGAGAATAAAGAAAACTCCCCCTTTGTAAAGTTCTTGAAGTGAAAATCCAAGAATCCTTCAACCAAGTTTCTCCATCTTTCTTTCTCTCCTCTCTCGTTGTAGAGTGTAAGAAGTGTATGTAAGAGGTGTCTTCTCCTTCATTTTCCCTTGATATTTATAGAGTGAAATAGCATCTCCTTTATGATAAGATAATGTCCATTTGCAAGAATTATTCTCTTCCATCATGAATTGTTCTCATCCACTATTGATCTTATCTTTTCTTTTCCACCATTTTCTCCATTCATTTTCAACTTTTGTCTCCATTAATTTGTGTCTAGTATTTTTGCCCATATTTGTGCATAATGGATTACTAAAACAATTGAAATCATGCAGAAAATCGGATTTTGAACTCTCTTCCTTGGACAAGCAGCAAATCTTTCCTCCGACCAGTAGTCGGTAATTTAATCGTAACTTCTTCGTCCGACGTTCGATCAACGCGATTCAAAATTTTTTGGAAAGCTGACTGAAAGGGATACAATTCATCTAGAAAAGACATTTTCAAATTCAAACGCTTATGGGGGTGACACATGAGCCTTAATATGAAGCTGAAAGTTTTAAGCATAACTTGTTTGGCTAGAATTCCTTCGTTTTCGTCCGTTTGCATTTATTTCACCCAATTTACCTTCCAACTCTTCCAATTGCATATTTAGAATCATGTGAGAGCATACAATTTGTTTGAGTCATCTTTCTTAAATTTTGCATTTAAGTCCCCTAACTTTGAGTTATCTCATTTTAGCTCAATTTTGCTGTCAATTTCCTTTGATTCCTTCATTTCGCATCGGATTTCACCTAATACATAAAATATAATTAAATTAAGCTATAATTCATTAAAATCAATAACAAATACTCTATTTTAACGATTAAGATAAGTGTACAAAATACACTTATCATTAGTAGCAGGCTCAGATATGGACGAAATCAAGAAGCTAAAGAAGCAGCTGCTAGTAGAGTTCAAAATGAAGGACTTGGGTGAAGCAAAGCAGCTTCTTGGAATGAGGATTTTCAGAGATAAGCAGAAGGGTATTTTTCAATTATCTCAGACCAAGTACATTAGTCAAGTTCTGCAAAGATTTAACATGTGCGGTGCGAAGGTTGTCAGCATGCCACTAGCTATTCACTTCTGTCTATCTAGTGATCAGAGTCCTAAGACAAAGGACGAGATAAAATTCATGGGTAAAATACCATATGCCTCAGTCATTGAAAATTTGATGTATGCCATGGTTTGTACCAAACCAGATATTGTTCATCCAGTGGGAGTTGTGAGCATATTTATGGCAAATCCTGGAAAGCAAAATTGCAAAGTGGATATTGAGATATCTACGAGAAACTACTGATAGGTACTTATGCTTTGAACGAGGTGAGGTGGCTCTACAAGGTTTTGCAAATGCAAATTTTGTTGGCAGGGTAGATTGCAAAAGGAGCACTACGTGTTATGTTTTAACAGTAGGTACTATTGCAGTTAGCTGGATTTCACAGGTACAAAAGATTTTTTTTTCATCCACTACATATAAGCATAATATGTGGCAGTAACAGAGGCTAGCTAAGAAATGATCTGATTACAGGGTTTGTTGACAAAATTGGGATTCAAATAGGAGAAGAATGTTTTGCACATCGATAGTCAGAGTGCGATACTTCTAACAAAGAATTCATCATTTCATTCTAGTACCAAACACATTGGACTCTGTTATCATTTCGTCATATCTCTTCTACATGATGAAATATTAACTTTAGAGAAAATCTAGGGTAGCAAGAACTCAGCCGACATGATGACCAAGATAATAACAGAAGAGAAATTGGAGTTGTGCTCAGTTTCAATTGGTCTTCTAGTATGAAGACAAAGGGGTTGAGCCATGCCATATTTTGCAAGGAGTTGCAAGAAGGAGATGTCTCAGATGAAGCCACATTAGTTTCAAAGTGGGAGATTGATGAAAAATGAAGCTGATGCTGACTTCAACTTTTCAACTTAGCAGACAACAATAGTGGAGACATTTTAAATTGTAGGCCCCCAATTTTTTGTTGAAATTTAGGTATACGGTTATGAGAATCTTGCCTATAAATATGAGTACTCAATTAATTTGTAACACACCACCACAAGCACAACTCAGAAAGAGAAAGAGAAAACAGAGAAGTTTTCTTGTGTGGAGAAAAAAGTGAATTGGAGAGAATAGCCTTTGTGTAGAAAGATAAAAATACAGTGTAGTATTTTGTACTCCTCATTTTTCGAGTTAGTGAAATATATTGGTTTGGGTCCGTGTAGTTGCGTCTTAATTCTCAACATAATATTCATGTTGCATTGTATTGAACACGTGATTGTTGACATGTTGTTAGATGAACATTATATGTTACAAAGAAAGATATATAGCATTATGTGTTACAAAGAAAGACATTGCCTTGACTGGTTTCACATTTTGATTGTTAATATTCTTCTTTTAGTTATTAGATGTAGAGAGTACTTGTGAGATTGTGAACATTCTGCAACACTATGCAACTGAAAATATAATTGTTGTTTCAATCAATATCCTAATTAAGCATCAAGATTTGTAGCAAAATGTGTAATCAACTAAAGTATCATTTCAATACTGAAGTTATACCAAGAAAAATACATACAAAAAATTAATACAAGACTGACTAATAAAATCCTAATCGTACTTTATGGAATCACGCCAATACACTCAGGAACAATAGAACACATGTAGGTTTCCGAAACAAACATATACTAATAGCAAATACAAAAAAATCCTCCCTCGTCCACATTTGAAAAATTATGAGAATTTACGAATTGCAAAACTAAAGAATCAAAATTTCATGAAGCTGTAATTCAAAATTGAAACATAATTCAAAATTGAAACATTCACAATAAATTTCATACATTTCTTTTATTAAACTTTATTGTTCCTTTTTTTTGTGCATGAGAGAGAGAGAGAGAGAGAGAGAGAGAGAGAGAGAGAGAGAGAGAGAGAGAGAGAGTTGGAGAAATTGTGCTTGTGTTCGATACAGAATTTAGGTGCCTAAATTGATCCTCAAATATAATTCCTCGTTAAATAATACCGATAAGCAAATTTTCATTTACTTACTTGATATTTACCTATTTTTAGTATAATTTAGATAGACTATGGTGATGGAAGGTCATGACCAGTGACGAATCTACAGCATGTTGAGCCGTCACGCTCGCTCGTGTTGAATTTTTCGGGATAAAATCTTGTTAGATTTTTGGGTTGTAACTTGAAAAATACAGTTATTTGATCGATATCCATCCTAACTGAACAAAATTCCTAGATGACCGCCCTAACTAAAAAAAATTACTAGATCCACCCCTGACCTTGACATTGACAACAGAGGTCAAGAGAATAAGTCACACGTCAAGCTAGGCTCTGAATGAAATTTGTGAGCTCCTACATATTTTTGCAAGATTGGAGGATCTTCGATGGCCAGAGATTGTGGCAGCTTACATAAGTTTTTATAGTGGCTTGAGTTGTAAAAAATAAGTGAGATTACAAATAAGATCAATCACCTCGCAATGGATAAGGGAGCTACTACATTGCATGTGTTCATGGAAGCATCATAACAATAGACTTCAAACATTTAAAACCTTACACTATTCCTCTTCGACAACGGCTCAAAAGATCTTGAATGCATTCCGACCCCTTTACAATTGGTTACTATCTAACATACAACAACATAGTTGATGTGATTTGTCTTTATGGAATGCATAAATCAAAGTCTCTTTTGAATAACTAGTAATCGTACTCATGCGATGCACGGAAGATATAATTGACAATTATTTATGAATAAGTTGTAAAAATACAATGTCTGACAAAAATAACTCAATGAGCAATAAAAAAATATTACTCGCATACACAAATTGTGAATAATTTATAATTTTCCTTTCTCCCTATAAGATTTTTTACTTGTTCTAATTTTCTTGTATGAATAACATAAATTTTATTAACACAAAATGAAATAAAAAAGGTAAGTAACTTGCATGCATAAATTGTGCATTCATATATAATAAAAAATACCAGAAAAATAAAATATAAAGTTGCAACTTCCATATTTTTTTTAACAGCTAATTGTTCATTTTCTAGTTTTCTTAGTCTATTTAGGCGAAGAAAGATCTGGACAAGTGACATATTCTATACTTTACAATTTTGATTTGATGATTGAAGTCGAACTTACGATTAATTAATTTCTAAAAGTTGAAATGTTTACAATTTTTAAATCATAAAATGAAATAAAAGAGGCTAATAGATATTTATAGAATTAATTAATCGACTTCTCGAATAGCACTATAAGAATTGGTACTAACTATCTTAATCCGATAATTGATATTTAAATATAAAAAAAAAATATTTCATTTCATTACATGTAGAAAAGCAATACATTAAGATCAAAATTTACAAATACAATTAATTTATATACAAAAAATTCATCTATACATCTCAATTTATAAATGAGAGCTTAACTCACAAGACATAAGATTTTATCATTTATTTGTATAAAATTGATTCTTCAAAAATAAATTTTTTCAATGTTCATTCTCAACCACATATTCTTTAAATACCCATATTTCACAATTGCGCATACTAATTTTTAACAACACATCTTAAAAAAAAAAAAAAAATCACATTTCAACTTTCATTTTCAACCACTCAATTGATTTGACAATTATTTTATGTTTTATACAACTTTCATTCACTTCCAACCACACATTTAAAACTATTTAATTTATAATCTCTATCAAACATACTCTTATTTAATGGTTTCAAATGCAACGTGACTTTTTATTATTCAATTAGTAGTCGAAGGGTCATGTTACCGAAAAAAATATTTTTGTACATTTTAAATAAATATGTTGACCATATTTTATTTTTAAATAGAATGAGTTTACTAATACCTTCCATTTTTATTTTTGATAGAATTCAATGAACTAATTGTTAAAGTCTGTAATATATATTTTACAAATTGAACCAATGAACTTATCGGAACCTAAAATTGTAAAAATTAAAAGGATAATTGAATATACTCCATAAGATCGATATCTATAATTTCTTTCAATTTGATAAGGAAAAAAACTCGAAATTAATTATTTAGGTCAAATTGACTTTAGGTAAGAAAGGATATGTATCATTTTAGAACTTAAATTTAATAAATTAAAAAGATTGGATATTGGAAAAAGTAAAGAGTATAATTAAAACTTTTACCTTTAGTATTTGAGACGATTTTACGAATAATATGCTTAAAATTTGCTCTCATTTGTTAGCTTGTATTAAGTTTTTCATTAAGAACTTGGATCTGACACTCATATTGCATATTTTTCAACTTCAAAATAATGCAATAATTATCAAAAGAATGAAGATAATCTATAATTGACTTTTTATATAGATGTTTACTTTTTCAAAAATTCATAAATCATTTATTACATGTTGCATTAATTGAATTTTCCTAATTCATTTATTAAAATAAATTGATAAAATTAAGATTTTCTAGAAGGAAGGTGAAAATAGAATTGTGAAATGTTGTATTATACTTTTGAGGAGCTCTTTCCAAGCAGGAAAAGAGCTATCTATATCATCAAGAAGCTAGACTGTTAGAATCAATTCAGTATCTAATTGAAGAATGTCCTTCAACCTACTTTCCATCAGTTACTCAAACTTCCCAAATTCAATCTTCATGAAATCCATATGGGCTGCTAATGAATGCATGGAGAAATATATAAATAGTAAGGATGTCACCTTTTAAAAATATTTAGAGATGCAAAAATAATTTAAAGTAATTTATGTTGGAAATAGTTTTTTAATAAAGTGAAAATGGGTCAAATTTAAGCTCTAATTTCAATGGGAGCGTACTACAATTTTAACGAGACTTGGCATTTCACATTCTACTCCGCGAAATAATGAACGTAATATATTTATTTATTGAAAATCATTTAGAATTGATTTCAAAGTTACTCACTTAAAACTTAGAAAGGTGAATTAGAAAAAAGATGAACATTTATCCAACAAAGGAAACTTTTAAAACTTTTGGATGATTAACTTAACTTTTGGATGATTTACTTGGGGTTTGGACCCAAATGGTACCAATAGTTTGAAGACACGAGACCTAGATCATATTGGGTTTGGTCCTAAGTTCGGATAGGTCCTTGTCTTTTATATATATATATCGGACAAAATTATTTAAATTTGGGACTAATTTGTAATCAATCAAATTATTGGATACGAAATTAATTTTTACTTAAGTTTCCTAGCGTATCCTTTCGGTTCGACGTTTGTTAACAAAAACAACAGACTTCTAACAGACTTAACAGGCATATTATTTGTCTAAATGGAGCTGTCTGTTTGAATTTTAGATGTTGTATGAACTATGGCGACGGTTTTGTACGATTTTTAGGGGGCTCGAATGCCCACAAAGAACCTATAAATAGCTTGCCCCGTTGCCAGGAAATTTACACCATTTTCATTGCAACTCTTATTTGCTTCAAATTTTACTCCCCTCTCTTATCTTGATATTGATTCCCGAGTATGAAAAATACTTTTTTGAGTTTGTTGGAACTCCTACTGATTGTTTTGCTGCTTTCATAGGAGACAAAATTCATTTTATCCTGTAAGACGATTGCTAATGTCTTTAAGCACCATAGAAGGGAGCAAATTCTACTTAAGGACACATTGTGAAGTTGGTGGGCTCGAATTAATTTCTTAATCCTATTGATCATCTCGTTATGTTGGTAAAATTAATCTATAAGTTTACTATTTTCAGATTTTTCAAAGGATTTAATACTCTAGAAATAACAATCCTACGAATTTATATTTTCTAGTTTATTCTGTTTATTCTCCTTATTCTTGTCTATCTTGTGATTGTATATCATAAATGGCTACTTTCGGTACTCCACTTCTTAATAGACCATAGAAAATCGAAAAATTTAATGGTCAAATTTTAAGCATTTACAACAGAAAATGTTATTTTATCTGACAACATTAAGTTTGGCAAAAACCTCTCAAGCAAGATGCACTATCTTACACAAAGATAATGATGTTGAGAGATTGGTTGCGGTTGATGCATGGAAATACTCGAATTTTCTTTGCAGCAATTACGTAATCAATGGACTAGGCAACACATTATATAATGTATACTACAATGTGAAGTCTACAAAAGATCTATGGGAAACTTTGGACACCAAGTATAAAACTAAAGACGCTAGCACGAAATAATTCATTTTCGATTGATTTCTGGATTACAAAATGGTTGAAGGCAAGAATGCAATATTCCAACTTCAAGAACTTCAAATAATACTCAATGATATCCATGCCAAAGGAATGAAAATTAGAGAATCATTTCAAGTTGTTGCATTGATCGAGAAATATTCGCCTTCATTTTAAGACTTCTAGAATTATCTTAAGCATAAGCGTAAGGAAATATAGATTGAAGATATGATTGTCCAATTGAGAAGTGAAGAAGATATTCGCAAATATGAAAAGGGAGTGGTGGATCCCATTCAATGGAATCATAGGCCAACATTGTGAAAGGAGGGTCCAAGACTAACAAAAAGAGGAAGCATAACAGTGAAGGGAAACTGGTTCTTCAAAGGCTACTTAAAAGTTCAAAGGAAACTATTGCAACTGCGGTAAGGCGGAACATCCATCCAAGGACTGTCATAAGCCAAAGAATGTCAAGGGAAAAGGTCCTCAAGCCAATGTAACAAAAAACAACCTTTCTAACAAAGTACAATATATGAATCTTTTTGTGATTGTCTTTGAATGCAACTTGGTAGGTAATACTAAGGAATGGTGGATGGATACTGAAGCTACTCGCCATATTTGTTCAAACTATTGGATGTTCTCTAATTACAAAGAAATGGATCATGAAGAAAATCTATACATGAGAAACTCTTCATCTTCTAAAGTTGAAGGACAGAAAAAGATAATATTGAAAATGACGAGAAAAAGAGCTTACTTTGAACGATGTTCTTCATGTGCCCGAGAGAACATATATGCCCTTGCGATCATAGCACTTTTGCCTATGCGATCGCAAGGCACAAAAAATCAAGGATCCAAATTTTTAGTACTTTTTCATTCTAATTTCTTTATTTTTTTGGTCCATCGTTGGCTGCTACTAGGTTTATTATGACCTTTATTATATAATATGGGATTTTCTTCATTCTAAACATTAACTTTGATATTATTTTTGAGTTTTTGAATTAATCTAAAGGTGAGGATTCCTTTTTATTATTCTTAATTGAAATTTTCATAGAAATTCTACTGAAATGTTTTGCCGCTCTTTTGGCGTATTTTATCCACATGAGGTCTCTTATTCAAAGGTTGAAATCGATTAGTATTTCCTATCGGTAGTTATTTTGTTTGATACCAATTTCACTTTGGAGAAAGATGTGAACAAAAAGTTTGGACTTCACGACCTTGAACAATCTTTGGTTCTGATTGTAAGGCTATTGAGGCTCGGTCTACTACTGTTGCAAACGCCATACATCGTGTACTACAAATTTGCACATAGCGAGTTAATTTTAGTTTTATTCAATCAATGAAACGATCTACCTTAAGTTCGTTTGTACTTACTATATGGATCTCAAATCTAGACAACTCTTCAAAAGTCTAAACGTAATTTGATAATGACAAAAATCCTTATCTTAATTGTATAAATTCATTCAAATTCATTTGTCTTGCAGAAGATAAAAAATACTTGGTGTGAAACTTTTCACATAATTGTTCCAAATAAGATCTTGAGTTTTCTCCATGCTTGTCAGTGTATCCCACCAATGACCAACACTGCCTCGAAGTACGAATGATGCACATATCACTTTTTAGTTTCTGGGATATTATCATAGGTGAATATACGCTCCATAATATGTATAAAATTTTAGACTTCAATGGGATCCTTTAATCTTTTGAAACTGGAGGGTTTAATCGTCATGAAAGATCAGTAGCAATATCTCTTTCTTTTTCTTCCTTGCCCTGAGATGACTCGCTATTTGCGGAATAGTTGTTCATCATTTAACTAATTTTTCGAGCTTGGTTCCTAACAAATCGAGTAAGTCGTTCAACCGAGATGACATTATTCGCACTAGCATCATTGTTGGCTTGCGATATCTTTTTTCTGAGAATTTTAAACATTTTACAAATTAAATTTCCATGTTTCACACAATTTCACAGAAATTTTCACTTGGTGTCAACAAACCCTAGTTTTCAAAACAAACCATTACATTTGTCAAAATAGGAAATTACGGTTAAATTTTAAATTTTTTGATTTGGGGCCGACACTACCAGATTTGGTATCAACACCAAAATGTTCTGTCTTCTATGGTTGAGACGACCCGAACTTCACGTATTATTTGATAACTAATAAGTTGATCTTTATTGCATGCAACCATGAGGTGGAAGGTATAGATTAGGTGATTAAGAAAGGCTAGAGGGTAGAACTTGGCAAGCTTAGGTGACACCTCATGCTTTTCAAGTTTTAAAATTCAGTTTCGGGGGAGCGAGTTTGTGCTCAACTTTGAGGTATCAAATGAGGTCAAAATTTTTAAGTTCTTGGTACCATTTTAAAGTAAGCACATTGTAGTTTCACTTGCATTTTACCATGTAAAAAATGGTTAATCAAGGTGGATGTTATGACTTGCCAAAGTAAGTCACTAAAACTAGGTTTCCGAAACTTTTAGTAAAAGGCTATCTTCAAAAATTCATCGGTGAAATTTAAGAATGGATTTTATATTCTTGAAGTGTTGGGAATTACATACCAATTCTCCCTTTAATTAACCTCTCAGGAATTTTTCATATTCAAGAAATAATTGAACCAACAAGAAAATAAAACAACGCAAAATTTACGGACCGCCAAAACTTTTTCACTATATCATAAATTGTTACAATTATATAGACTTTGAACTCACTAAACTCCCCAAGTATTGTAGGAAAAATAACCAAATTTTATTATATCTACCAATTTCTACTTCTTTGAACAATCTACAAAGAATCCAAGAAAAAACCAAGATGCTAGACTACATTTTTTCTCATACAACTCTCTAGTCAACGTGTTCTATAATAAAAGAGAATAATACACATATTTATATAACTGAATTCACGTCTTGGTCAACAATCCAATTCGACTTGGAGAGCTCGTCAACTGCACTTTTACCAATTTAATAATTGGCTCAAGTCTAATCCCAATAGAACAGTACTACTAACAAATTGCCTTATTTCATCTACTGGACACGTAATTAATTAAACAATTTTAGAACGAACAATTTAATAATTGCATTCAATTCCAATTCAGTTAGGACACGTGTAGAAGAAAACGTAATTCAATTCCAATCCATTATAATATCGAGACAGTTGAATTAGATTACTTTTTCTCCAATTATAATTAAAGTCCTCAAACTTTTGACAATTTGAGGCAATTACCCAACATGAAGTTCGTTTAGAGAACTTGTCCTTTCATATATCACATGCTTTTAACGGAGGTCAAAAGTGATCAAATGAGTCTCTTGAAAAGAGGTGTTTAAACACATTTTTCTCAACTTTTCGTTTTATTTATATTTTCATTTTCATTTTTCCTCCTTTTATTTCCATAACAATTTAATAAATTCTAAAAGTACTTTATTACGTAATCATGGAAAATTAGGAATGTCATAATTTTTTGAGGCATTACAATCAAGCTTGTGAGAACCCGAACTTCACACATTATTTGAAAACTACTAAGTTGAAAATTAGGATAGAATTTAAAAACTATGGTGCAAGAAACCCTTGGACCAATGTCCTAAAATCGGTTTGACCACATAAGTTTTGATATCAACACCAAACTGCAGGGCATCGACACCTACACTATTTTCTAGGAAAGTTTATTTTTGGGGTCGACATTTAGGGTTTAGGTGAAGACACATAATACTCTAGAACATGATTTTTGGATATTATAATGCAACTTTCAACCCATAGCTTCCATAATATAAAGCATTTTTGAGATAATTTACATAGCCTTTCCGAAAAGAGGACTTGTGAAAATATTCAAAATATCTTCCTTTTTATTTGCAACATGACTACTACAACCATTACAACTACATTACTACTATTCTCTAGGAAAGTTGTCAGAGTATACAAAATCCAAAGTTTTGATATCGTAGAAGTTTACGTAGATCGGACGAACCGCGTTAAAATTGGAAAATAACGGTACATCTGCCAGGTGTGTATCTCCACCACATACATATAAAAACTCTCATCGTCGACTTGATCCATTCCCAAAAGATAAACCTCGAACATATCAAAAGCAGCATCTACATTAATAAAATATGAAAATGTGAATGATAATTCAATGAGTAATCAATACACATGCACTTTTTTTTAAAAACAATGCTTCGGAACTCAATTATATATTGTCTCTTCTGCCCCCAAGCGCTTAAACAAGTCCATAAATTGAACATCGATTAGGTGACCACAAATTGCAGGATTTCATCCTTTCACTTTTCACCATACTCGTCTCCAATAGGGCTACTCAAACAAAATGTCAATTGTTGCATGACCTCGAAATCGCAAGGGACTCCCCGGCATACAAAATCGATATCCACAACATAATGATTTCATAGGGGCTAGAGCTCGAGTCTATAATCCTCATGCATAAATCTTTCTTTTGATTCATAATTGATCACATAATTCCATATCGAAAACAAGTTAATACATTATACCAAATATAAAAGGGTGTATCGAATACTCACAGTATGTGGATGATATTATCGACATGAAAAACACATGAAAGCAGAAATACAAATATTAAAACTCGAAAAATGGTTAGGTGTCTATAGGGGTATTGACATGGATGTCGACAAAAGTGTCGACACCAAGTCATTTTCTTCCCAGGTGTTGACACCAAATGTCCATGTGTCGACCACTGAGGATTTTTCAGAAACTCAACTTGCTTTTTCTTGATTTATTCGATCCAAACTTATTTCTTTTGATTTAGAATTTCATAAAAATATGTTTCTAATCAAAGAAACTAATATAACGAATAAATAAAAAAAATCATCATGATATCTTACCTAGGATTTTTTGAAGAATAAAGGTTTTCTCTCACTTTTCTTTGCTGGAATTTCAGTGTGAATCTTTTGTTTCAATTTCTTTCCTATTTATAGATAGGTTTGGTTGCATGTAAAAGGAAAATGTCTTGATTAGTATACTCAGTGTACTTTTACACATACTTTACCATGTAAGAAATGGTTAACCAAGGTGAAAGATATGGCTTACCAAATTAATCCACTTAAAATTAGGTTTTCAAAACTTTCGGTAAAAGGCTATCTTTAAAAATTCACCGATGACTATCCGTTGATTGAATTTAAAAATGAATTTCACATTCTCAAAGTTCGTTTCGAGATCTAGAACATACATATATCATATGCTTTCAATAGAGGTCGAAAGTACTCAAACAAATCTCCTGAAAAGAGGCGTTTAAATCCTAACTTCTCATTTTCTAAATATCTTCTTAATTCTTACTTTTCTTTTCATAAAAATTAATAAAATTCTAAAATTAAATATATTACGTACTAATAGACAATTAGAGACGTCATAATTTCTCAAGGCATTACATAATGTTTATTTGATTGAAGGGTGGAAAAGGAAAATCATTTTCCATAGAAATAATTTTTTCCACCTCCACCCCCAAGGAAAATAAATTACATGATTTTAAGGAAATTTGTACTTTTTTGACCTATGGTGAAAAACTATTTCAATGGAAAATTTTCTCAATCAAACACTCAAAACTGGAACTTGACTAGAAAATATTTTCTGATCACCATTTTTCATGCAATCAAACACACCCTAAAATTAGTTTTGATAATTTTTTTTATTGCTTTTACTTGATATGATTTATCGAAAAAAACTCAAAACTCAATTCATCTTCTCTTGATTAGTGGGTTAAGCACATAATTACACACATTTAGGTTTGGAAATTTTTGTAATCAAGTAATTTGTAAACTAAATACACAAGTATCAAAATAATTATCTGAATCAATTTTTTTTAAACCAAAATTAGGTTTTGTAATTAATTACAATTGTAACTTGTGAATTAGTAAAGCATTAATGTAATTCGTAATTTGTAATCAACCACCACCACAGTCGTCGTTGTCGGACCACCGTCGAAAATACTATTGTAACTTTATTTCAATTTGTAACTAGTTACAAATGTAATTTTAATTACTGTCTCAATATTACCACCACGGGTCCTACAGGCACCCGTCTTCCCTTATTTTGTCTCCATCAAACCTACTTCATCCCAGGCTCCCCTCAACCAAACCCTTCTATTTCTATGGATACAACAATTACACACACATTCGTAGAAAGAAACATTGGTAAATATGAGAAATTGTATAAGAAAGGAATCCTCTACACAATGGGGTAGTGAAAATTGGATTCTGAAACTCAATTTTCAGATCATAAAAATGAAACCCAGTCAATGAATATAGAAGAAGAGAGTAGTCTTTTAATAGACTCTTCTGCAACATTACAAAAAGAGGTGAAAATCAAAATCACGAAGAAGCAATTGGAACGGATGTTAATCAAGGTCGAAATTCAAGGATTATCAGAGCATCAAGTTCTGGCACAAATGATAAACAGAAGTGATTGATTTGAGTCCCATTATCGGTCGTGGACACAGCATCTCGTCTGATCCCATCTCCACCACCGCCAGCCACCTCCTTCAACTCTTACCACTAATTACCCAATTTTTCATCATTGAAGGTGACCCATTGTCGTTATTGTTGAGTGAGCTTGACAGTCCATTACTGGGGCAAGGGTTTGCAGGAGATGCGACTTACGAAGTTGACGGCATGCGAGGAGAAGAATCGGGTGCAAGAAGTTAAATCTTGTTGTTGACAGGCGACCTTGGGTTAAAGCAGAAGAATGGAAGGAACAATGAGGAATCGAAATCTCCATTTGTTAAGTAAAATTACTAGACCTGGGTAGCTTTGGGTGTAAGGATTTTAATCAATCGTGTGGGCTTATATGTGAATTATTGTGTATTGAATAAAATGCTATTAAATTTGGTTAAGCCCATTTAAAGTGATCTAATAAGGATTTAATATATATCGGGCTTTAATGCATCTAATTAATGTATGGGCTTTTATGTGTAGATATCAGGTCATTACCTAATTCACGATGTGCCGAATTAGGTTAACTGGCAATTCAGTATATAAATTCGGTTATGGTCCCTGAATCATACGTACTGTTCATTCTTTTTGACATCCCATCATCAGAGAGAAAATAAGGACTACGTATTGATTTGGAAGATCCAACCGCTGAATCGTTCATCGTGAACCATATCTGATTAAGGTACGCTTCCGCTTCAGTTATTTAATTCTTGATAATTCAGCATGATGATTTTGGATCGTAGATAAACAATTATTTGTGATAGATTTTCTAACAAGTGGTATCAGAGCCACCTTCATGTTGAATTATTAGATCGTGCTAATATATTTTCTACCGGATTTTATATAGATTCCGTTTACTACCTTGATTTTGAATATATAAAATCTGTTTTTCGAAAATTATGTATTGAGATCTGATTTCGAAAATTAATTCTGATTAAGATTAATATTTCGAATTTTGGTTGGTTGAAATCTGATTTCTTGAAGTTGAATATATGGATTTATGAATTCATATTTGGAATTTCTGTGTGTATGTATATGCGTAAGTTTGTTTTTGAAATTAAATATATAGAATTTGTACATTGATCTTGGGCTTACACGTGAATTCATTTTTTTGTGGATTCGGTTGTGTTGGTCAAAACAATCGACTAAGAATTTGGTTTAGAATCTGGTTTTTTTGGAGTTGGGTTTTATGATTTGGAATTGTATTGATGAATTCGGATTAAGGTGTGGCCGACGGTCCAGTCGTCGCCTGCACTGGCGACGGGCGCCGCTTGTATGAGTGGTTCCTCTACATCGTGCGATGCAGGCGCGCAGTTGCAGGCGATCAGCGCCTGGATTTGCTTCGCGAGTCACTGCGCACAACGGTGCTGTAGGACTGCAGCAACGAGGATCGCGCTGCATCGTGGGAGTTCGCCGGTATTGGTGCCACGTTCTGCTGAAGATGAAGGCGGCGGAGGAAGCTGGGGTTACAAACCCTAGAAATTGCGAAAATCAGATTTTTTAGGGCATGGGGCTGTGTCGGAAATTTGAAGTCTTCGAGGACTCCTTTGCAATTTCTATAAATTTTGGTTATTTGAACATCAGGTCCTCTTATTATGAAATAAAGTTTAAACCCTAAAGGCTATGGAATTTATAATTAAGCCCCTCAGGTTATAAATTATTTAAGTTGGCTCTTAAAGTTCTGGAATTTATAAAATCAGCCACTAAAGTTACAAAATCATTTAAGTTGAGCATTTTAAAGTTTCTGATTTTATAATTCAGTCCCTACAATTTGAGAATTTTCTAAATTGATCCCTAATGTCTGAAAATTTTCAAAATTGGTACCTTTAAGGTTAAGGGTATAATATTTCAGCTCCTAAGGTTTGAGAATTTTCTAATTCGATCCGTAAAGATTGAAAATTCTCTAATTTGGTCCCATAAAGTTCGAAAATTTTCTAATTTAGTCCTTAATGTTTGAAAATTTTCATATTTAGTCGCTAAAGTTTGAAAATTTTCTAATCCAGCCCCTAATGTTTGAAAATTTTCAAAACTGGTCCCTAAAGCTTGAAAATTCTCTAATTTGGTTCCTTAAAGTTTGAAAATTTTCATTTTCAGTCCCTAAAGTTTGAAAATTTTCTAATTTAGTCCTTAAAGTTTCCAAATTCACTATTTTGGACCTCTAAAGTTTGATTTTCTTTCAAATTGGGACGTAAGGTTTGGGATTTCTCTAAATTGGCCAATAAGGTTTTGGGAAAAATTGTAATTTAAGTACTTCAAGCTTAAAATTTTACATAATTGGCCACCTAAGGTTTAAGAATATTGCAATTTGATCGTCTTAACTTAAGGATTGCTTTATTCTAAAGTTTTGAATTCTATAATTCAAATCTTAAAGTCAAATATATATATGCAAATCAGTGATTTCACTTTCAAATTTTGGTACTACGGACTCTTTTGAGAGATATAATATTCGAAAGTAAGTTAGTTGAAGCAACATGTTTCCAAAGCAACCTCTCTTGTGAATATTAATTAACTTTGAATATTAGAAGGTATTTGTGTATGTTATTCATTGCGGATATTGATCGGCCCAAAGGAAGGTCAATATTTGGCTTGAATTTCACATGCACCTGTGGTGATAAACACGTGACAATTATTTGGTTTAATGTGTGACCAATAAATCGGTCCAAAGAAAGGTTTATTGATTAACATGTCTTATTGACAGTGTTTGATCACTAAGACAAGAGAAAATTAGGTGTTTGTGTGTTATTTCATGCGAATATTGATCGGCCCAAAGGAAGGTCAATATTTGGCTCGAATTTCACATGAACTTGTGGTGATAAATACGTGACGGTTATTTAGTTTTACGTGTGATCAATAAATCGGTCCAAAGAAAGGTTTGTTGGTTGACATGTCTTACTGTCAGTGTTTGATTACTACACCAAGAGTACCACTTACAAGTCAATATTTCTGTCCAAAGACTAAATATTGATGTTGTGCTAGGTATCTTGTGATGGGCCCTACCATTGTTTGAAAGTATGATTTGCATAATAAGGTATTTATGTGAGCTTTTTTTGTTTAAGTGTTCTCTATTCGGTTTCAAATTCTGCTAGTAGTATATCTACAAGCTCAAATTTAATCCCTGTATTTATGGAACAAACTTCAAGGATCAAAACAAGAACATTAACTTTTCGTTGGCTGCATGGATCTAGACCGTGTACTAAGGATTGAGCAACCTGCTCCTCTTACGGATGAAAGTTCATCTAATCAAATGAGGAACTTTGAGAAGTGGGATTGCTTAAATTACGTGAGTCTCATGATCATTAAGTGCAGCATTCCGGAAGCCTTTAGTGGCATAGTATCTGAGGAGATAAATGATGCCAATGAATTCCTTGCCGAAATTAAGAAACGTTTTGCGAAAAAAAACGATAAGGCTGAAACAAGCACGCTTATGCAAAGCTTGATTTCAATAAAGTATAAAGGCAATGGAAAAATAAGGGAGTACATCATGTAGATGTCTCACACTGCTTTAAAACTTAAGGAACCAAAACTCGACTTGTCTAATGACTTGCTCGTGCATTTGGTATTGATATCGCTTCCTGCACAATATAGTTAATTTAAGGTTAGTTATAACTGTCAAAGTAGAAATGGACTCTCAATGAGCTCATTTCATAGTGTGCAAGCTTCTTGCACAATTCCGTCGATTTAAGGTCAGTTGTAACTATCAAAGGGAGAAATGAGCTCATTCTATTTTGTGTGCTAGAGGAAGAAAAGTTGAAGCAGGACAGAACTGAAAGTGTTCACTTGGAAAACACCTCTAAAGATAAGGGCAAGAAAGCAAGTAAAGAACATAAAGCTGTTAAGGGTTCAGAACAAAAGAAACCACATAAAGAGATTAAGGATTGTTTCTTTTGCCATAACTCTGGACATTTGAATAAATATCATACATAATACCAACTAAAGCAGCTACTAAAACACCTTATGAGCTTTTAACAGGCTTAAAGCTTAGTCTAAAGCATTTCCACATTTGGGGATGTCCAGCTAAGGCTAGGCCTTATAGGCCACATAAAGAAATTGGACTCCAAAACAGTCAGCAGCTGCTTTATTGGTTATTCTAAGCGTTTAAGGGACTATTAATTTTATGATCCCACACTTAAGTCAACTTTTGAAACGGGAAATGCAACATTTTTTGAGGATGTTGAGTTTTGGGGAGAAATAAGGTTAGAGATATTTTTCTTTAAGGAAGAAGTTGAGGAAGGATCGGTTTCGATTCCTGTTGTTGCTTTTGACAATGTGCAAGTTTTTATGCATGTCATTAATCAACAAGCATATTCGGAACCTCAATTCGACAATATTGAAGAACCTCCCATCCAAAATAAGGTAAATCTCAGAAGTACAAACTCAACAACCTCAATAACTAAAGCCATTAAGGAGATCCATGAGAGAAAGGGAAAAATGCTATTTCAGATAATTTAAATAGTATTTTTCCAAGAACATAAGGAATAATGGAATGATGGAAGATTGTCCAATCAATTTTCATCAGGCAATGCAAGGTTCTAACTCTCAAAAGTGGATTGATGCCATAAATAAGGAGTATAAGCATATGCAAGACAATAAAGTTTGAGATCTTGTCCCATTACCAGAAGGTGCAGAGCCCATTGGTCTTAAATGGATTTTTAAACCAAGAGGGATTCAATAGGTAATGTGGAAAGATAAAAGGTTCGTCTTGTAGATAAGGGCTTCACACAGAAAGAAGGCATCGAATATAAAGAGACTTTCTCTTCGGTTTCAATGAAAGACTCTTTCAGGAAAGTTAGGTTGTTGCACATTTTGACCTCGAGTTACATCAAATGGATGCTAAGGAGGAATTTCTCAATGGAGACATTGATGGGATGATATATATGGTGCAACCAGAAAGCTTTGTTTCAGTAGACCCAAAGAATATGGTTTGCAAATTAAAGAAATCCATTTATGTGCTAAAGCCAGCTTCCCGTTAAGGGTAATACAAATTTCATCAAGTAATTATCTCATTTGGTTTTGAGATTAATGCTGTTGATGGTTGTGTGTATTACAAGTTCAGTGGGAGTAAGTATATTTTCCTGGTTTTATATGTTGATTATTGCTTGCCATCAATGATATAGGCATGTCACATAAAATTATGAGATTTTTTGTCAATGAATTTTGACATAAAAAATCTTGGTGACGTCTCTTTTGTATTAGGGATTCAGATACACCGGGATTGCTCTCGGGTATTCTTGGATTGTCACAAAAGGGCTATATCAATAAAGTACTTAAGAGGTTTGACATGTAAGACAGTAAATCAGGGGACAGCCCTATCACTAAGGGAGACAAATTTAGTCTTGACTAATGCCCGAAAAGTTATCTTGAAGTTGAGGAAATGTAGAGGATCCCATATAGTTAAGCTATAGAAAATCTGATGTATGCTCAAATTTGTATGCGTTCGGATATTGCATACATTATTGGGATACTAATGAGATATTTAAGTAACCCTGAGATGGATCATTTGGAAAGCAGCCAAACATGGGTTATAAGGTATTTAAAGAGAACAAAATATTACATGCACACATACAGAAAATCGGATCAGTTGGAGATCATATGGTATTATGATTTCGATTTTTGCTAGATGCCAAAATAGTAGAAGATCCATATCAGACTACATCTATCTGCTGGTTGGAGGAGCTATTTCCTGAAGGAGTGCTTAACAAACACTTTAGCTTCTTTCACTTGGCAGCACATTTTGTAGCAATTTTGGGGCATCTAATTATGGAATATAGCTGCGAAATTTTGTCACTGGGCTGCATATTCTGTACGGTATAGAAAGACCATTAAAGTTATATTATGACAATAACTCAGCAGATTTATATTCCAGTAACAAAAGGAGCTCAACTAAGTCAAAATACATTGACATAATTTCCTGATTGTGAAGGATACAGTTCAGAGTGGACACGTGTCAATAAGAGCACATTGGGACAAACTCCATAATTGCGGATCTGCTTACTAAAGTATTACAACCCAAGGTCTTTCATGAGCACAATACTCATATGGGTGTTGTATTTCTTAAGGATATTTGGTTTCAGTGGGAGTTTGTATTTTGGGTGCATTAGACACATTTACTGTCCTTTTGAATACGGTTTAAAGTTAAAGTTATTTACAGCTGTATGGTTTCAGGTTTATTATCTCTGAACTCGTTTGAGGATGATCTCATTAAAGTTGGACCAGTTGGAAATAGGCATGTTGAAGATCACATTACATGTAATTTCCATGCTACACATCCATACTTGATCCATGTCATTCAGTTATGTCGATATACGTGACCATTGATAGGTTTAGTTACGATTAATGTAGCGAAAGCCGCTTTGATCCTATGTTGATATAATTGATGGACCGGGTTGTTTGGGGATGCATGCAGTAATGATAGCAAAATTCTGAGTATTCATAAGGTTATGATTGATACACAATTGTAAGGTTACGCATATAGCCCAAGTGGGAGATTGTAAGGATTTTAATCAATCGTGTGGGCTTATATGTGAATTATTGTGTATTGAATAAAAGGCTATCAAATTTGGTTAAACCCATTTAAAGTGATCTAATAAGGATTTAATATATATCGGGCTTTAATGCATCTAATTAATGTATGGGCTTTTATGTGTAGATACCAGGCCATTACCTAATTCATGATGGGCCGAATTAAGTTAACTGGCAATTCAGTATATAAAGTCGGTTATGGTCCTTGAATCATACGTACTGTTCATTCTTTTTGACATGCCATCATCAGAGAGAAAATAAGGACTACGTATTGATTTGGAAAATCCAACCGCCGAATCGTTCATCGTGAACCATATCTGATTAAGGTACGCTTCCGCTTCAGTTATTTAATTCTTGATAATTCAGCACGATGATTTTGGATCGTAGATAAACAATTATCCGTGATAGATTTTCTAACATTGGGTGGTGCACAGAGGATTGAATGGGCGGCGGAGACGGGAATAATTCTCCCTCCCCACTGAAATCCCTTTTACACTTGTGCCCAGATGTGTGAATTCAGGTGAACGGTAGGAAGAGACTAGAGGTATGAGACTAAAATTGATATCTGATTTGTATAATTATTTCTAAAACAGCTGATTTTAAAACTTTATAATATAAAAGCAATATTGGCCCTAATTAGCCCTTGATTAGTCATTCTTGGACTATCAACTCGAACCTGACCTTGCCATATTGGTCCATTAAGCTCAGTTGGGTCCAATTTCCCTTTCGGGTCTTATCGTGAGGAAGAAGACTCCCATTAATATTTCTACTCTAAAATTATTTTGAGAAAAATACATAAATAAGGTGATTATAAATGTCAATTTCAAATTTAAGGTGAAACCTATAAAATTTCAAAAATAATGTTATAATTAGAATCAATTAATTAAATTAAATAATTAAAATATTTTATTAATTAATTATATATATATATATATATATATATATATATATATATATATATATATATATATATATATATATATTTTAAGGTCACAAATGATTTCAAGGTCGCAAATTATCAAAATATTAGGTCACAATTTAAATTTATTTTTAGGTCACAATAACAATTTTTCTAAATCACGAACTGATTTTTCAAGATCACAAAATGTCAATAGCCACCATATTTTGAGGTCACAAATAATTTAGGGTCACAAATTATTAAAATATTAGGTCACATTGAACTTGTTTTTAGGTCACAATGACAAATTTTTTAAATCACGAACTGATTTTAAGGTCACAAAATGTCAAATTAATACAATCCAACATATTTTTAAGTCACAAATTATCAAATGATTAGATCACAAATTTTTTAAATCACAATTATCAATTTATTAGGTCACAAATTGATTATAAGTCACAACTTAATTATATCAATATTAGGTCACATTAATCAAATTATTATTTGGTTACATATAATTAATTTTTTCAAATAAAGAGTTCTCAATACCGCTACTTCAACAGTGCCTCGCCGTCGTCGCGTTCTCCGCCGTCCCGGCCACCACCAGAAAACTCCAATCCATCTCCAAAATCCAATGCCAAAATCCCACTCTCTTCCTCCTTCATCACCGTTACTATCATGTTGGCATCACAACCAGAAGATCGAGCAGCACCAACTTATGTGGGAAAAAAAACTAGATCGAACCACCACTATCAAATCGAAGAACCCGAAGCAGATCGAAGCAGCAGAGCCATTACTTCGATGCGCTGACATAGCAGCGGCGCCGCCGCTAGATCTATGTAGAGGGGCCGCTGCTTCGATGCTTAGATCTAGCAGTAGCGGCACCTCTGCCTCGAGGTGAGTAACGGCGTCACGGTTACCTTCGAATCGGCACTGCCAGTGACGGCCTTTTCTGAGAGTTTCAAAGTTGTGACTGTGGAGTGACCATAGAGGGGAAGAGACGCCGTCACCACCGCTGAATAAGGTAAGAATTAGCGTCGCGATTCATTGGAAACGCTCCCCCCAACTGTGTTCTTGCAGGAGATGATGGAAGTAATGGAGGATACCGACGGCACGGGGCGTGGGCGTGGGCGTGGGGGAAGTCAACGCCATGGGGGAAGTAGTGCAAATATCGTCTCTATATGAATTGTGTAGAGATGGAGAATATAATTAGGGTTTAAAATGGTGAATGATTGAGATATGGTTGAATATTTAATTTAATTTGAATATTTAATTTAATTTTAAATTATTCTAATTTAATTATTAAAATTTTAATTATAACCTGATATTTGTAATTGTATTGATTTCACCTTATTTATGAATTTTGATTTGTAAAAGTAGGATTTGGTGTAATTTTCAAATTATTTTCTTCTTTATGTTACTTATTCATACGTGATATGAGAATATTCCTCGAAGTCTTTTTTGCAGATATTAGAAGGCCTTGATCAAGTTTCGAAGCCTTTTTTACAAATATTAGAAGGCCTTGATCAAGTTCTCCCCCACCCAAATAACCACATCTTCATCAGAATTTAGGTCCATATGGTTTTTACAGCAACATGCAAGTAAAAGTTTCAGTCTAAAAAAAAAAATAATAATAATAATAAATAAAAAGAAAAAGAAAAAGAAAATTATTTTATAAATTTCTTAATTTTATTATTTGTACGGTATTCTAGCACCTTGATTCATTTTAAGACATTCCTCTCTGGTCATATTCCGCCGAATCTTATTCCCTAATTATGTTCTTATCCTCTAATTCGATTGTGCATGTTTACCGTTTCTCTTATTTGTGATTTGTTATATCATATAACTATAAATTAATAATCCCAAACAGTAATAAAACCCAGGCAAAAAATAAATAAATAAATAAACTTTTCACCCTGAAGTCTCCCCCTCCAATGGCTTCTCCAGCTACGAGATTCGTCTTCGCACTTCTTACATTTATCCCTATGGGAATGATAATCGGTAATTCCTCCTATTCTTTGTTTTGAGCAGTTCAATGATAGATTTCTTAACCGGACTGAGCTTTGGTTTTGTTTTGATTTGATTTGATTTGTTTTCTGACACAGTTTTTAAAAATAAAAGAGGAAGAAAGGGGATGGTTTAACTGTAAAAAAAATGTTTTAATATATGCACATGAGTCATTTTAATGCCGTTGCCTGGTGATTTTCCATTTTAAATGAATATAAAAACTTGCTTGTACAAATTTATTAGGTCTTAGATTTGAGTCCAAAAATATAAAGAAAAATCCATTTTAAGCTATATAGAAAACATCTAGTCAAATAAGTTTTTGTTTAGCTGTATATGTAATTTAACGAGGGCCCCATTTGCGATGGACTTTGGATCATATTGACAATCAGTTTCGTTATTATTATTGGGAAAGCTATTATGAGTTTGATTTAAGCCTCTGTTTGGTAAAAGTTTTTTTGTTTATAAAAAATTTAAAAAAAAAAAAATGCTGTTTTCGATGTACAACACCTGGTTGAAAAGCGTTTGGGAAAATTTGTTGTTTACAAACAAGTTATCAAAAAGACTAAATTAATCTGTTTTCTGGACAGTCTGGGTAATTACTTAGCAATTGCTCTGTTTTGTTGTATTAATCAAATGCTTGTTGAGCATTCAAAGGTGGTTATTACTGAAGGGAGTCCAATGGGAAAAATATTCTTTTAACTTTACTCGTATTCCAACTTTTTGTCCAAAAATTGTATAAGGTTGAATATTGCGTCCATAAGGAGCAGGTGAAATTAATAATGCATGCTTCAGAAACATAAAATCAGAAACTTGAGTTTCTGGATTTATGTTCTCTGGAACTAAAGTCTTGAGCTTAACATGCTGGCTGTTTCAAGTTGAATTGCCTTCTTCACCATCTGAATGTGGATTTTACCACAAATAAAATATTTGTTTTCTTTATTGGGTTTCTATCTCTGAGTAAATGATGAGCTAATTCTGAGAATAACATTGAATATGCATTGGCCAGGGGCTTTATTGCAATTAGCATATATTCGAAGGTTGGAAGATTCATATGGTATATTTGTCAATCTTTACTCTCCAAAGATTTAATTTTATACAATAATTTTTTGACTTGATTCGTTTTATATAATTGTCATGAAATTATCTTTACAACTAGTTAAGATTGTGCAATTCCTATTTTTCCCAATTACAGTGGTTATACTTCTAAATTTAGTGCATTCTTAGTGGTTCATGCAAAATTGAGAAATCATTTTTCTCAACTTCAAAACAGAATCTGACAATTCTGTTTGCTCCTTTTATGAATAAGTAGTTGTTGAGCCCTATGTTGCTCGGACTCTGGAATGAGTGTACGGTATGGGTACATATCTAGGTGTCGGATTTTCTTCTAAATCTAAGATATTGGGATACGGTTAAAATGACACAAAATCTTGTAACGGGTGTGGATACATCTTATAAATATAAATTATAAATTACTTTAGAAATTTATATATTGGTAACTATAAATGCATTTCTTGGGATATAAAAGATCCTCTTTTGATTTAAATGATACACAGTAGCCTCTTGTGGTATAAAGGACCTGAGAAGGATCATGTACCCTTGTCCTGTACCCGTTTTGTCCAACATAGGTACTTATTCAAAGATCTAAAGTCCGAGCCTGCTAAAAATTCCATGATGCTGTGCTATTCTCAGCATGGTGACGGGTCCTAAAAGCTTATAAATCCTTATCTTTTGTATCCTACTTGACCTCGTAGTCATTCTACATTAAGAGAAATTTTCAAGGTAATTGCAATTCAGGATCTCCCATCCTACCCTTTTCAAAAAGGCTGAAAGCTGATGCTTTTAACATAGAGATTCCATCGTGTAAGCTTTTAACCCAGTTGACATCATTCAATCCATTGAAGTTAACTAATTTTTTTTATAAAGCCCAATTTGAGAGCATGCATTTGTTTTAATTATATCTTTGTGGTTAGAACCTGTTAAGCATTTTATATCTGTACATAATCTTCAAATATTGCTATTCGATCTTGCTCAGGGAGAATTCATAATTCAGTAACTTTAGAGCTCTGTGTGAGTGCATTTTGTGTTTATTTTGTTGTGCTTTTTGATCCTTCTATAGATGAATTTTGTATTTTGCATGATGGTAAAATATTGATTGTATTTTCCCGCTTACAGTGTGATGTGTTTTATACTTTGCACATCATGTTGCTTCTTCTATTGTCCATGTGTCTCATGTTCAAACTTATTCTATACTGTGAACTTTCCAAGGTAATATAATGTTAAGGTCCTGACGCAGGATGTGTTTAATTTGATAATGAACAATTAAGAATCAGAAGAGAGAGTGGTGCAAAGAAGAGAAGAACTGAAGGTAAAGAGAAATCAATTTTTACTTAGGCCTTACTCTTTATTCACCAAAGTTTAAAAGGATAAAAGTACCCTCCGTTTCAAATTTAAAGGCGGGTCTGGATCCAAACCACTTCACGGGTATCTGTGAAGGAACATGGGTCTGGATGATTGGATCCAAACCCCCTAACAAACCCCATGTCGGGGTCTATAATAATCTCACATACCCCGACGTCAATTTACTTCCTTAACATCTAAAATCAATTCTTTTGTCCAAATCTATGAATATGAAAGCAAATTTTACATTTTAGTAAATTTGTTTATAGAATAAACAATTACCCAAAAACACCAACAGCAAAAAAATAAAAAAAATTAGAAAATAACTAACGATTGTAGAAAATAACGACTACCGTACAATATGAGAAATGGAGATGGAGATTTGATGAAGAAAACTTTTGAAGAACATTAAAGGATCACTTTGTGGAATGAGAGAATTGATTTGGCTCTTTAAATTTCAAGTTCAAAATGGGGGTAAAATGAGAATTGTGATTTTATTTTATTTTATTTTTTAAATTTAGATTAGATATATTTAATATATAAAAACATGGGTCAAGACTCTTATGAAAATGGGGCCGGATCACCCGGTCATTCACCACTAATTCCTCTAGTGTGTAGGTGCGCTAAATCTCTGGATTTGGCCTGGTTTGTGGATTTTGAGGGTTAGGTCTTGTTATGTGGAATAGTTGAATACTCTAATTGCAATTCTTCAATTGCACTCGGCCTTTTTTTTTTTTTTAAATGAAAACAACAACTAAAAGATAAACTAACTGCATTGTTGCGCTTTTTTCATTATTTTTTGCCCGATTTTTTTTAACTAACAAAGAAAACTGAAAAAAATCTTGTCGATATGAGTTCTTATATTTTGTGCTGCTATATTGTTTTTGTGTATGAAGGTGGATTTAGGTTTTGGATGGATGGTGGAAGATGTGAGTGAATGGAAACGATGAGTGAATTTTTTAGATTTGATAAGGTGGGTCAATGGAAACAAATTGCCCTGATATCAAATCGACGCATGATGCATATAATTTGACGATGAACAATTTGGAATAAGAAGAATAAGGGGTGCAAAGAAGAGAAGAATTGAGGGCAAAGATAAACTAATTTTTATTCATATAATCTAGTTCTATTACAATGAATGAATCCTTTATTTATAGAGCAAGAAACTGAGAAAATATTAAATCAACGAACTTCTAATAATACCATAGAATTTTATCAAAATATCAAACTAATCTAATCTAATTAAATAACATATTTGAAATCAAACTCTTATTATAAAATCCTAATTAAACTCTATATTTATTCTTTATCTTTATCCCATGTCTAACTCCATCACTCTCTGCATTAACTTGATTGAAATTGTGCACAAAAATATTCTCATCAGATGACCTTTTCAGAAAATTTTGATGTGTAGGAACTGAAACTTCCTTGAGAAGATTAAGTGAAACTCGGAATGGAGGTGCTCTTCAACTTACTCAAGGTATTTACCTTTACCTTTAAAGTAAATTGAACCCAAATATTACACACTTTTATTCTGTGCATAATTATAAATACCTCATGGAAAATCAATGCATTTCTGTATTTACTTTTATAGGTATTTCTCATTGGGAGGACAAAGAAGCCTCGATTCTACGTCTTGGATATGTACGTTCCTTGTGTTGTTTTCAAATCTCTACTTACCTGTTGGTCTTTTACCAAAGATGCATTTTTGTTGAAAACATGGCCCCAAAGTTTGACATCAATTACCCTTAAAGTGAAAGCCTGAACACGATTTCATATACTTAATAAAGCTCCACTGTCTAATTATATTTCGTGATGCTAAGAATTGTTCTATATTATGACTTTCATTCATTTTCTGATGCAGGTCAAACCTGAAATAATTAGCTGGCTACCACGCATTATTGTATTTCATAACTTCTTAAGTACAGAGGTAGGTCAATTTGATCCTTTTTTTCTTGATTGACATTGTTTATTTACATTATTTTTGTCTACTGTACTGCTGGAAAATGTAATTCATAATTGAATATTAGATCCTTTTACGGCCTTCATTATGTTGAAACAAGACTATGCATCCAGGATCTGTAACATTTTGTTGTAAGTCTGTGGCTTCGTGTCCCATAATTAGTAAGCCTTTTAATTAAGTATATTGCAGTTTTTGATGCTAGCCAGGTTGAGTAAAATGCTTTGCAATTTCTGCTCATAAGTGAGCCATAAGGTGAGATCTACTTAGAACAACCTTCTATGTGACGTCCCTGTTGCTGAGGATGGGGAGTTTAGTAAGAACAAGAAGTCATCATGAGAGTAGAAGTACTGGAGCTGCCTACCCAAAATCCGTGTGGAAACTTAATTTTTGTAGGATTTCACTTCAAACATGTTAATCTGTTTTTCAATCCCGTTTACATGCTCTACATCTATAGAACTGAAATCTAATGAATTTAACAAATTATCGTGATTTAAGCTCCAACACGTCTCTTCCTTTTGCTGTGCTTCTTGCTCCTCTGTAATCTTTTCTTTCACCGCAGTGAATGGTCTTCTGAGTAATTTTTCTTTCGATTTCTGTGATCTAGAACATTAATTAGTTCCCTTGCCCGTTCTTCAGTTTATCCTACGACCGTATCATCTGTGACCACTTCAGCTTTCTCTTTGTATTTTATTTTCTATTTTTTACAACTTATCCGAACATGTTTATTTGTGTCCAAGCTGTTGGGTTTACTATAAAATTTTGTAAGGAAAAAAAGAAAGACCAGAAAATGAAAAAATATTGAGGATGTAAACGTACTCGTGTCTCTGTTGAATTTATGCCATATTCTGACAAATTGGCCTTGCAGTATATGTTAAATAGCTCGTTTAAATTGTGGAGTGCTTATAATGTCTATTGTTCTATGAATGATAACTAAGAATGGGAAATCATTTTTTACTTCACAGGAATGTGATTATCTTAGAGCAATTGCCAAGCCTCGTCTACAGATTTCTACAGTTGTGGATACAAAAACTGGAAAGGTGAATAGAAAGCAAATATTTTAGACTAATTTATTGGCTTGTTATTTTATTTAAGGTTTGTTGATCTCTTGTAAAAGGAGTCATATTTTAAATTTTTCATATAGCGTTTATCTATATGTTGAAATTATCTGGAAAACAGATCTACTCAATCAGGGCATAGTGTTCCAGCATAATGGTGACTGGTTCACAGAACATTAATTATTCCTTGTAGTCTATCCAGCATTATTTTTTCAGGTCATGTTGTTTATTTTTATTATATCTACCAAGAATGATGTGCAATCTTGTGCTGACACAACAATTTTTTGGCATACTTTGCTCCATATGATATTTTCTTCCTTTTCCAATGGTCTGCTGTGATCTTCTATTAACATTTGATATCTTCGTTAGCTAGTTACTAATAAATTTACTTCCTGATGCTGTTCAGCATTTCTGTTCTTCTGGATATATAATGTTAGTTTGATAATTATGCTTTTTATTATTTTATGTTCTGCATAGTTTTTCTAAATATCATTTTGTTTTGATTTCTGTTGCAATCCTAATAACAAATTTCTGCAAACTCCTCGCATGTACTTGAGCATATTATATAATGTCTCAGGGTATCAAGAGTAAAGTTAGAACAAGCTCTGGTATGTTTCTTAGCAATGAAGAAAGGAAATACCCTCTGATACAGGTTATCTTGCTTCAAACTCTGTATTAATGTCCGTCGACAAGTTATGTTCATGAACGTGTCGTCAAGGATTCATGCATCGTAGTTCCTTATTTTATTTATTATTATTATTATTATTATTATTATTATTATTATTATTATTATTTTTATTTTTATTTTTCCATCCCATAAAAGTCATAGTTACATTCAAAGCTTTTACGATTTATTTCAAGCCATGTTTTACTGAAAATAGGACTTGCGTTTTTGTTGCCATTCAACATCAGGCAATTGAGAAACGAATATCTGTCTATTCTCAAGTACCAATTGAAAATGGGGAGCTTATACAAGTATTGAGGTGGGTGTATTTTTCATGCTCTTTTGCTGATTAGTTTTAATATTAACGCTAAAATATGCTGCAGCACAGGTATGAAAAAAACCAGTTTTACAAACCCCATCATGACTACTTTTCTGACACGGTGAGCTTTTTCTCTGCCTTCTTATCATGTTCACCATCTCAATTGCATCTCTTTCATCCATTTAGCTCTTGCTATCTTTAAAGGCTTTCACGTGTTGACAAAGACAGAATGCTTCCTTGTACAGTTTAATTTGAAGTCAGGTGGTCAGCGAGTTGCAACAATGCTTATGTATTTAACAGACAATGTTGATGGAGGAGAAACATTCTTCCCACAGGTACCAGACTATTAGTTGGTGTTTTCATGTTGGATTACATTTTTATCAGTTGCTATCCAGAACTATAGCATTAATTTAGGTACACGTGATTTTAAACTGAGATCTGACAACATGGGGTTATCTAATAGTCGACGAACATGATTCTGGGATGTTTGAATTGATAACTAACTTGAGCAGGTTAAGCATGACTAGTAAAATATGATCCCCAAACGAAGGAAAGAATTTGGCAACCTGGTAACTAAAACAAGGAATTTTAACGTGCTTTAATACGTAGATACAAGTTTCCAGTTGGTAGCTTTGTAATCATCCCGTGGCTTCAAATTGTTAAACTTAGATCTGGTGATGACAGTACACTTGGGGCATTATTGGTAGAAAGTACTGGACAAGACTACAGAGTCCAGTGAAATAGATTTCTGTTTCTTTTCTTTCTTAATACTATTATAATTATAATGGGTACAACAAACAAGCCAATTGTGCTATTGATATAGCATGCACATAATTATTGGTATGATGGCTTTTTATATATATATTTTTTCCTTTCTTTTGGAAACTGTACATACAAGGACGATGTTAAACGAATCAATTCTAAGTTCGGTGGCTTAAGTTAAATGTGCAGAAAGAATAAATACTAAATATTATCCTGCATGAGTTTTAAAATTATTTCTTTATGCAGAATCTTTAACTGCTATAATACATTTTTATGCATAGAATATTGACACCAATGGAATCTCTCTAATACAAAAACTGTATTGCCAAAAAACACTCATCAACACAAGACTATCTGTATATTCAGTTGTCTGATTGTATCTTTCAGCTACCTCTCTTTTCATGATAATCTTTTGATTTGTCAATTCCCACCTTTATTAGGCTGGATCGGGCGAGTGTAGCTGTGGTGGGAAAATGGTTAAAGGTTTGTGTGTGAAGCCAAATAAAGGAGACGCCGTGCTTTTCTGGAGCATGGTTTGTTTTCTTCCCCTATTTTTGATACATCTCAATTGTAAAGTCTACCTCAAAACTAAAAAGATTATATGCGCTAACTATTCATAATTGTGCTTGCATTGATATTCAATTTCAATTGACACTTCAAAATTGTTTTGTATGGTGCTATTGGGTCTTGCATATTTGTTTGATGAAAGTAATATAAGCTAGAAGCTAAAAGCATTTAATTACTGGTGAAATATTTAAAGTTTTAAGAACAAAGAAACTACTTAAAGAACATGCAATTGGATGTTAAAGCATGCTTATTGATTGAAAGTGGAGATATTTTCATCAACTGAGGGAAGTCTTTATGGACAGTCTCTGCTAATGTAGAGGTTATGGGTTCAAGTCTCGTGGTATATTGAAAAAAAAAAAAGAATCTACTTGCTTTTTTGGATGTGTTAAGTACATAATTTGAATAAATAAGTATATAACTTCTCTACGGCTCTACTTGTTTAAGCTTTCAGATGAGTTGGTCCTATATGATATTAGAGCGGAGTCAAGTTTCGCTCCACTCATTTATGAAAATTGCGTCCTAGATTTTTTATGAAAATGAATCTATATGCCCTCTCTAACAACTTGAACTTTTAAACGTGGCGATTCAAGAGGGGTGTCATTTAACCTTCAAATTTACCTTCTCTCTCTCTCTCTCTCTCTCTTTCTGTGTTGTTTACAGGGGCTTGATGGAACGTCAGACCCGAATAGCATACACGGTGGATGTGAAGTTTTGTCGGGGGAGAAATGGTCTGCTACCAAATGGATGAGACAAAAAACTTTTACCTAATCGTGCTTCAACTTCTCAAGATCTCGACTTAATGGTTAGTGTGTATTAGCACAAATTAAAGAATGGATTTTCTCTTTGCTTGGTGATAAAATATTGAAAAGAGAAGTACCCCATCAATATATGTATAGTATTTGAAACTCGTCTATAGCACAAAAATGTAAACTCTGTTGTCTGAAATCAATTAGCATCTTTTGGAATTTGACTAGGATTATTGATATTAATCGATTTTCTGAGACTTTACTTTCGTGTTATGTTATAGATTTCTGTATTATCAACTCGATTTTTTTTTTAGTTTATGAGCTTGTTCTTATGTCTCCTCTTAGGAGGATGAACCATTGGGGCACTATCGAAGGAAGGATTCTTAGTAAATTATTTAGGGGAATTTACACAAGTAATGGGTTTACGTAACATTAAAACAGTTTGTAATATTACCTAATTTCGAGTATATTCCTGATACATGTACGGTTTAGAGGAGAAGATTGTAATTGTTAATTAATGTGTTCTAAACAGCGTAATGAAACGGCAATCTCGAGATTCAAACTTAAGCGCGCCTAGCGCGAAGCGTAACGAAGTGTCAAGGTCAAGTTTCAAGCTTAAACGTATTTAAGTGTAAGCGAGTTTTGTAGAATAGAGTTTAATATTATTTATGATATCTTAATTTTAGGGATGTTTTATTTTTATGATATACTAATAATAAATTATATTCAATAAAACGGTCTAAAAAACGATTTTGTGGAGAGAGAATGTTAATGGTAATTAATTGGATTGGTAACCTTAATTTTAGGAATGTAGTTATCTTTAAAATAGATTAATAATCATGGAAGTCACAGTTACTTAAAAAAAAAAAAAAGGCTTAAAACAAGAGCAATCTATCTCATGACAAATGTAACAACCAGTTCGGATGCTTTGTTCTTTTTTTTTTTTTAAGTCATTTCAATTTTCAATACAATTTTTTAACTACATATCTTTTCTCTATCTAATTTTTAACCATTTATTTACCTCGAGATTTGGAATAAAAAATATTTATAATCCACTTGAGTGCCGCGAACAAAGGCTAAATCATTACGCTATCTGTAACTAATAGTGTTATAATATTACGCAGTTTCGTAATATTACAATGTACGTAACTGATAGAGATAGTATTCTAATATTGTATGATTACTCTACCGTAATACCCTATGATATGCATAGTCATGGGCGGATCCAGTCCTTGGCGATGACGTTCAGTCGCTAAGGATAGATCTGTTAAAAAATCTTTTTTTACCTTATAATTTTGGTGTTGAATTTTTTTCCCCTTACCTTGTAGTGTCTGTACGTGCTGAAATAAATTCGCTCGTACTGGATTGACTTCCTAGATTTCAGATCACTAATGTTACCGTGCATGTCGTTTTACGGTGTGAGAATATCATTTGTTTGTTATAGCCTAAAAAAATGTTCACTAATGTCCTAATATTAGAGCTTTTCATTTTTTAAGAGAACATTATTCATGTTTGAAACATGACAAACCCTGGGATCCACCATAGCCTCAGATTTTTGGAAAGATGATTTTTCTGGGAAGTTAAAAGTAGTAACATACTTCTTTAGGCAAAATAATGATTAGCTGAAAAAGTGCAATCTATGAGATTATGGCTTACGATGAAGAAGGTGATTATAAGCATAAAGTTAATGTGTGAAATGTGGGACCTACGAGGGTTAAAACATATCACTAAACAGAAGATTTAGTAGATATAGAAACAGAAACTCATGAGAAGTCGAAAATATGAGAGAGAGAGAGAGAGAGAGAGAGAGAGAGAGAGAGAGAGAGAGAGTATGGTGGTTTAGACTGAGAAGGGAAAGGATCCTTCCTGATGTGACTCCTTTGTTGTTTAACAAAAAATTTGCACAACATAAAAAATCAACTCAAGAAAACTAAAATTGATAGATAAAGATCTTGATCCAAACTCAATCAAAAACAAAAACTAAGGAACAAACCCTAACTCAAGAGATGAAATGATCTCCAAGATTGTGGATTCAACATCAATACAAGTAAAATAATCCCCAAGTGAAGTTGAAGAAATTCCAAGGATTACAATTAAAAGGAAATGATTTACCTTCACCAACTGTCTTCACAATACAAGCTTCAGAGTTAAAACTAAGGTTTGAGAGGTGTTTGGTTTTTATAGTACAAATTATTGAGGAAATAAAGAAATCCGAAAATAAACTAAAAAATCATGAAATCTAACTTTAAATCAACCGTACGGCCGCATGTTCACTTTTGAGTGGCCGCGAGGTAATCGCCACTCCCGAATCAAGACATTATGTTCATTTCCAGTTAAAAAGCGTGTTTCTCGACATGTCTTTCATTTGTACTTGATTTCATACTTTGTGAATGAATCACACCATCAACTCTTTGGCCTCCTTGGTCTTGGATCTCGTAATTGGGCCCACCGGTACTTGAAACGAGATTTGTTTTCCTTGGTTCTCATCACTTCCATTGAAAGGGGAGCTTTAAGAGATTGAAAATTTGAAAATTAGAGAGACAAAATGATGGTCTAGAGAGAGAAGTGAAAATGATTCTTCCATTTAAGGGGGAGCTTTAAGGCCAAATGGGGGTTATAACAGGCTGAGTGCAAGAAATTGTTTCTTGTTGAGCTGGAACTATATTGTCATGTTACTAATCTATCCCTTGTTCTTATAGTACATGTTTTGACGTTTGATTCAATCGTTTATGGTACTATTCAATTTGTCCGATCATATTTTTGTTCTAGCTTGTTTTCATCTAAATTGAGAAATATTTCTTTTCCTTTCTCACTAATCTTTATAATATTTATTCATGTAGTCAATGATAAAAACAAGCGTAAAATAATAAAATAATATTTTAAGTAGCCATTTCAATTTGCTTAACACATTCAATGCTTACATAGAACTAAATGCATGTTTAGAAGTGTTTTAAAATGCTTGCAAGCAGAGACGGAGGGAGAGCATGGCGAGCTCACGTTGGCGCCCGTGCTGGATTCGCGAGGAAAAATTATGGATCAATTTAATTGGACCGCAACCCGACCCAAAAAGCCCAATTTCTATATAATTTTCAGACCAATTTCCATCCCCAGCCAGCTCAAATAAAGCCCAACGAAAACCGCCCATACCTGATACCCATTCTCGCGTTCTGAGTTTTGAATCTTTTGATCGTAGTCTGGCCCTAAAATCTAAATCCTAATCCATTGAACTTGAAGCTTGCTGCTGTGCCAGACGCCAGTCACGACCCGAACTTCCCGTTGCACTGCACCGGTGTCCACAGTCCACTGCACCGCCGCCGCGTGCATAGGCGTAGAGCCTGCTGGAGCTGGACTGCACCGCGCAAACAGCCCACCACTGCGTCCAGTGCACCGCCACCGCAGAGCCAGAGGCCAGACCGCGTCGCCGAGCCCAAGCTTCAAGGACCGAAGAAGGTTAGTTTGCTTATTGGAAAAACACTGAATTGTGACTGTGATTCTGCTGCCATTTATGCAAAATTATGAGAGTGATTTTTTTGTTGATGAATTGATTGGGTGATTTTTGAATGTTGATTGTTGAGCCTGAGTTGTTTTTCCATGGCTCTTGAGTCTTGAGTCTTGCCTCTTGAGTCTTGCGGTCCAATCCAATGTGTTGTGTGATTTTAATTTAACAGCTTTTGTCTTTTGAATAATTAATTTATTACTTTTTTCCCTATTTGAACAATTAGTTTATTACTTAGCATTTAGCAATGTTGAGTTGTTGATATTTGATAGATATTGTGTTAATTGTTAAATGATTTAGTTGGGAGTTTGGAGTTGAGATTTTGGGATTGAGTAATTTGAGTTGGGATATTGTTAATTGTTAAATGTTTTTCGTATTGTTTGATAAGTTGTGTATTTATTAAAAATATTTTAACGAAATTTATTCACAAGCAGAGGCCGTCGACTGGTCAATGATCAATATTTGACTGTTGACGAGTCAACGGTCGTCCTAGCTGATTTCGATTCCTAAATCTGTCACTGCTTGCAAGATCATTTCAAAAAAAAAAAAAAAAATGCTTGCAAGATGTAAGCTCTATAACATATGTAGATAATAAATTGTAAATCTTATAAAATATATAAATAAAAAGTAGGGTTAATTGCACTAATTACTCCTTTCATGTAATGAAACTGATATTTACTTCACCAAAAAAAAAAAAAAAAAAAATGAATAATACGAACTCTTCTTCTTCCCCGAGTGGCCAAGCCACACCAACTCCCCACCACTGCTTTTCTTCTTGACTTCAATTGTTATCGAACTGGCGGGTGCCACATGGGGACTAATGTAACACAATGGCAACGCGGACCGGGGAAAAAGCAAGAGCCAGTGGTTGATTATCGAAATTCTAGCAACCTTCCTGGGCCTCTTTCTCAGCTTGGACGGCAATAAGTGCAGATAGACGTTCGGGTAGGCATGAGGCACACACGTCGACGCCTCTACTGAAGTCGACGGGGTGATTTTTACACTTCATCTACCAATATATATCAATTCTATAACTCTGTTAAGTGATGTACAGAATTGGTGAGTGAAGTGAAGTGTAAATCACAAATGAGAAGATATTTCTTATTTAATGGGGAGAGTGCCAGCATGCATTTTTGTTGGTGTTGGGGCATGAATTTTTGAACTCTGAGGATGACCAGGCATAATGGGTTCCCTGTAATTCATGAGCCAGCGTTCACATATGCATCAGAATGCAGTGGTCTTGGCACGAGAGCTCCCTCAATTGCACAATTTGATTACTTTGTGTTTCGTGTGGGATATACTGGAAAATGTAGTGAACAGTGAATATTTGTAGGAAAAGTGTTTGACATTATGCTTAAGACAAAGTATCATTAAAATTTGTAAAGTATCAAGTTGTAAAACTTAAAAAGTGTATGAAAATTATTTGTTTTTATGCCTGAGATAAAATATCATAACAATTTGTAAAGTATCACGATGTGATAATAGAAGAAATTGAAAAAGTATCATAAGTATCATATTGTGATACTAAAAATTTTTGAAAAATATTATAAGTATCATACTGTGATACTAACATATTTGAGAAGTATCATAAGTATTTTTCAATTTTTAAAATTTTTTTATAAGTAATTTTCAAAATTTATAAAATTGAAGTAAATTTCAATTTTATTCCCAAAAGTAGGGTATTTATGTGGACAACCCTAAAAAGTATACTTGGCCAACTTATTGAAGTTAATGTTGTCAAACATACTATACCATCCAAATATGTTTGAACGTTTTTCTTATTCTTCATAAATAAAGAGAATTTTTAGCAACTCACAATATTCATATTTTTCAATGTCAATATTTTCATAATATACCCATAATATTTTCTTTATATACACATTAAATAAATATTTTCATAAAAGTCTTTTCGATGTGTATACAAAACACATTACTACTCCACAATATTTGTGCAAGGGAGAAAATTCAGCTAAGAAACTTACTTTACTCAATAGTGAAAAATGATTATATTTTAAATAGAGAAAAATGAACTAGAAATAACAAAAAAGGTATACTACAATTCAAACTATGAACATATCAAATTTAATTGTAACGCATTAAAAAAATTAAAAATTCATTTAAGTTTGTAAACAATGCATCAAAATAAAAGTCTGAATTGTACAAAAATAAAAAAAACTTTAATTCATCAACTTAGCCTGTGTTCAGTAAACTAAGGTTTATAAACTAGTTTTTTTTTTTTTTTTTTTTTTTTATTAATACAATTTTTTAACCACACATATTTTCTCTTTCCAAATTTTAACCCTCAAAACTCCTCAAGATAAGTGCCAAAAAGTAAAAAAATCAATTTTTTTCTTTTGCTGCCGAACAGATGCTTAAATTACAACACAATCTTGAACTTTTGATTCATATGCAAAGATTATTAAACTAACTCATGAAATGCAACAATCTAATGTACGTAAGACTAGAGGTAAAAGAGTAGGAGCAAGTCTTGATTTTTTAGTCTTATACTCTAGAATCTTAGAAAATTTTCAACCTAAATTATATTTTTAAGTTATGTATTTTTTTGTTTAGTGCTTAAATTGTAAAAAATAAAAAATTATATAAAGATTGGTTCCATTCGGGTATCCATGGTTTCGTTTCAAGAACCTATTTGGACCCAGTTGGTTTTCGATTTTCGGTTCTGGTTCTTAATATATATTTTTTGGAATCGAACCGAACCTCCAGTTTCGGATCGGTTTCGATTCGGGAGGTTCGGTTCCGGTTAAAACGCCCAGGCGTACTGTTAAATACAACATTACTATTAAATCACATGCATCGCACGATCAAAAACTAGTAATTATACAATCTGTCTTATATATGGAAACTAAATAGATTTTTTCTCAATTACAACCTGATATTTTTCAAAATTTTTTGGTACTTAGGGCATAATTTAAGTATCATATTTTGAGACTTTCAATTTTTTATGATACATTTCACCATATCCAGTTAGATAATTCATCAAACACGATAGAAAATTGATGAAAGCTCAATACTGATGTCTTCCAACGACACACTCATCCTGGAGCAAGTCACTGGAGCTATGGGTGAACAAATAAATTGTCAATTGAACCAAACTGCAACAAATGACTTGGTTTGAATCGATTTCAAATGTGAAAATAGTTTGGTTTGGTTTGGAAGAATGACCGTCTTAAACGGTTTTGTTTAAATTTCAATTGTCAAAACCGTATTTCAAAACCGCCAACCCAACAAATTTAAAAAAAAAAAAAAAAGGCAAACATTCAATTTAAAAAAAAAAATGCAGCAAACTTTTTATTCTCGACAAATAAAAAATTAAAGAGTCAAAGATTAATTGGTTCAAATCCATAGTCATTTGGAAATAATTCATGCTCTTACATTTCATAATCATCATCCAAGACAATTTTTTTTTTAAGTAAAATATTTAAGCTAAGAACTAACTACAATTTTTTTAAGAAAATTTTAAATGTTTGTTTCTATATAATTAGTTTGTTTATCAATATGAAATGCTTCAATTTAATCCACTCAATTCGAAGCTGGATACTATTATTGAGCTAGTTTCAACTCAAAATTTTAGATGAATATATGTTTTTAAGCTCGTTTGGAATCTACTAATTCATTTGTTGACAAACCACTGTTTCAAACCGCAAAAAATTATTTAATTTTGTTTGATTTAGAAAATGAAATGATTTGATTTGGTATGGAAAAACTTCAAACCATTTTAAATGGTTTAAATTGAAAAATTACTACAAATCATTCAAACCAAACTGTGTTCACCCCTAACTGGAGCCTCACCGGAGGAAATGGAGGTAGCATTACGTTGGTGACGTGGTGTTAGTTAGAATATTGTAGGTTTAAAGAGAAAAAGAAAAAGTAAAAATCAGTTAATGGATGTAATAGTAGTATGGAGTGCAATTATCTCCAAGGTTTTTGGTTAGGGAAAAATACATAAAAAAGTGACTATAAATGCAAATTTCAAAATTGAGATAAAACTTGTATAATTTCAAAAATCATGTTGCAATTAGTATTAATTAAATTAAATAATTAAATATATTTTATTTTCATATCACAAATACATATTTTGTAGGTCACAAAATTGATTTCAAGGTCACATGTTACGGTTAGGTCACGGTTATTCAAGATCAAGTCACAATTATCACTATTTCTGATCACAACCACCATTTCTATGGTCACAAATCACAACCACCGTTTTTCTAAGGTCACAAATCACAATCACCGTTATTTCTGATCACAATCACCATTATTTCTGATCATAGCCATCATTTCTAAGTCATAATTTATCAATATTAGGTCAGACAGTGCCCGAAGTCACATTTATCAAATTATTATTAGGCCACAATTACAGCTTACACCTCTCAACACTGCTGCCACGGTGCCCAGACTTTGCCGTGGGCATCGTGCCTCCACCACTGGCAAACAGCGAAAAAGAAGGAAGCTAAGAAGGACCATGCCTGCAGGGAACGTCTGTACCATCAAAACTGCGCCTAGATGCCTTGGCGCTGTGAGTCTGTTGTGTATAAATCTTTCACTGAAAATCTGAAACTATAATCAACGCAGCAATCTTGATTTTGAACTTTTTTGGGAATGTTAGTGCATTCATCCCAGACCCCATAATAAGAATCACAGGAGCTCCGGAGTCCCTCCAGCTGGGTGTAGGAGACTGGCGCCGCTGTACGAGATATGATACCACCGCCGATGGGGGTGAGGAAATCAACGAAGATGTGTTGTTTGCTCGTTGCGCTAATGATGGCTGCGGTGATTTGAAGAGGATATAAAAAGGGTTGGTTTTAGGGAGGACGATGGTTAAGGTGGAGTGGTGGGGACGTGAAAGAGCAATGGAAGAATACAATTTTGAATCGATTTAGCCATTAGGCTTAGTGATAATTTAATTTAATTTAATTTAATAATTAACATATTGATAATTTAATTTAATTTAATTAATAATTAATATGTTTATATTCCGTCCCCGATAAATGTGATAACAGGACTGAAGGACGTTTGTTTCCCATTATACAATGCTTCTTCCAAAGTTAGTATTGCACTATACCCACATTATTGGCTAAACCTGAGTATAACTTGTATTATTTTAGAAAACCCCAGAAATTAATTTTGTATAAATTTGTTAAACAAAATTCCGAGAGAGAAGATACATCATAATTGTTTTGGTATGGAAAAAAATTGAGGAGGGGGGGTTGGGTGGGAATTGTTATGTGTCTGTTTTGAATAGGTAGATCAATTGATCCGGATCATCATGACACGTTGATCATGATCTGATGGTTCTGTTGAATTTTTTATAGAGAAAAACTTTCAATAGGTCTGGTACTGGTACTGGTGAACCTAATTCATCTAGAATCTGTATGGTACCCAAGGATTCTTGTAATTCAACCATTGACTTTTGGTGAATTCCTTTTTTCAGAGAGTCCATGAAAACTGATATTTGTCATAGAGTGTAAGAGGAAACAACATTTTGCATTCTAGTGCATTACAATCATCTTATGCCGACACCAAGGACTGTTTCAGGACATCCCATGACACGACCCCATCTCGAATCATCCTATGTGGACCCGAGACGTGGCGTGCGCCGATGATGAATGCCAGCTAGATACTGGACCCACCACCAAGACTACTGAAACTTTTCAAATTCTATAAAACTTCTCGTAATACCCCATGATTTTAAAAAAAAAAATTTGACAAAGTTCCCTTTAAATATTGAATATAACCTCCATGTAACAAAATCAACAAATCATCAAACAACCACATGTAAAATATTGGGGATCCATATCCCTTCTCATCATCATATCAAAAGTCAAAAGAGCTCATGTCTGCCCATCTAGTTCTTACTACATATCATCCATTCCACTTAGATTTGATACATCAACAGATCATTCTAATCAACTAATTACTTGACAAAACAATAACTCGAGAGTGGACCGAGTTAAATATATATACATGGATCCCAAAAGAATGATGAAAACTAGAAACATAAAACTAAATGATCTTGTAGCTCTTTGACAGGCTTTTCCAACGTCCTCTCAAAACTCAAAAGGAAAAGTATCATGGTAGGGAAAATGTTACAAAAATATGAGATTTTAACTCAGTGAGTTGAGTGTTTGAAAACTAGTCATACTTTTCTCGTTTATAATTCTTTATAAAATCACTATTTGTTTTGTAACTATAATTTTTGATTGACATAAGAAAAGATTTTACTTATCTGAAAAGCACATCTAGCTGAAATGAGAATTTATAAATACTGAAACCATGGCATAAATTGTGATAACTGTCTGATAATACTAAAAATTCGTTGAACTGTAATGAGAAGCTGAAATATTTTTCTATGAATAAATATATCATACTGTAATGAAAAGAATCACATCAAAGTGTACCCAATGAATAACTTTACTCAAGTACAGAGTACTCTCGATGTACAAGGCAAAGCCATTCAAATCTGATAAGCTGATAATCTGATAAACTGTGTCATATGCGCATAGACTGCCCCAAAGGCTGAAGCACCCTAGTACACGGCCCAAAGCCTATATGTGCACAAGAGTGAGTCCCAAAGACCTTTGATAATATGATAATATGGTCATACACTGTAGAAATGAATTCACATCAGTGCAGAGCGGTTAATATCACCTGGGTACTTTCTGATGGTTTTTCACCATAATAATTTACATGTAACAAATTCTTTTATAGAATAATGTACTAAATTTATAATTTGATTAACTTGAAATTTTAAAAGAATAAGTCTAAAATCATGCTTCTAAACTTGTATGTGCGAAAAGTAATAATTTCTGTAACTTGTCTACTTAATTGAAAACATGAGTCGTATGGAAAATTTATGCCATTAAATATTAAAATTTAACTTTAAGGAAAAATAAGTTTCCCCACTCACAGAGATTGTGACTGAAACCTAATTTGGCTGATAGGCCTGGCCAATCTCCGTGTCGCCTCCTGAAAATTAAATTAAAACCTTGGATCAACTCCAATAATTACAAATATTTAACAAATGCCCAAAATGAAATAACATTCTATACAATAACCACAAATTTCATACGCCTCCAACATTACATCCAACCAACCTTCTCTTATGTGAAAAATAACTTCATTATAACTAATATCTCATTTATTTAACCAATACCTCAATGGAATGTTCATAGACACCAAAACCCCTTTCCAAGAAACTAGTAATGGACTAATTCTTCAACTTAATTACATGAGTAATTTAATCTCCAAATAAATATCACCAAATTAAGCATTTAAGCATGAAATGATTTAACATAGGCTCCAATAACTTAATCTTGCCCAAATCATGAATTTAATCCACTATTATTACAAACCCTAGCATGTAACCACAATGTATTCAACCAAACTTAAATATTTAGCTCAATATCTTCAAGTGAACCATAAATCCATCCAAAAATCTAACATTTAACTCAAAATCAAAACCCTAAAATCAACATCATATCTCAAATAAATGGGTATTGCCTTACCTCTTGAAAGTGAAAATGAAGTCTTGAATGTTGAATGAAAATCCCCCTTTTTCCTTCTCTTTTCTTTCTTCCTTTTTCTTTTCTTTTCTTTTTTTTTTCCACCGTTTTTTTTCTTCCCTTCTGCCGAGCTCCTTCTCTGGTAAAGTGTATGTGTGAGTGGAGTGTGTTTGTAGTTGAATTGTTTGTCCCCTAATATGAATACATTGTAAAGTTTGACAGTAATTGCATGCTTGGTCCTTCATTTATCACTCCAATAAAATCCCAAATATAAATGATAATAAGTCAAGTCCCTCAACTTATAACCAAATTTAAATGATCCTCAAAATATCCACTCATTTAAATTGGTCCCCACTTTGACTAAATTGGTCAAAAATAAATGTTGACTTGATAAAATAATTATTTGACTTGTAAAATTATAGTGGGTTGTGACAATCTTACCTCCTTAGTGAATTTCGTCCTCGAAATTCAATCAACTACCATCTTAGAAGGTCAGGATACTTAGCTCGAATTTGATCTTCGTTTTCCCATGTAGCTTCATCCATTGGATGATTCTTCCAAAGAACCTTGACCAATGGAATAATCTGGTTGTGCTGAATTTGTTCCTTTCATTCAAGTATCCCTTCTGGTTCCTCCTCGTAAGTGAAATTCTCCTTAAGTTCCACTGGCTGTGGCTCGAGAATATGAGATGAATCTGGAATGTACTTACGAAGCATCGAAATATGGAATACATCATGAATCCTAGACAACTCATCTGGCAATGCTAAACGATAAGCCACTGGACCAATTCGTTCCACAATCTCATAAGGTCCAATATATCTTGGACTTAATTTCCCTCGCTTGCCAAATCTCAACACACCTTTCCAAGGAGACAATTTAAGGAAAACTCTATCTCCAACAGCAAATTCAAGATCTTTCCTGCATCTGTCTGCATAACTTTTTTGTCTATCTTGAGCTGCTTTTAACTTCTCTTTAATCACTTTCACCGTTTCTGTGGCTATCTGAATGAATTCTGGTCCTTCTAATCTCCTCTCGCCTACTTCACCCCAACAAACAGGCGTTCCACATTTCCTTCCATACAGTGCTTCAAAAGGAGCCATCTCTATACTCGAATGATAACTGTTATTAGAAGCAAACTCCATCAAACACAGATGAGAATCCCAACTTCCTTTGAACTCTAGAACACAAGCTCTTAGCATATCTTCTAAGGTCTGTATGGTCCTCTCTGATTGACCATCTGTTTGTGGGTGGAAAGCTGTGCTGAACTGTAGTTTAGTACCCAAAGCATCTTGCAAACTAGGCCAAAACTTAGAAGTAAATCTAGGATCTCTGTCAGATACAATAGACACTGGAGTCCCATAAAAACTGACTATCTCATCCACATACAATTTTGCTAGTTTACTCAGAGAAAAAGTAGCTTTGATCGGCAAGAATCTTGAAGTTTTGGTCAAACGATCAACAATCACCCAAACACCATCATGTCCATTTTGAGTGGGAGGAAGACCAAATAAGAAATTCATAGTAATATGCTCCCATTTCCACTCAGGAATAGGCAGTGGCTGAAGAAGTCCAGCTGTTTTCTGGCGATCGGGTTTCACCTGTTGGCAGACAAAACATGTCGATACAAACTCAGTAATTTCTCTTTTCATACCACGCCACCAATAATGCTCCTTCAGGGTATGATACATTTTGGTGCTACCTGGATGCATAGCATAACCTGAACTGTGTGTTTCTTCCAATATTTCTTTCTTCAATTCTGGAATATCCGGAACACATAGCCTATTTCCCATAAATAATACACCATCCCTGATTTCATAGTCTGTTCGCAAGCCAACAGTAACTTCTGCTTCCAAAGTTTTCAATGTCAAATCTTGCAATTGAGCTTCTCTAACTTTGTTTATCAAAGTAGGCCTCACTTGAAAGTGAGCTAAGAGTGCCCCTGTAGTAGTTGTGGACAACTGAGCATGTAAGTTTCTAAATTCACCAATTAAAGCAGAACACATCGCACTAGATTTGGTGGAATGGCTACTGACCTTCCTACTCAAAGCGTTAGCAACGACATTAGCTTTCCCCGGATGATAATCAATTTTGCAATCATAATCTTTGATAAGTTCTAACCATCGCCTCTGTGTCAAATTCAATTCTTTTTTATCAAAGATATACTTCAAGCTCTTGTGGTCCGTGAATATTTGGCATTTTTCACCATACAAATAATGTCTCCAGATTTTTAGTGCCAAAACCACTGCTGCCAATTCCAAATCATGAGTTGGGTAGTTTAGTTCATGCTTCTTCAATTGTCTAGAAGCATAAGCTATAACCTTTCCATTCTGCATTAAAACACAGCCCAAACCTTGGCGTGATGCATCACTATAGACTACAAAATCTTCACCTGGAGAAGGAAGAGTGAGTATAGGAGCGGAAACCAATCTACTTTTCAGCTCTTGGAAGCTCTTCTCAATTTCTGGTGTCCACAAAAATTTCGAATCCTTTCGAGTCAAGCTAGTTAAAGGAAGAGCAATTTTGGAAAATCCTTCCACAAATCGACGATAATAACCAGCTAACCCAAGAAAACTTCGCACTTCGGTCACATTAGAAGGGCGTTCCCATTTCATCACAGCTTCTGTCTTGATCGGATCTACATAAATACCTTCTGCTGATATCACGTGACCCAAAAATACAACTTTATCCATCCAAAACTCGCATTTGCTGAATTTTGCATACAATTGCTTATCCCTCAAGGTCTGCAATATAATTTTTAGATGCTCTGCATGTTCATCCTTGTTAGGAGAATATACCAAAATATCATCAATGAAAACAATCACAAATCTGTCCAGATAAGGATGCAAAACTCTATTCATCAAATCCATAAATGCATCTGGGGCATTAGTAAGCCCAAATGGCATCACCAAAAACTCATAATGGCCATATCGAGTCATAAAAGCAGTCTTTGGTATATCGGCATCTTTGATCTTCAGCTGATGATACCCTGATCGTAAATCAATTTTAGAAAATACTGCAGCACCTCGAAGTTGGTCAAAAAAATCATCAATTCGAGGTAACAGGTATTTGTTACGAATTGTAACTTTATTCAACTGTCTGTTATCAATACACAGTCTCATCGTACCGTCTTTCTTCTTCACAAATAAGACTGACGCTCCCCATGGGGAAACACTGGGTCTAATGAAACCCTTATCAACTAATTCCTCCAGTTGTACCTTCAGTTCTTTTAACTCCGTTGAAGCCATTCTGTATGGTGCTTGTGAAATAGGTGTCGTCCTTGGAATTAAATCAATAGAGAACTCAATCTCTCTATCTGGTGGTAGTCCCGGAAGATCATCTGGGAACACATCTGTAAAATCTCGCACGACAGGGATATCCTCAAGTTTCGGATTAGTGAGTCGAGTGTCAATCACATTAGCTAAATATGCATGACAACCCTTTTTGAGCAATTGTCGTGCATCCAAAGCGGATATAACACATGATGGTAAGATTCTGCGTTCTCCAACCATAACAAATTTAAGTTCTTTTGGCTTCCTGAACACCACTTCCTTGCGGAAGCAGTCGACTGTAGCCCGATGTTCAGAGAGAAAATCCATCCCCAAAATAACATTAAAATCATGCATATCAAGAGGAATTAAATATGCCCTCAAATGACGGTCATTCAACCTTATCATACAATCTCTATACACATCACTAGCCAAAAGTGATACTCCTACCGGTGTTGTTACAACTAATTCATTATCTAAAGGCTCTAACTTCTTCTCAGCATGACTAGCAAGTGCATAAGAAATAAAAGAATGTGTAGCACCCGAATCAGTTAATGTGCGAGCATCTCTACCAAAAATAGATAACATACCAATAACCACATCTGGTGACTCTTCTGCCTCCTTCTGGGTCATAGCAAATACCTTACCCTGAGTCCTATTACGCCCTGTCTGAGCTCCCGATCTAGCAGTACTACCTCTAGCAACATTAGACTGAGCACCACCAGTCGACCCTACTGAGATGTCTCTCTGACTCTGACTCTGCCCCGCATTGCTAACACGTGGCTGAGGAAATAATATATGTGGTCCGCTACTCTGCTGAGATTTGATTGGGCAATCCTTCCTCACGTGTCCCGTCTGACCACACTGATAACAGACTCCAACTCCCTTAAGGCACTCTCCTGGATGAAACTTCCCACAAGACTGACACTGTGGAAAGCTACGAAAATCAGAACTCTGACTCGGCCTCGATCCCTGAGATCTCTGCATAGAGCCCTGTGGATGTATATGACTCCCTCCAGTCTGCTGTATAGAACTCTGACTCCGGCTTGACATCTTACTGAATCCCGAACTCTAAGACTTTGATTTAAAATTTGTAGAATTTGTAGCACCTGGCCAAAACCCTTTTCTGTTCTTCTTAGACCCTGAAGCCCCTGTCTGACCACTACCTCCAAAACTCGTCTGTGCCCTTTGGTTGCGTCCATCTATGATAGCTGTCTCGAATAACTTAATCTTGCCCAAATCATGAATTTAATCCACTATTATTACAAACCCTAGCATGTAATCACAATGTATTCAACCAAACTTAAATATTTAGCTCAATATCTTCAAGTGAACCATAAATCCATCCAAAAATCTAACATTTAACTCAAAATCAAAACCCTAAAATCAACATCATATCTCAAATAAATGGGTATTGCCTTACCTCTTGAAAGTGAAAATGAAGTCTTGAATGTTGAATGAAAATCCCCCTTTTTCCTTCTCTTTTCTTTCTTTCTTTCTTTTTCTTTTCTTTTTTTTTTTTCCACCGTTTTTTTTTCTTCCCTTCTGCCGAGCTCCTTCTCTGGTAAAGTGTATGTGTGAGTGGAGTCTGTTTGTAGTTGAATTGTTTGTCCCCTAATATGAATACATTGTAAAGTTTGATAGTAATTGCATGCTTGGTCCTTCATTTATCACTCCAATAAAATCCCAACTATAAATGATAATAAGTCAAGTCCCTCAACTTATAACCAAATTTAAATGATCCTTAAAATATCCACTCATTTAAATTGATCCCCACTTTGACTAAATTGGTCAAAAATAAATATTGACTTGATAAAATAATTATTTGACTTGTAAAATTAAAGTGGATTATGACATCCCATATATCTGAGTTATGACAGTTTGACAATGGACTGCTTTTCAAGCTTGTTCGTGTTTTCAATGTTTTCAGTTTCTCTCTCTCATACGGTTGATAAAGTAGCTGACTAGCATTTGAAACACAAACCGGTACATGTCCTCTTAAAGAATCACGCATTCACAAGAGGCATAAAAAATTGCTGGACCCACAAAAAAAAACCTTCAAAATTGTAAATAGAAAATTTCAAACCTTGAAGATTAGATTTGAACCCACAACTCTCCTAATTTTGGGTGGACTTGGAGGCCCGGGAGGTAGTCCATCAGGTGGGTTAAGCGTTGTAGCTTTATGTTTGAGATTGAGAATTGATTTTCTGCTACTTCTTGTTGATGTTGGCCAATCGCGACGGCATTTGATGAGATTACCACGTTTTGTCACTTTGTACAAACCATTTATAGGTTTCAACCGCTCCTTAGCCGACCTGTATTTTTCCATTCAAAAATCAAAATAATAGGTGGGTTAGAATCTCTGGATGGGTAGACAAAATTTCTGAGGGGTTGATAGTGATAGATACACTGTGACTACGTGTGCTTGAGGAAGCAACCTAATGAAATAGGATTCTGTTTACCTTTGGTGCAAAATCTTTATCTACCAGCTTTGCGATAAGGAAGGCAAGTGGATATCCTGACAAACATAATACTTCATGGTACTGAAGGTATGGAACAAAAATAAACATTTTATACCTCAAGGAAGTCGCTTGTAATCTGTCTGGATATATTCCTTACTCACGAATGAGGCATTGATCAAGAGTTTGAAATCTACATCCTCGTATCTGGACCAGAAAGTGTTGTGATGTCAGCTCAAATTCTAGATGTTTGCAAAATTCAGTAAAATGTTCAAGGGACTTACTGATCTTGAGGAAACCTTCAAACTTAACGGTTGCAATTCTGCAACAGAAGACCATTCCGACCGAAGAGTTGGAATTATTGTTCAATCGAGCGGTTGTATTTCGCGCGAAAATCACCCATCTTGACACAACACACAATAGAGAGAGAAAAGATTATATCCTTGGCCTTGTCATGGGAGCTCGACTGACGTTTTCATTGGCTTTTGCCTACTTCTAACTATAAGCGTCAACCCTTCTTGCAGCACCCATTTTGTTTGAGAAACATCAAACCAAATAGCATAGGTAGCCCCAAGGAAAGTGAACACTTGGAATGTGAATACCAATATTTCTTTATCCACGAGCTTCGTGATCGAACTTCTGTATGTGGGAAATACTGTAGTGTCGAAAAGTTGAATTTTAAAATCCACTAATTAAATAACTCCCATTACTATGATAACGGTTAAGAAGAATTAAAATAATAATGTGAAAATTAAAGATTATGTTGAAATTCAGAATCTATTGACAACTGAAATTCTAGCCGAAATTAATTGAATAGAATCTCAGTTGCTTTTAAATATATATATATACAAGTTTGGCACCCGTGCGATGCATATACATATTTCATTGACAAAATATAATATCTGACACGATAAAATGGGGAAAAATCAATAAAAATTAACAACGATAAGTGTCAATTTAAAATAAAGTGGAGTCATGCAAAATTAACTAATGAAAAAGGAATGTAAAACCTCAACATAGCAGTACAAAATCCCATATATCCTACAGACTATGTTATCATTTTTTTTCCATTTCATGATCATGAAACAATGTTCGTAGCTAACAACATAATGAAAACAATTAATACGACCAAACCACAAACAACTTTGTTCACCTGGCTAAGTTGGATTAGTAATAAAAAATAAACCAATTTCACACCAAAAGTTAAAAAAGGTTAAATTTAAAAGAAAAGCAAAGGAATTGATCCACAATTAACATCTATAAAATTCCCCAGAGTAATGAAAAGATCTGTGATTATTTCTGTTGGGGATCTATGAAAATATGTTGAGACTTGCTGTTATTTACAGATCTGGAGACTAGAGCGAGGGAGAAGAAACAGTAGCACAGTTGGAGGCGATGTCCTCTGTTGGTGATGCGGCGGAGATCGGAGGAGAAGAAACGGTGGTGATGGATCCATAGATTATCAACATCTGATTGTATCTAAGACAAAGTAGGATAAAAAAATTGTGAAGTTTTACTATAATTTCGTCTAAGTATCATAAGATTTTAATGAAGTTTCATGTTATGATAAAAAAAATTTGACAGTATCACAAGTATCATGTTGTGATACTTTAAAAGTATCATAATATACTTTTACAGTATCGTATCATGATACTTCACGAAAACAATATTTTTCAGTAAAAGAAAAATATTGCAATAATTTTCAGTGATACTTTAAAATGAAGTAAGTTTCAATTATGATACTAAAAATTTGGTATTTGTGCAAACTCCCCTTTTTTTTTTTTAATTAAGCTACCTTACCATATAATCCAACTTGCCACGCAGTAAAACGAATAAGCCCTTGTTTGAGCCCCATTAATTCAATTTAAAATTTGGGTTTTGAAAATCTAATGGTTAAAAAGTGGTTTGAAAAGTAAAAAAATTGTGGGCTTGACTTTTTTGGATGGTTAAGATTGATTACTGTAGAAAAACTTTGTAAAAAAAGGAGAAATAATGGGGCTCAAACAAGGGCTAAAACATATCAGAAGATCAAAGTTACAAATAAATAATAACATGAACTGCACTCCCTCCAACCAGTTTCCTTCAAGTGAAACATTTCACAGAATCAAATTTCGCTCGTGGACGTCAAATCTAATCCTGAAAATTCTAATTGATCTCTCCTTGGAGTTGCTAAGGGTGATTTCAATGCATCATTCTTCTTAGTTGCAGACAAGGAAGACATTTGTTGATCAAACGCTTTCCTGTATAGTGTAAGCTTATACTGTTTCAAATGTCCGACTTCTACCTCTAGCACAGCAATTTTCTTGATGAGTTCTGTGGCTGGCTGGAAACAATCCAAGAATATTTTAGTAAAACCACAAATATTTTAGAAAATGTAAACACACAACTCATGAGAAGCGGCAGTGATCCTCGGTGGCCGGAACCCACGCCACCATCCACATCGTCACACCGAATGGAGAAGAAACCTCTCAAAGTTAGAAGAAGAATCTCCTGCGTGAAGAGAACAGCCCAAGTCGAAGGAGAAGACTCCCAAATGGAGAAGAAACCTCTCAAATTGAGAGGAAGAATCACCTGCGCGAAGAGAACTGCTCTTCTTTGATGGATTTTCTTCCTGCAAAGCTAGCAAAGCGACGGGTAGAAAAGGAATACAGTAGATTTAGATGGAAATGACTTATGATGCACAACTGCTACAACCCATTTATCTATAAGGCAGTGTTTGAAAGACACTTTTTGTCATGGAATTGGAATAAGTTTTCCCACTTTTAACAATTGTTGCTGTTTGATACAAGAAATTTGCATTGGAAAGTTAATTCCTCCCCTTTGTACGTGATGATACTATTCTACAGTTTGAAAGAAATCCAATTCTTTAAAGTGAGGAGGTAATTGATTTCTTGGCAAATTACATACGTTGCGTTTGATTAATTTTGTTATTGTTAATTGATTTATTTTTTTTCAAAAATTAACATTATTATTATCAAGTACAAATGTGTGAAAAAAATTTTAAAAAATATTTTTTTTATTAAAATAACTACATTTTACATTATTTGTCATGAAAAATAATGTCAATCAAACAACAACAGTAGGAAATTTTTTCACTTTTTTACCTAGAAAATTAAATTAATTAAATATATTAAACTTTCAATTCTCAGGAATTCAATTACTTGAAATTCGTTTTCTTTTCATCCAAATTCCACCATTGCAATAAAACGGACCCTAAATATTTGGTCTGAATTTTGACATCTTTTGATAAATCCCCATATAAGATATCAATATACCTGAAATTGTAAGAATAGAATCAAAACAGGATGATGCGATCCCAATCGGGGAACACGACGAAAACGCGGAATAACGAAAATAAAAACCTAGGAAAAATCTAAATCAAATTAAACACAAAAACAAGAAATTAAATAATGGAATTAAATGATATGATTGACGATAAAATCTTGACCCAATATTCATGACGTGAGAATGATGCGAAATATGAACCAAGAGAATCCTCTCTCAAATAATATCAATAAACTCAAAATTGTTTTACACTAATGAAATTGTCAATAATATATTAAAAACGACCTAACCTTAGCTGCATTAGGGTTCAAAAATATAATTAATAAAAAGGGAAACTAATTTAAAAAATCGCGAAAAATGTGCTTCTGCAACAATCGCGCGATCGCGCTCTCCTTTTCACCACGCGATCATGTGGTAGTCCCGGCTACACCTTTTTTTCTTCCTTTTGAAACAACGTGGGCCGGTTTGATTCTTGGTTTGGGCCCAATACAAAATTTGCTCAGTTTCTCATGTAAATCACTGTCGTGTAGCTAATGGCTCAATTTCCACTTTCGACACCTACTTCGGATCACATCATTCCCCCTCTCTTAAAAAGAATTCGACCTCAAATCTAGAACTGGTCTAATCCTCTTACCACTCATTGTTTGTTGGTTCGATGATCATGCTTATGCCTTTTGGGTTGTTCTGTTGTGCCCATGAATTTCTTTCTTGTTTCAAGATCATGGTTTGATTTAGGCACCTGCAAAACAGATTTTATAGAGCTGGGGAGGGGTTTGTTAGACTGGTTAAGTGCAAGGCAAGAATCTTTGTACATCAACCTTTGTGCAAAAAAATTCATTTTGAGGGTAGACTCTCTTTTCTTTTTGCACTCTAGCTCTCTTTTTTCTGAGGTCGTGGCCTCAACCCTCTTATTTTCAATTTTCACTTCCTCTCCTTTTTCTGAGGTCGTGGTCTCAACTCTCTTGTTTTTCCCTTCAAACTCACTTTTTATTTTTATTTGATCTTCTTGGACCTTTTTAGGTGATAGAGGCACAAGGGTAATTTTCTTCCCACCGTTTACAAAGGAATTTTGATTCTTATACCCATCGTGCACTACCTTCCTATCATGTTGTCATGACCTTCCCAACAAAATATGTCCAACATGCATATGCACTACATTACAAACGACTTCATCCCTATACCTACCAATCGAAAAACCCACCAAAACCTGCTTGTTCACCTTAATTTCACCCAACTCAGTCAGTCATTGTAACTTATAAGGCCTAGGGTGTTTCATCAAGCTCAAGCCCAATTTTTTAACCAACATTGTACTAACCATATTAGTACAACTCCCCCCGTCAATCACCATACCACAAACCTTTTTACCCAATTAACGAGTGAGCCTTTAATGGTATAAGTCAACCCTTCCTCATCACTACTACTAGCCCCAGCATCCTGTAATCTAGGCATTCCCTTAAACTCATCCTCCGAACTAATTTCACCATTTTCACTCAAAAGCATTACCCTCGTATTTGGACACTGGGATGTTATATGACCCGAACCCAAACACTTAAAGCAATAAATATTTCTATCCCTAATAGTTTGAGAATCAGAAATATTTTTACCTTTTGTTGTAAGTTCCTCCTTCCCTTTTGGGACATGTTCATCACTGTGTTCCCGCTTCGATTGTGATATAAGATAAGAACCTGGTGAGTGTCTTGCTGCCCCCTTTCGTCGTAGTTGCCTTTCCACCTTCATTGCCATATACACCATGTCCTCTAGTTCCACATAATGTTGCAGGTCAATGATGTGGGCAATATCTCTATTCAACCAATTAAAAAATCTAGCCATTGTAGCTTCCCGATCATCCACCACATTAACCCGAATCATTGCCACCTCCATATCCTTATGATAATCCTCTACACTCATCGACCTCTGAGTTTGACCCTGCTGCCTCTGGTAAATATCTCTATAATAATGAGTTGGCACAAACCGTTTCCTCATTATTGTCTTTAATTCACCCCAAGTCTCCACTGGCTCCTCAAGGTTCCTCCTCCTACCCGTCACCAGTTGATCCCACCAAATTTTTGCATAATCTGTGAATTCAATCACTGCTAATTTCACCTTCTTCTTTTCCGAATAATTATGACAATAAAAAAGCCGTTCAATCTTTGTTTCCCAATCCAGGTACCCCCCTGGATCACTCTTACCCTGGAATGATAGTATTTCATTTTAATTTTCCCAAGGTCGTCATCCTCAACATCTCTACCTTCACGATGCCTCCTAGTATCACGATGCTCCCTATCATACCTCCTCTCATACCTATCTTCTCTATCCCTCCTTCGCATACTTCTCACCGAAGATATACTACCACTTTCACTACCATGCCCTCATCATCCATATCAACCTCATGCTTATTACCTCTCCTAACCCGAGAACCATTTTGAGATTGATCCCGAGGTCTTTGTTCACGTTCTACACCTCGATTCTCCGTCTGAGCCATAAACCTCTCAAATTGTGCCTGCATTGCTGCAATATCATCATTACCTACTCAACCTTCCTATTCACACCCCTAAATTGTTTTCTGTCACCCACAAAAGATGATGATGTCGATTCCTCCTTGTAAGACTTTTTTTTTGAACTAGTAGAAAATTTGACTACGAGTATGGCGAAAAAAAGGGAATTGGATTTGGAGGAAAAAGAACTCGAAAAACACATTTGAATTTTCTGTAGGACTTTTAGGGATCAAAAGCTAAAAAAAAATTACTGGCACGAAGAACAAGAAGAAACAAGAAACTCAAGAAAAAAAATCAAGAAAACTCAAGCATCTGAATTAGATCCAAGCTCTGATACCAGATGACGCGATCTCAATCGGGGAACACGACGAAAACACGGAATAACGAAAATAAAAACCTAGAAAAGATCTAAATCAGATTAAACACAAAAACAAGAAATAAAATAGTGGAATTAAATGATAGGATTGACGATAAAACATTGACCCAATATTCACGACGTGAGAACGATGCGGAATATGAACCAAGATTGGTGAACGCCACAATGGTTGTCAATTCCTTGATAAGTTCGTTGAGTGAACGCAACAAAGATTAAATCTTTGATAAGTTCAAGAAAAGGGAATAACTCAACATTTCAACAAGAAAATCATCTCTCAAGTAATATCAATAAACTCAAAACTTTTGGACAATAATGAAATTGTCAATAATATATTGAAAACAACCTAGCCCTAACCCTAGCTGTATTAGGGTTCAAAAATATAATTAATAATGAATAAAAACATAAACTAATTTAAAAAAAATCGCGAAAATATGCTTCTGTCACAACTGCGCGATCGCTTTGTTTTAACTCGCGTGATCTCGTGGTTGTCCCTTAAACTTTCAGATGAAATTTTTGTACCATCACGCGATCGAGCTCTCCTTTTCACCACGCGATCGCGTGGTAGTCCCGGCTGCACCTTTTTTTCTTCCTTTTGAAACAACGTGGCCCGATTTAATTCTTGGTTCGGGCCCAACATGAAATTTGCTCTATTTCTCATGTAAATCACTGTCGTGTCGCAAATGGCTCGATTTCTGCTTTCGACGCCTACTTCGGATCACATCAGAAGATAGGAGGAGATATCACCACTAAAAGTTGGTAAAAATCAATAAAAGCAGTCTAGGGACTAAATGTAATATAAAACATTACTGAAAATACAATCCCAGATTTACTGTTGAAGACAACGTCAGACTACATATGAAGAAGCCAATATTATATCTTTCCAGCGAAGTAGAAATGCACCAGACTACCACCACCTATGGGCATGTTATCATTCAAACTATCGTGGAGAAGGCATTAAGGGCTTGTTTAGTAAAGTCAAAAATTTTACCACAATTTTTCAAACTCAATTTCAACAATTCATTCTTAATCAAGCACACAAATTTTGACTTTTCAAATATTTTGAAACCGCACATCTATCAAAATTTCCAAAAAAAGAAAAAAAAAAAAAAAAAAAAAAAACTCAAAAACCAAAACTTTCCACATTACCAAACAACCACCACTATCTTCTTTTCAGTAACACAGCTAGATTAGCAATGTAAAGCAAACTCTCACGATTAAGTTGAATATTCAGAGATGGGTTGGAGAACAACCAACCTCATTTAAATCGATTAAGAAAACATATTTAATGTCATTAAAAAAAGACTCTTCATAAGCCTCACGTTATCCTGGTGCATTGATACTTGCGAAAATAGCACCATTGATTCTTGATCTATAGCATAGTAGAGCTAGAAGTTGGAACCTACGAATCCCAAGCCTTACACTACTAAAAACAACTTTAAACCTTAATCTGGAACTCCAAATATGTTTAAATGAGGGACAAAAATCAAAGAAATTCTCATCATGTAACCTTAGCCCAATGCTTTGGTCTCAAGAACATCCCCAGTAGCAAGGTTGATTCGGGATACAAAACTTGCATCAATGGTGGATATTGTGTTGATCAACAACTTAGGAAAAGTAACAAAACACCTGCAGATAAATGTTTAGAAGTGTTGATTATTAATTTTTGTCAGAATAATCTTTGAAAGGATAATCAAACTTATAGTAAACAACTTGTTAAGCTTTTTGAAGAAATGATTATATTCAATAACAAAAGGAACTTGGCTTATAAAACCATTACAGAACAAAAAAGCACAAAAATAGCCCACAAGACCTAACATCGTGGTAATTAGCTAGGAAATGGTCAAATACTAACAGAAAACAAAAAAAAAGCTCCTAAACAATAGGAGTTATTGAGACTGTCTTGGAATGGAAAAGACCCACCAAACTGCAAACTTTATTTTGAACCTTCAAACACATCCAACATTTCCCCCCTTAAACTGAAATTGATAAAATCAATCAGTTTACATCATTCAATAACCTCATTCCCAGCAGCTCTGGAAGTTTCACAAAGCTCTCCAACTTTAAAGGTTTGGTCATAATGTCTGCAAGCTGCTCATTCGTTCCACAATATTTCAATTCAACAACACCATCCTTTGTCAGATCACGGAGAAAGTGAAACCTCACATCTATATACTTGCTTCTTCCATGTAAAACTGGGTTTTTTTGACAATTTAATAGCAGATCAGTTATCGCAAAATACCGTAATACACTTAATTTGAGAAGGACTGAACTGATTGAGCACTCTCTTCATCCAAATACTCTGACAGGCACATTCCACTGCAACAACATATTCTGCCTCCATTGTAGAGAGAGTTACAATCGCCTGCTTCTTCGAAGACCACGCCACAGCGCCTCCACTCAGCATGAATACATAGCCTGAGATGCTTTTCCTATCATCATAGTCACCAGTATAATCACTGTCCGTATATGCAACCAGCTCAATTACACCTTCTCTTCCATAGAATACCCCAAGCTCCAAAGTTCCCTTTAGATATCGAAGCACCCTTTTGATAGCAAGCAAGTGTTCTTCAGCTGGTCTAGCCATATAACTGCTAACAAGACGCACACTATACATTAAGCCAGGTCTGGTAGCCGTCAAATACATGAGGCTACCAATCATCTGTTTGAACTGAGTTGCATCTACCTTCTTCCCTTCACCTTCTTTTGTTAGCTTCGAACCTGGTATCATGGGATTTTGTACTGCGTTGCAATTTCTCATACCAAATCTATCAAGAATTTCTCTGTCATATTTCTGGACTTCAACACCTAGGAAATATTTCATCTTTCCTAAATCTGTCATCTCAAACTTAGACTTCATTGAACATTTAAACTCCTCAATCAAACAGGTATCATTACTAGTAAAGATTAAGTCATCAACATAAACACTTACAATTAAGATCTTCCCTCCAGCTTCTGCTTTAACAAACAAAGTAGGCTCATGACTGCATCTTTCAAAACCTTCTTGAAGAAAATAACCTTCTCGTCTCACTGTACCAGGCCCTCGGAGCCTGCTTTAGACCATATAAAGCCTTCTTGAGTTTGTAAACCTCTCGTCTTTACTTTTTTGCTCGTAACCACAGCTTCCTTTAACTCCCCGTGCAAGAAAGCTCTTTTAACATCCAGTTGAAACACCAACCAACCCTTCTGAGCAGCTAAATCCAAAACCATTCGAATTGTATCCCACCATGCCACTGGAGCAAACACCTCATTGTAGTCTATCCCATGTTTTTTAGCATATCCTTTCGCTACCAAGCAAGCTTTGCACTTATCAATTTCCCCATTCTCGTTTAGCTTGGTTTTATACACACACTTAACACCAATCTTCTTTGTTCCAATCGACAGATCCACCAACTCCTAGGTTTCATTTTTCATTATGCCTTTTTTTTTCCAAATCCATCGCATTCCTCCACTTCTTACTTTTTGCAGCTTCTTCATAGCAGGTTGGATCTTCTTGTGAAATGAACAAAGCGATGTTCTGCAAATTTTCTTCTTCAGACAAATTTTCCCCGCTTACATAATCTTGCATCCACATGGGAGCTCTTCCAACTCTTTCTTCAGGTGAACGAAAAGAATTATCTTTAAATGAACTAGAATTATTTTCAGATGAACCTTGCCTGCTGCCTTCATTTAGGTCAGTTTGAATAGGTGGATCATCTTGGTTACCCTCTTCTTCTACACCTTCTTCATTCTCATCAAGACTACTGAACTCATGCTCACCTTCTTTATAGTCACCATCTCCCCAATCAGGTACATCAAGCTTCACCTCTTCTTCACTTCTCTCCCAATTCCAACTCTCATTTTCTTCAAAAACTACGTCTCTGCTAATTACAATTTTCTTAGCAATGGGATTGAAAAGCTTATAAGCTTTAGACTTGTCACTGTATCCGAGAAGTACACATTTAAAACTCTTTTCATCCAGCTTTGATCTCTTTTTATCTGGTATGTGAACATGGCCGATGCAACCAAAAACTCGAAAATAATCAACAGCTGGTTTGATTCCACTCCAACATTCTTTTGGGGTTTTATCTTTCACTACCACTGTAGGGCTTCTGTTTAATACATGTACTGTCCACCGAACTGCTTTTGACCAGAATACCTTGGGCATTTGCTTCTCTGTAAGTAAGCATCGAACCATGTTCATGATGGTTTGATTCCTACGTTCTGCAACCTTGTTCTGCTGAGGGGTGTATGCTGCCGTAAGCTGCCTTTTAATGCCATGAGCCTTACAAAAATAGTTAGACTCATACGAAGTGAATTCACCACCTCGTTCAGTTCTTAAGCAACAAATATCACTTCATATTTCCTTCTCAACAAGACTTCTAAAATTCTTAAAAAAAGTAAATGCCTTACTCTTTTAAGTCAGATAGTAGACCCAATTATTCCTACTATAATCATTGATAAAGCTCAAAATATACCTCTTGTTGCTGTTTGACATTGGTGTTATGGGACCACAAATATCAGCATGTATCAATTACAGCCTTTGTGAGGCTCTCCAATGACTTTTCTTTGGCATAGCCTCACAATGTTGCTTTCCAATGTCGCATACAGTACACACTTTGTTTGTAACTTTGAGTTGTGGCAGCCCTTTTACAAGTTGCTTATATTGCAAGATTCTCATGCTTTTGTTGTTCAGATGACCATATTTTCGATGCCAGAGATTAGTTGTATCTTCAGCGGTGATTAGGAGGCAGTTTGATGGTTGTGATTTTATGGAAGCAAGCAATACGAACATCCTGTTTGTCGTCATCTGAGTATGAATTATAAGACCTTTCCTGGGATGATAGATCTTACATGCTCCATCCTGAATTAGAATAGCCAGCCCCTTCTCTTGTAGCTGACCAACACTTAACAAATTATTTGTGAGCTCAGGTATGTAAAACACATCAGTCACTACCTGAGTTATTCCTCCAACTTCTAGCTTGATATTTCCCTTTCCTATTACTGACATCCTTGAACTGTTCCCCA